>CM056199.1:10493476-10975195 GCA_029692085.1 Gymnothorax javanicus | reverse complement strand
GGCATCTGTGGATAGTATGGCGGACTGTGTTTACTGACATTGGTTTCTTGAAGTATTCCTGGGCCCATTTAGTAATGTCAATGACAGAATCATGCCGGTGAGTGATGCAGTGGCCTCTGAGGGCCCGAAGATCACGGGCATCCAGTAAAGGTCTTTGGCCTTGTCCCTTATGCACAGAGATGTTTCCAGTTTCTCTGAATCTTTTGATGATGTTATGCACTGTCATTGATGAGACCATCAAAGCCTTTGCAATTTGACGTTGAGGAGCATTGCTTTTAAAGTATTCCACAATTTTTTTACGCAAGCCATCACAGGTTGGAGAGTCTCTGGCCATCTTTACTTCTGAGAGACTCAGCCTCTCTAAGACACCCCTTTAATAGCCAATCATGTTACACACCTGATGCCAGTTAACTTAATTTCTTGCTAAATGTTCTTTCAGCTGATTCTCTTATATATTAATTGCTTTTTCAGCCCTTTTCTGTGTGTGTCCCAACTTTTTTAAGACCTGTTGCAGCCAGAAAATTTGAAATAAGCTTTTTTTTTCTTTTTTCGTGGATAAAAATGTGAAATGTCTCAGTTTCAACATTTGAAATGTTGTCTATGTTCTATTGTAAATAACATATTGGCTCATCTGATGTTCAAGTCATTGCATTTTGATTTTATTCACAATTTACACTTTGTCCCAACTATTTCGGAATTGGGGTTGCACATGCAAGATAAAGACTTGACAAGATCTTTAGGTGTACAAAAACCTTTGACTGGTAGTGTTCCCTGCATTACATGTTGGGCAAATAAAAAATTCACAACATCCTAAAATCGTGATTGCACTTGCGGTTGGAACAAATACCAGCCTGCACAGGGGGTCCCCTGGACCATGTAGAGAACCTCCAGTCTAGAGAACACAAACGCAGTGACATCACCAGTGAGTGGGGCAAAGAAAAAAACTAAAAAGACAGAAAATACCAAAACCCATTACTAATCACGTTATTGTTTCTGCATGTGCTATGACGTTTAGCTCATGATAAATTATAAGGCATAGTCACACTTCCCAACAACACACACAAATCCTTTTACCCACATGGACGGGCGAGATTGACGTTAGGTTAAAATGTCAATAGCGTTAAACGAAGTGAGGAGTCTCCCACGCGCAAAATTAGCATTTTTTGAGGGAATTCGTATTCCATGAGAATGAATAGCGGCTGGCTGGAAGATTTTGACCATCTGAGCTGTTACATAAATTTAGGCATTTGCCCACACATGTGACCGGGCCTTAAGAGGAACAATGCCTCACTGTGGTCCAAGTCCGAGATATATCACAGTCATCCATTCTCCCCCTCTACTCTTCAGAACGGCACATTATCGCTCAAAGCTTTCCCCATCCTAACAGCGCCTGCGTAATTTTAGCAACACACCCTTTACATTCACACAGGATAATGGGGTGATGGGGAACAGTCAGCGGAGTTGTTGTGGTTGCCAGGTCCGTAAGGTTTCACTGAGGGAGCCAGAGCCAACAGGTCAGCCGCGAGGCCGTAGAGGAGGGGGTTGGAGTGGGGGGAGGGGGGAGGAGGGAGTGTCAGGGTGTGACGGAGGACAAATCCAGTGGGCACACCCGGCGGACGGGGGTGTTGCTGTTCGACAGCGAGATGCAGGCGCAGGGGAGGGAGAGGTCGGCTGACGACGACACTTCACCCTGATCCCGGACTTGCAGTTGAAGTTTTTAAAAAGCTCAACTAAACAGCTTATTGAACTAAATATCTCACAAGTAGGGCAATTTTATGTTTCAATCAGAGTTATACTTGAAGTTATATTGTAGAAGTGTTTAAGTTAACAAGAATGGCCTGTGTAGCTATTAGGTCTATAAGTTAACTATAAGTCAAAAAAATAGCACTTGTTTGCATTGGTTAACTGAATCAAAATAGCTGAAATATCTAACGTTACCTCACGAATCAGTTTCTTTACTGAGAAAACTCACAATTGAATTCATTCGTTTTGAACAATATTGATGTTCTTAAGCCCGCTCCGCTTCGAGGAGAGAAATTCAAATTGAGTTGGCTGCCTCGTGAGCAGATTGGTTGTACTCTAGCTCGCGATCTGATTGGTTGTATTTGGGGAGGGCGTTTACGCAGCCTGATAGGCTGAGCAGCCTGGAAGTCGACGGCTGAAGGCAACTTCACCCTGCAGCGTTATTCACACAGTACCATAGACTGCATAAAAAGATGGATGCAGCGCCTGAGTTTGAAAATTGAAGCCAATGAGGAAATCTCTAAAAATTGCATTCTATTTAATCGCCAACAGATGGCGACTTCAGTGGTTGCAGAAAGAAATTTAATGCTATATAAGTCTATGAGAAAATGACCCTACTTTCCCACCTGAATTATTATTTCAATGATGATTTTCCACATTATTTGATGGTATCTATCGCAGGTTTCAAGTGTTCTTCGATATATCATGATGTTCATTTTTGTAAATTAAGATCCCAAATAGAATAGAATAATGGATAAAGCCAGAATTTGCTTTAGGGCCGTGGCTATCCTCTGGTCCTTGTCAGATACAGTCAGATCCACCCGTAGATCCACCCCTCGCTCCTCCCTGGATATTCAATTCCTGCTCTCGTCCAATAGAAATCACATCCAGTTTCAAACTGACAAAATGGCTCTGTTCAAATTGCCAAAATCAAGGCTTCCTAAATGGTATGCTGAAACCACGTCACGGTTGCTTCGTCCATCTTTTTATACAGTCTATGCACAGTACTCCTGACGGGGGCTTCGAACCACCCCCTTTATTCGTGTGTGTGTAAGAAATAAAAAAAGAAAGAGGGTTATAGCAAGAATTCTCAAATCTGGACCTCCAGTCCAAATCCAGCCCAGGTTTTCTTTTATCCCAGGTCAGTTAATGAACCCTTAGTGCTTCTGACTGGATGGACTGTCTGTTTTAATTTTTTTGTGCAATAGAATATTTAATGAAGCCATACAAAATTTCACATTCATACTATGAATATTTTCTGAGATAGTTATTTTCTGAATTAGTTACAATGTGCGACATAAACGCTTGCCCGATTGCCCTGGGCAAGCAAAAGTCGAAGTCGGGAAAGTGTTCTAGCACATGTAAAAAAATAATAATAAAATAAAATAAAAAAGATTGCCCGAATCGGGCAAGTAACTTCAAACCCCAATTCCAATGAAGTTGGGACATTGTGTATAATGCGAATAAAAACAGAATGCAATGATTTGCAAATCTCATAAACCCACATTTTATTCACAATAGGACATAGACAACATATCAGAAGGTAAAATGTCTCACTTTCAAAATTTCATGAAAAATATTAGCTCATTATGAATTTGATGGGGACACAGTAACCCCATCCTTCACTCACCAATAACACAGCACGTCTCCACCCTGTACTTGTCGATCTCCACCAGGTTGTGAGCCAGGTAGATCAGCTCTGGCTTTATACTCTAAAGAGACCGATAGACGGACAGACAAAGACAAATGACGCAATAAATATTACAGCAACCATAAATTGAGGAGCATGTACTGGTGGTGCACGTACTGTAGATGGCAACTGGACTCGATTTAATTTAGCGGTGCCAAACAGTCAGACAGATTCTCACAGGCCGAAACACGCAGGCACGATTAACCCTTTTACTGGTTTATTTTTGTTCAGCTAAACCTAATCACTCAGTGATTTTTTTCACAAATAACTAAAACACTACGATAATGTAACCATTCCTATCCAAAACGAAATAACAAATCATTTTTAGTATTAACTGTTCATTAACCATATATGTGGTTGTAATAAATTCTTCAGCGAGTGTATGAATAATGTTGCTCTGCTAAGCCAATGGTGACAGTTTTGTCTTTTAGCCAATCCCAACATAGATGGGCACAGTAGCAGACTAAAAGCCAATAAACAGGCAGGTCTGAATTCCATACAACTCTAAAGGACGACATTGGGCAAGTTCACAACCACACAAACAGGCAGACTGACCTACTGTTTGGACCAAATGGTATGGAGAACTACAGACAGACAGACAGACACACTTGCATCTTCGTGCAGTATCCAGCTCACCCGAACGTAGAGCAGGTTGGAGAAGGTGTCCATGTTCTCGATGCGGTAGGGGTCCTGTTCCCTAAGCTCGTTAAACAGGGACAGGGCCTGGTCTATATCTGCAGGGAACAGACTGTACTGAAGAGGAGCCATGTACCTGGTGTTCTTCCTGTACTGTACATGAGAGACAGGCCTCTCCTCCAATCAGCACTCTCTACAGCACTCATATTGATCAGAGAAAAGCAATACGATGGAGCACACAAGCGATACTGCTGTAACACAGATGCACAGATTGGGCTATGGGTCTATGATCTAAAATTCTAAATGCTTGAATTCTAAATTCAAAAAATCTATTCAAAAATTCTATTCTAAAAAGAATTCTAAAATTCTTTGGATCGCGGCATGATGTGTTGCTTTTTGAGATCTTTCAGCCTACTTCACTTACGTCAGACAGGTTCTATTTAAGTGATTTCTTGTTTCAACAGGTCTGGCAGTAATCAGGCCTGGGTGTGACTTGTGAAATTGAACTCAAAATATGTGGTTAATCACAGTTAATTCATGATTTAACAAGGTGGGGGGGCAATTACTTTTTCACATAGGGCCAGGTAGGTATGGATAGCTTTTTCCCTCAATAAATAAAATCATCATTTAAAAACTGCATTTTGTATTCACTCAAGTTATTTTTGTCTAATATTTAAATTTGTTTGATGATCTGAAACATTTAAGTGTGACAAATATGCAAAAAAATAAGAAATCAGGAAGGGGGTAAATACTTTTTCACAGCACTGTATATATCAATGGCTCTTGAACTGAAAAAGATGGACAAAGGCTACTCTTCCCAGGGCTCCCTTGAAAAAGAGATTTCAATCTCAACGGGCCTTCCCTGGTTAAATAAGGGTTAAATAAAAAAAATGATTGGATGCCTAGACGGGGGAGGAGGGGACATATGCTCGAGGGGCGGGGCTTACTTCAGATGTTGTGATAGGCCACGGCGATCTGGGAGATGATGTAAGTGCTCTTGGAGAAGCCGGCATCGATGAGGCTCTGGTATTTCTCCAACGCTTCCTTCACCATCTGCAGCTCGGTATACATGTGGGCCATGAAGAAATCTCGAATCCAGCAGTCTGGCAGGGACAGCGCCTTTAACTGTGGAGAGAGACACACAAATGACTGGATATTCAACAACACAGTAAAAAGTGCTAGCATATCACAATGAATGGGCGGCAATTTTTCAATAATTTGAATACATAAAACATATGGGCTGTGTTCACAATCTCGCAGTGTTAGCAGTGCAGTACCATCACCATAATGTGTATAAAAGAACATTTGCAGTTTTAGCAGTGCAAAACCATTTCTAAATTGGGGATGAGCCAACATTAGTTGCAGTAGTAAAGCATTACCATTTATCCCATAAATAATTAAAAGAATTGGTGTGATACAACCCATGAGATACAGGTTTGGTATCACACCCACGTGATACAGCTTTATTGTGTCACGATTGGTCAGAATCCATTCATTGACAAACGTCAATAAAAATGTTCATAAAAGTAACTGTACTAATTCTGCTGGTAACCGTTCTCCAACACTGGCGTTAGCTTCGAGTTGACAGTTTATTCACGTCAATGGGATGAATAATATGTTAGCTAGCATGCTATCACTTTTGGCCAGTAAAGTATTGTGCCACACGTTTCCGTTATCGCAGACCGCTGAACTCATTAATTTAATGGCGAAAAGAGTTAGCATGCTAGCTGGCAAATTATTATTTATTTATTTATCATTAAAACCCCACGTAGTGGAGAGAGTATAACATTTGCAAGAATTTAAAAGCATTACAAAACAATACATAAAAAACATTTGCACAAAACAAGCATTTACATCAGTGAGAAAAAGAAACCATTAAAATTTCATCAGCAAGCCTGCAATTGTATGGGAGCGAGAGCCCCGGATGCAGCAGCCCTCCCCGTGAAGCAGACAGCGCAGACTGTTAATAACACCATCTACCGCACGGCGTGGAATCGCCACACCAGGAGCCCCCGGTGCCACAATCAAATCAAAAGGATTGACACCACTCAAGATAACACGATGTAAGAGTGTACCATCAATAGAGGAAATTCCTTCTGTCGTTGCCTTTGCCATCAAGATGAAATTGAGATCCCTAGCAGGAGAATCTGTTTTAAAATATTAGAAAAAAGGGAATGACATCTACGACTGACCAGCTCTTTCACTGGCTGAATATTCAGAGCATGGAGTAACTTTGTGTGATGAGAACGCTTCCCAATGCCGTTAAAACTTTTCACTAAGGTCCCTTGGGCACTCTCTAACTTTGCTAAGAAGGTGGAACTGAGGGACTGACATTCAAGTCCATATGAAAGAGTTGATTGACATGAAGATTTATAAAGATACGTCTTGGTTTGGGTAGTAAGACCAGGATAACGCAAGCCACTCGAAGCAAGGGCAAAAACAGAGCGTCTACACGCTGAAATTCTACTGTCAACATGATCTGTACAGTTCAAATCAGTATTAAAAATATTATCAAGAATCGTCATACTCTTAACATTATTGATAGGTTTACCATCCAGCTGCCAACAAAAAGTACAGTTCCTGCTCTGCCTACCAATAACCATACCTGCCGTCTTCTTTATACCATACACAAATCTCCAGTCTTTTGAATATCTTACACAAATATTAAAAAGGTTTTGCAAACCAAGAGTAGAAGAAGCAAAAACTGTTATATCATCAGCATAACCACAACAATTAAAAATCTTATCAGAAATCTGCAAACCATCACCTGACGCAGCAATTAGACTCAGTAAATCGTCAATAAAATAATTAAAAAGCAAAGGAGATAAAACCCCACCCTGTCTAATGCCTCTACCAATTACAAACTCATCACTTGCACAACCTTGCAAGTGTACAAATGCTCTGAGGTTCTTGTACCACAGTATAGCAGCAACCAGTGGTCAACAGGAATTTTGGCCCACAATTTATACAACAAGCCTTGGTGCCAGATGGTATCGAAGCACTTTTCAGCATCTAAACTACACACACAAGCAGGTGAACCCTTCCTAATTTAAAGGTATCATGTAAAAAAGAGCAAGCAATGGCGGTCCCCCTCTTTTCACGGAAACCAAACTGACAGGGATGAACCGCATCACCCGGCGATAACAGGTGCTCCAAGACTTTTGATAAAACTGAGCGGCCGAAAATTTGACACGTCATTTGGATTAAGAGTAGGCTTCTTAAGAATAGGAATAATAATGCCCATAAGAAAGCTTCTTGGCAAAACATGCCAATACCAATTCACCATATTACTAAACAGCGCACTAAGAAAATTACAAAGTACAGAAGAGTTGGCATACACCAGCTGTTCAGCTGAAATTCCATCACATCCAGGAGAGCAATTTCGCTTTAACCCCTTAACAACAGTAAATATTTGCTCCGAAGAGAAAGCAACGTCTCCTTGAATACCTTTATTGCCGTCAAATATTTTATCAACAGAATCCGATATGCATTGTTGCTCAGCATTGAGGTTAGAATCATCAGACATAACTTTGCTGAGGTGGCTTGCAAATTCATGTGGACCAAGGCAAGAATTAATCTGCTTTCCTCTCCTACTCCTATTAATCTCATTGACTTGAATAGACTGTCAACCAACAGCCGACATTAACACAATTTTTCCATTTTCCAAATAAAACAACGCTGACATTTAGGATCTCAAATTCGTGAGCCCGAGATATCAAATTTATGCAACAAGATTACTAAGTTCCGAGCTTTCGGTAAGTAATAAATAAAAAAAAAAAATTACCACTCAAGTTTCATAAATTACCACTCTCGTTAACTAATTTGGAAATCTCAGGCTCACTCATTGGAGATCCTCTACTGGGGCGGATCCAGGAATTGGTGAAAGGGGGGGCGCAGCAAGGAGGGGATCTGGGGACCCTGCCCCAGAAAAATTTGAAAAATTCATGTGCTGAAAACACGTTTTCCTGGTATCTTGGGGGGAAAATCTGGCCTATCTGTTCAATGATTTTCCTCCCAAGGTTCCAAAAATTAAGCCAAAAAAACTTTCAAAGCACCGTTATAACGCAGTTTTACATTAACTGACAACTTTTACCTTTACCTAAGACCTTCACTTTACTGTCAAAGTTTGTGACCTTTACCCTTTCACTGCTGTTGGTGACTTGGTCAAAATTTCAAAGAGGAGAAAATCTTTTGAAATCGGCCAAACCCTACAATGTTGGCATTTATTGAAAAGTGCTTGATGAGAGCTTTCCAGTGAATACCAATGTGCTATGGTTTGAGCGATTTTCACAGGTTTTGATGTTTCAGAAATGTTGACAAAATCACCACTAGCAGTAAAAGGGTTTGACCATATATCCCACAAAACATTGATATTAGTTTTTGAGTTTATATAACACCAAATAGCCTCCACCAAAATAATTGTGGTGTATATCTAACATGCAAACCCAGTGGCTAAATGCATCTGTGATTTTAGCAGATGTTAACAGATCACCAAATCCCCCCCTGCCCGCCAAGTCCCTAAACCAGGTTTAGTAAAAGATACCACCCTCAACAGCTTGTAAAAAGTTACAATGTTGTGATTGCCTTTCTTCAAAATGGTTCTAAAAGATGAGGCTTTAATGCTTCCAAAACACTCCCAAGTGTTGTGAGAGTAGGAAGTGATGTCATACACATCATCCAAGTCACCATTAAGTTGAATTTCTGCACATGTGAATTTACTAATCTGGAGGCAGTGGTTGGGTGGGTAATGTCCAAAAACAAACTCTTATTTAAAGATCCTATTTATCCTCAAGATGTTGATATACATTTAATACAATGATGCTGTCCAACATTAAAACATAACTTTGTCAACATAAACATTTACAGAATTATATTTACATGAATGAGAAGAAATGTGACTTTAGGGCTATTTAGAATTTTTCAATAAGACCATTGAACTATTTGGATTGACTCATACATAACCTCTTTAAAATAATGTTACATATCTTACAGACTCCAAAGGGCATTGAATAGCTCACTAGCTTCTGAACCGCAGTACTCGCTAGTTACAAGTTTAATGACGGATGATTCTGTACGTCAAGACGGGGTTTTGGAACGGAAAATTTGGAAAGTCTTCCGGTATTCCAAGAGAAATTTTATTTGGCACCATAAAACAACGAATCAATATGCATCCAACGGTAGGCTATGAACAACTGGTCCATCAGTGGGGTCCTTTTGTAAGCTCAAGCCAATTTTAACCAAACGCAGACTTGCCATAGCCTATTAATTTAGCGTCAGGTGTTAGGAATGAGGCCAGGTAGATACCAGGCGCAGGATTCAGGAGGTTTTATTTGGAACCCAGACACAGGAAAAGTGGCATACAGGCCAAAAAGGAACACCGAGCACATGCACTGAACCAGGAGAACCAAGGTACTCTGCCAAAGGCAGGGAAGGGGGGAAACCAATATACACACACTCCACAAGTGGCTAGGATAAAACTGAAAGAAGCTGGCGGGAACACAGAGACTTAGACAAGGGGAAGACACTGGACTTGGAAATGCTCGGAAGGACCAGAGATCTTCAATGCTGCACAGACTCAGGTAAAAACGCGAAGTCCCGTCTGACATCTCTTCCCTCTTCCCAGTTTAAATACACTAGGGAAGAGGCGGGGATAGGGCAGGCAATCTCAAGGGGAAACAGAAACACATGGGATTAATTAACAAATTCACGAGGACCGGGTAGACAATGGTGACTCGACACAAGACGCTAAGACGATCAATCAAACTGGACGGTTTAGATTGAGGTAATCTAAACGTGACGAGTAAAAAGCACCAAGAGAACAGCCAAGGAAAGCATAGCTTTAAAAGCAGTTCATCAGGGAAAGCTAAGGAAGGAATTCACAAAAGCGAGAAACACTCGCACTCGCTAATGGGTTAATTAGGTTAGCACTAAGTGACAATACATACACACACCCTTAAATAAGTGCTGGTTAGTATGGTTAGTAATAGCCCTATCAGAGAACGCATTCACTCAGTTCTACGAGCCATTCACTCAGAGTTTTGTGAGACCCAGAAGAAGCGCAGGTGGAAGCAATGAATGAAATACCAAAGCCAAAACCGAAAGAGGAAATGTGATTGGACAACGGGACTCAGGCATGCAGGCTGTCACACGACATCACAGGAACCAGGGCGAGGGGGAATAGATGGTCAGGCCGCGGGAATGGAGCTGAAACACAAATCAAGAGAGACACGGGGAAAAACGCACAAGCACAAACAGGCACACAAGGCAGAACCATAACAGTCAGGCTTACCGCTTCCATGTCCCCCTGCAAATGAAAACTGCTTGCTAAGAGGATCATCATGGCCAAACAGCTGGTCATTTTTTTGCATTTGAAAGGCTGAGCCTCAAATGTCGGTTTGCTTTATTAATTCTCTAAGCCAGGGGTTCCCAAACTCGGTCCTGGGACCTCCCTGTGTATGCTGGTTTTTGCTCCACCCTGGTTTGCAATCATAGGATTTTAACAAGCAGTTAATTTGTCTTAATTAGGGGCGTTTTTGTTCAGAGCAGCAATTTATCCTCTCTTGACAAACAGTATTTTGACAGATATGCATACAAACAGTGAGGAATAAATTCCGCATCCACATTGCAATATATGAGTAACAACTGCATAAAAAGAGGAAAAAATGTACCCAATCAAAGGAAAAAAATCAATGGGTTCCTAATTGGTGAAACTGTGGGCACAGTTGCAAAAACTAACAATTTACTAAACAAGCAAATGACAGAGTCAAACCTGTTTTATGCTATGTTTTTGTGATTGAGTGCAAGCAAATTTTGAAAAAATTCTAATCACCTGTCTTCAGCAACCTAATTTGGAGGTTACTGATTTTCTCAGTACCTGATTTGATCTGTTTAAAAATGTTATTTACATTTATATGCAAGGGTCTTTTATTCGGTCTTTTATTCTTCATGGCACAAATGGATATTTCGATTAAAATTTGGCTTTAAACAGCAAATAACATTTAAACACAAAGTGCACCCAATTTGGACAAATTAACAGCTTGTTAAAGTCCTATAATGGCAATTATGGTTGGGACAAAAACCAGCACACACAGGGAGGCCCCAGGACCGAGTTTGGGAACCCCTGCTCTAAGCTTTTCCGCCTTTCCATTGATTTCTGACATTTATAGTCGTTGAAACGCGTTTTTTAGTTTGTCACCGCAACAAGGGACAAGCAAGGCCATTGGTCGAACAAATTTCCCAGCAAGCCCGCCTTCTTAAACTTTAGGACGAAACCAAAAAAAATCAAATAAATTGTACGTAGCGTAAGTCCATGTATCGTTTTTTTTATTTGCAAGAAAAGAGTTTCTCGGTCATTCCTATCGCATAAAGCAAATATATACAATTGGATCCAAATAAATTTGCCATGATGCAAGACAACCGGAATAGTGAAGTTCAACATTTAAAAGTGGGATATAAACCGTGAGGACTGACCTCAATCGAGGTCATAGAAAGGAAGTTTATCATAAATAGAAATGGAGGTAGCCGCTTTGGTGTTCGCGGCATTGTACTTGGACTAATTGAGAGAATAATATTTGCGTGTTTTTTTCACTTCTCTGCGAAAAAAAGGGGGGGCGCGCGCCCCTGTGCGCCCCCCCATGGATCTGCCACTGCTCTATGTCCTCAATAATGAGGATTGTAGCACCCTATAATGTAATAATTTCCTGAAAATGTAAAAACGCCTGAAAATGTAATAAAATTTGCACTTAACTCAATCGAAAATGTAATAAAACCCAATAATGTAATAACTTCACCAATAATGTAATAAAATATTCTGACTGATATTGCAATAACATTTTTACCGATAATGTAATACTTTATTACATTATTGGGAATTTATTACATTTTATGGAGGGTCTTTTTTTTTCAAAACTGATAATGTAATACTTGACAGATAATGTAATATATATGTTAATTTTCAGTCCAGAGTTCTACATTTTGTGTTTTGAGAATCTAAGAATGTTATATACACTGGATTTGAAACAACAGAATGACTATTGGGTTAAATTGCAGACCCTGAGTACCATACAGCCATATACATATGTGCAAATACTCAGGGACATGCAACTACATCCTGGTCCTACTGAGTGGGTGATGGACTTACCTCCTTGGGAGACCAGCATTCCAGCTCAGATATAAGCTTCTGAGCAGCATTAGAGACCCCAAGTTACTCTTCCCTAAACGTACCTCTTCACTTCAAAGATTTCCAATAAATCACTACCTCATGAAAACAACCACTATCCAACAAAACAACTTTCAGTAACACTTCATATCCACTCATATGTCAAGTGACATATTGGTCAGTTGACATACTGTCATACTGATAGTATATTATGAAATTTACTTGAATAAATAAAGATTAAATGAAATGACAGAACTTCATGACAATTGACATGGTCATTTTGCATGTTCCTCATCTATAAAGGCAGGAATTTCTGACTGTCTGTATGTGGCTCAATTATCTTGAGATCCGGGCACTGCTGTATGAAGTTAAAATTCAGCAGGTGATTGCACAGGAGAAACAATTCTAGAAATAGTCTAGTCACATAGTAAGGTGACCAGATTTCTTAAGTGTTGTGTTCACGACCCCATAGTATAAAATTGGAAGCCCAAATCAGGATATCTTTTTGGAGGCAATCTCCATTTATTAACAAACACAAACAACGTTAATGACTTAAACAGTGTTGTACAGTGAACAATGGTTCATTTAACTTACTGTAACTTACATAACCAGTTAGTCCAACAGTTTCAAAAGTAACATATAATATAACTTATAATATAACATATAACTTGCAATGCTGAAACAGTCATTTAACGGGACGTTTCCATCAGAGGAGCCAAGAAAAGATGAAAGTGCAGCTTCAAAAAAAAAAAAAAAACTCTGACCAGAGAGAGAGAGAGACGGACGAAACATCACAACAGTCAAACATCTCCACAGCCTCAGTGGGACGCCACCGTCCTGACCACAGGGACAATCTGAGGAAACAGGCCCCAGGACACATGATAGACAGGAGCAAGACCCCAAGTCGATCTGTGGTTATTAAAGGTCACTTGATGAACATAGTGTCCCTTTCTACTAAGTAGTGTCCCTTTGTGTTTATTCTGTATCCCTCTCTGGTCATTTTACATCCCTTTATGCTGCTTTTGTGTCCCGCTGGTAATATTGTTTTAATATTGTTGCCTTCGTGGTTGTTTCAAGGTCCTCTGTGTCTCCTTTATGAACTTTTTATGTCTCATGATAATTTTTGGCACTTTCATTCTCGTTTTTTTCCCTGTATGCTAATATTTTGTTCCTGAAGTCATTTTGTGTCGCTTTCTGCTAGATTTGTGTCCCTGTCCAGTCATTTTCTGTCCCTTGCAAATGCAAATTTTTTGTCTCCATTTGCACATTTTGTGTCTCTGTCCCCCTTTTGATCACTTTGTGTCCCTTTCCGCTAAGTTTGTGTCCCATGCGGTCATTTTATGTCCCTTAATGCTTATTTCTAGTCCGTCTGTCATTTTGTGTCCTATTGTGCTCATTTTTTTAACTTTAACAGTATCCAATCTATTTCCAGTATACAACACCTATTCCAAAATAGTTGGGACAAAGTGTAAATTGTGAATAAAATCAAAACGCAGTGACTTTCAAATCACACCAGCCAGTATTTTATTCACAATAGAACAGAGATAACATAGCAAATGTTGAAACAAAGAAATTTTGCAATTTTATCCACAAAATGAGCTCATTTCAAATTTGATGGCTGCTACAGGTCTCAAAAAAGTTGGGACAGGGGCCTGTTTACCATGGTGTAGCATCCCCTCTTCTTTTTAACACAGAGTGGAGGCGTCTGGGCATTGAGGAGACGAGTTTCTTGAGTTTAGCCATTGGAATTTGATCCCACACTTGTCTAATACAGGCTTTCAGCTGCTGGAGAGTTTCGGGTCTCCTTTGACAGACTTTTCGCTTAATTATGCGCCAAATGTTCTCAATCGGTGAAAGATCAGGACTGCAGGTAGGACAGTTCTGCACATGGACTCTTCTGCTACGAAGCCATGCTGTTGTAATAGCTGCAGTATATGGTTTTGCGTGGTCTTGCTGAAATACACGAGGCCCTCCATGGAATAGATGTCGTCTGGAGGGGAGCATATGTTGCGCTAAACCCTTTATATACCTTTCAGCATTCATGATGCTTTTTAAAACATGCAAGTGTCCCACACCATATGCACTAATGCATCCCCATACCATCAGAGATGCTGGCTTTTGAACTGAACGCTGATAACAGGAGGGGTGGTCTTTCTCCTCTTAAGCCCGGAGGACACAACGCCCATGATTTCCAACAAGAATGTCAAATTTGGACTCATCTGACCACAGGACACTTTGCTACAGTCCATTTTAAATGAGCCTTGGCCCACAGAACACAGTGGCGCTTCTGGATCATGCTCAACAATGGCTTCCTTTTTGCATGATAGAGTTTTAGGTGGCATCTGTGGATGGCACGGCGGACTGTGTTTACAGACAGTGGTTTCTTGAAGTACTTCTGGGCCCGTTTAGTAATGTCAATGACAGAATCATGCTGGTGAGTGATGCAGTAGCGTCTGAGGGCCCAAAGATCATGGGCATCCAGTAAAGGTCTTCGGCCTTGTCCCTTACACAGAGATGTTTCCAGTTTTTCTGAATGTTTTGATGATGTTATGCACTGTCGATGTTGAGACCTTCAAAGCCTTTGCAATTTGACGTTGAGGAACATTGCTTTTAAAGTATTCCACAATTTTTTTACGCAAGCTTTCACAGCTTGGAGAGCCTCTGGCCATCTTTACTTCTGAGAGACTCAGCCTCTCTAAGACACCCCTTTAATAGCCAATCATGTTACACACCTGATGCCAGTTAACTTAATTACTTGCTAAATGTTCTTTCAGCTGGTTCTCTTATTGCTTTTTCAGCCCTTTTTTGCCTGCGTCCCAACTTTTGAGACCTGTTGCAGCCAGAAAATTTGAAATAAGCTCATTTTGTGGATAAAAATGAAAAATGTCTCAGTTTCAACATTTGAAATGTTAGCTATGTTCTATTGTAAATAACATATTGGCTCATGTGATCTGAAAGTAATTGCATTTTGATTTTATTCACAATTTACACTTCGTCCCGACTATTTCGGAATTGGGGTTGTATATCTTTCACTTGATATCTACCAAAACTCAGATTTTTAAGCATAAGCCATGCCTTCAACCAATCTGCACATGTAGAGAAGAGCTGTTTGAGTCGAAGTGACAAGCCGCTAAAGCGACCAGATGATTTATATAGTTTCATCACGCTGATGGTTGGTTCATTTTCCTGGTCCAATTTCAGACTGGCAGCCAATGCATCTCGCACAAAGATTAATTAACATATCAAAAGCATCATTTTTATAACGAAACTAGTGACTGTATAATGGAAACTCCGATATAAACATGTTAGTGACATTACCAGCAGACAGCATTGCAGAAAGGACGTCATGTCATTAAAACGGGATTTATATGGACACAAGACCTTTAGACAATTGTACCATCATAGAAACAACATACAACTTCCGAAACCCTGTATAAACCCCAAAAAGGAGTTTGAAAAATAAACATGTCAGTTGTCATCAAGTTTTGTCATTTTGATGCTGACATTTTTATTTAACCTTTATACAGGTTAATCTTATAATGTACTATGAGTATGACAGTATGTCACTTGACTAAGATATCCACTATGTCACGGTTTGACATAGAGTGAAGGAAAAAAAAAAAAAAAAAAAAAAAAAAAAAGATATCAATTTGACATTGAAAGTGATGTGGTCAGGCAAAATTGTTACAGATGACAGCCAAATGACAAAACATACAGCTCGGTTAGGGAGTTCTAATGTGCACAGATAATGAGAGGCAGGACAGAGTAGAGCAGGTGCGGAGGATCCGCTGAATTGCAGCAAAGACTAAGAGAAGGAAAAGAGGCGGAGACTAGAACAGGGACAGGGATCACGAGACAGCCTAGTGCTGAGGGAGTTCTTGTTAATCAATTAGTAAGTGCAGGTGCGGAGGATCTACAATCCCTGGTGCTCTTGTTAATCAATTAGTAAGTGCAGCTTACAAGTATTATATACAATGTTAGTCTTGGTTAGTAACTTTAACAAAACAACAAACTGTTAGTATGGGTTAGTAAAATAGAAAAGCAAGGCGAAGGAAGCAAACGAGATTAGAAGGAATGTTTGAAACCCAGAAACCATGAAATCACCTAAACATGTGACACGCAGGACTTGGGGAGAAGCTGTAGCTTAACAAAAGACCAGACAGGGGAGACAAAGTGCAATGCAGGGCAAGAACAAAGACATGGACCGGACTATAACAGAAATTGGATCTGGCATGGCAAAAACAAAAACATGGCAAAGAACTAAAACTAAGCAGAACATGGCAAAACAGAACAGACATGGCAGAATAATAGCAGGGCATGGCAAAAACAAAACAGGCATGGCAGAAACAGGACAGACATGGCAAAATCATAACAATAATAACCATTTATGAGTGGATATGTGGGCCTATATTTATGTCAGGTGTCATGCAATGTGTATGCAGGTGTTATGTATACATACCCTCTTCAAATAAAGTGTAACTGAAAGTTGATTTGTTGGTTTGTGGTTGTTTTCATGAGGTAGTGATTTGTTGGAAACCTGTGAAGTGAAGAGGTACGCTAGGGGAAGCAATAGTCATTCTGTTGTTTCAAATCCAGTGTATATAACATTCTTAGATTCTCAAAACACAAAATGTAAAACTCTGGACTGGAAATGAACATATATATCGAGCGCTGACTGCAATAAACAGTTATGTCCAATGTAAAACATCTGGACATAACTGTTTATTGCAGTCAGCCCTCGATATTACATTATCTGTCGAGTATTACATTATCAGTTTTGAAAAAAAAAAAAGACCCACCTGAAAATGTAAAAAATTCCCAATAATATAATAAGGTATTACATTATCGATTAAAATGTTTTTACAATATCAGTCAGAATATTTTATTACATTATTGGTGAAGTTATTACATTATTGGGTTTTATTACATTTTCGATCGAGTTAAGTGCAAATTTTATTAAATTTTCAGGAAATTATTACATTATAGGGTGCTACAGAGCGGCCCTGTTTGGATTGTAGATAGTCGGCTATGGGGTCGTTGGGAAGGTGGGGGCAAATCATGGACAGTAGGCTTGATGGGAGGAGATACTGAGCCGTTTCCTTTCTCGATTTTTACGCTAGGGTAGACCAACTCACTTTCTGCAGGTATACTGCCCCCTTTTTCTTTGGAGTGTGTAGAATATGAATTTAATTTTTGGCTGTCCATTACACAGGGCACCTTTAAAGTTTTCCGCCCCACGTGCTCCACCATCGTCCGCTGAAGAAAAAGATGCCTTTGATTGGGAGCCGAAGTCAGGTCACGCGAATATAATATACGGTGGATGCGGACCTGATTGGGGCCATCGTACAGGACAATGGCAGGAAAGAAAATCTTCAGAGCTGCGCATGCGCAGAGGGATAAACCCAATAGCGACAGCCTTAAAGGGCGAAGCTCATACGAAATAGAACCAGTGTGTTGAACCCTTTTCTTTCAACAGTGTGGGGACCAATGAGCCATATCACTATTTTGCGATCAATCGATGACGGAGCTGCTTAAAATAGGCAAAATATTTGACCATTGATTGATGAGTCATGGGGAAAAATGAGCCATATCACTATTTTGTCTATTTTAAACACCTTTGGCATCCATTGATCGCAAAATAGTCATATGGCTCATTGGTCTCATGGCTCATCGGACCCCAGTCTCCCCTACCCCTGAAGCCCACGAAAAAAAAAAAAAAAAAAAAAAATTCCCTGGCTCCACAGAAGCGCTAACACATACAGAGAATGAGACTGAGAACACAATATAGCGATAGCGATATAATTACAGCTGTTCAGAAAATCGACAGTAGCTATGCAGTCAAATCGTTCAATACTAGAAATCACTAATGATGATAAACGTTGTAGCGTGAAAACAGCAGTCAAAAGCGAACAAGCCGACTCGCCCCTTTTGCTACCAAAACAAATGCTGTGTTTTTTGGGCGATACTTAATGTGTATTAAAAGTTAAAAATCAAGACAATAGGCCAAGTTTTCGCGCTGTCTGACTGACGCGAGCAGTAGCAGAGCTACAGGAGGGGCAAAGACACGTCCCTTTTAGTCCTGGCTAGATCGCAATCATTTTCCTTTATTGACGTCTTTTCCAATTATCGTAATTGGCAACTGAAGACACGGTTTCTCACCGTATGCGATCTAACAGCGATGAAGTCATGGGCTAAATTCAGTGCAAAAAATGATTTACTTATTAATTGGCCAATGCTTCGCGTGATTGAACTGGTCCGTGTTCCAATGAAACGCGGACTTTCACTCTCGGTATTTCGTGGGTTGATTTAAACAAAACAAACAAAAAAAAAAAAAAAACAGTGGCACTCGGCAAATAGCCTAGGTTATAACAAGCGTGCGGCTCAAGCCATTTGCGTGAGAGTCGACAGGTAGGCTATGCAATTTTGAATAATGTAGATTTCAATACAGCAAATCTGGCCCAGAGGAATGATTGTCGTCTTACCTAATCGGGGAGAACAAGCAGCACCTGTTAAGTGCGGAGCGCTCTCAGAGTGAACCTTTTGTTAATCATGAAGATGACTGAGAACAGGTCAGGATTTATAATTGTTTTAAACAGCTGTTTTGTTCAACCCAATTCTCTGTTCCGCCACTGTGCTGAATTTAACCCGCGATTTCGCTGTTAGATCGCATGTGGAGAGAAACCGTGTCTTCAGTTGCCAATTACAATGATTGGAAAAGACGTCAATTAAGGAAAATGATTGAGATCTAGCCAGGACTAAAAGGGACTTGTCTTCGCCCCCCCTGTAGCTCCGCCACTGGACGCGAGTATACCCTCTTAACTCATAACTTCTCACTTAAGTTTTCCCATAAGTAGGATCAAAGTCAGAAAAATTATTATTTTCAATGGGTAGGAACCCAGTAAACAATGTACCGTTCGGGGAACGTTCCGCGAACGTTACCTCAAGGGTCGGGGAATGCTCGTTGGACCCCTCATGCGAACGTTCCCTCGCGGTTAATTGGGAAGGTTTTCTTTACGTTCCGCGTTCGTTCGCTTTTGGTTACAAATTAGGTTCACGTAACGTTCATCGAACGTTCGCAGACGGTTGTTTTCTCAACGTTCACGGAACGTTCTCTGAACCAAGCATTGTACAGCCTATTTGAAATATACAGTGGCGCTTGAAAGTTTGTGAACCCTTTAAAATTTTCTATATTTCTGCATAAATATGACCTAAAACATCACCAGATTTTCACACAAGTCCAAAAAGTAGATAAAGAAAACCCATTTAAACAAATGAGACAAAAATATTATACTTGGTCATTTATTTATTGAGGAAAACGATCCAATATTACATATCTGTGAGTGGCAAAAGTATGTGAACCTCTAGGATTAGTGATTCATTTGAAGGTGAAATTAGAGTCAGGTGTATTCAATCAATGGGATGACAATCAGGTGTGAGTGGGGCGCCCTGTTTTATTTAAAGAACAGGGATCTATCAAAGTCTGATCTTCACAACACATGTTTGTGGAAGTGTATCATGGCACGAACAAAGGAGATTTTTGAGGACCTCAGAAAAAGCGTTGTTGATGCTTGTCAGGCTGGAAAAGGTTACAAAACCATCTCTAAAGAATTTGGACTCCACCAATCCACAGTCAGACAGATTGTGTACATATGGAGGAAATTCAAGACCATTGTTAACCTCCCCAGGAGTGGTCGACCAACAAAGATCACTCCAAGAGCAAGGCGTGTAATAGTCGGCGAGGTCACAAAGGACCCCAGGGTAACTTCTAAGCAACTGAAGGCCTCTCTCACATTGGCTAATGTTCATGAGTCCACCATCAGCAGAACACTAAACAACAATGGTGTGCATGGCAGGGTTACAAGGAGAAAGCCACTGCTCTCCAAAAAGAACATTGCTGCTCGTCTGCAGTTTGCTAAAGATCACGTGGACAAGCCAGAAGGCTATTGGAAAAATGTTTTTTGGACAGATGAGACCAAAATAGAACTTTTTGGTTTAAATGTGAAGTGTTATGTTTGGAGAAAGGAAAACACTGCATTCCAGCATAAGAACCTTGTCCCATCTGTGAAATATTGTGGTGGTAGTATCATGGTTTGGGCCTGTTTTGCTGCATCTGGGCCAGGACAGCTTGCCATCATTGATGGAACAATGAATTCTGAATTACACCAGTGAATTCTAAAGGAAAATGTCAGGACATCTGTACATGAACTGAATCTCAAGAGAAGGTGGGTCATGCAACAAGACAACGACCCTAAGCACACAAGTCGTTCTACCAAAGAATGGTTAAAGAAGAATAAAGTTAATGTTTTGGAATGGCCAAGTCAAAGTCCTGACCTTAATCCAATCGAAATGTTGTGGAAGGACCTGAAGCGAGCAGTTCATGTGAGGAAACCCACTGACATCCCAGAGTTGAAGCTGTTCTGTACCGAGGAATGGGCTAAAATTCCTCCAAGCCGATCTGCAGGACTGATCAACAGTTACCAGAAACATTTAGTTGCAGTTATTGCTGCACGAGAGGGTCACACCAGATACTGAAAGCAAAGGTTCACATACTTTTGCCACTCACAGATATGTAATATTGGATAATTTTCCTCAATAAATAAATAAATGACCAAGTATAATATTTTTGTCTCATTTGTTTAACTGGGTTCTCTTTGTCTACTTTTAGGACTTGTGTGAAAATCTGATGTTTTAGGTCATATTTATGCAGAAATCTAGAAAATTCTAAAGGGTTCACAAACTTTCAAGCGCCACTGTATACATATATACTTATTTTTTGTAGTTTACCTGGCTTACATACAAGATTGCAGAAATGGCTTGGTTGCCAGTGGCTTTGATGTGTAAATCTTGCATCAGCTCCCGTCAAACATCCAAAAGCCCCATCCTCAGTCTACTTCCCCAGTCCTTTCTGCTGTACTTCCAACTTGCCAGGAATCGGCATCGGTTAGAAATTGCCATCTCCAGACACTGTCATAAAAGCTGAGCTAATCACCGGCGAGGTTATACAGCTAACGCCAAATTACCCTCTAACTGTTCCCGTGTACTTTGCATTAATAACAATCAAGCAATTTATTTAGCCTATTCAACGTCTACCCCATAAAGATAAAGGGATAGAATCAAACAGGCTAATAACGCTACCATATGAGATTGTAAAAGTGGCACGGTGAATTTCGGTATATCCAAAAAAACAAACGCTTCCTTCATAAGCGGAGCTACCGCGGGGGCCAGGGCCCACGGCCAGTGGGGGCCCCCGCTGCAGCCTCGGTGAGCTGCATTCTCATTACCGTCAAACAGAAAACCACAACTGTCTTAGACATAAGGCATGCTATTTTACATGTACTCCCCTACCAATGGAATTTCTTATGATATTCTATATATAAACCTCCATATTGTAATCTAGTCACTATCATGGGTTTTTTATTTTGAAAAATTATTCATAAATATTATATGAAGTTTTCATGCTTAATATACCCACGTTTTAAAGACTATTACTGAAATCAACTATTTTCTTATTTTATTTGATATTTGTCTTTCATACTGATTTGCAAATTGTCATGATGATTGCAGGGTAATGTGTTGCCCAATGTCAAGTCTGTATTTGATTTGATCATGTGACCACGTTAATGTCTGTAACGTCTGAGTTCAAGCACAAAATCTGAACATCATCAAATTTGCAAACTTAGGAGCAGTCATTCCATTCAAACATAAAAGCAGTAGTCAAAAAAGAAAAGAAAGAACTGGAGGAGAGGGTAGCAAAGCTACCAGCACTAAGTTCATTTGGCTTCAAGCAGTTGCCGCTCCACGGACGACCCTTCCTCAAGCAGCAGTGCAGCCAACAGGTAACAGATCAAGATAAGCTAAAGTTTGACCTAAATAATGATAACGTCCACGGTTATTGTATAAATTTCAAGACAAGACGAGGATTTTGCTCAGCGCAAAGTTTGACGAATGCCATTCAAATAGGTGAGTAGGCCTACAAGTGACTTTTCTCTTAGTCCAAAGTCGATTGTTGTGTATTTGTCATGGTCATGGTTTTTGGTCATGTTTATGTTCATCTTCAGTGTTCATGATTTTGTCTTTTATTTGTTCTTTTTGGTTATTGTAATACTTCGGTTTTTAGTTCATTCCATTTCTCAGTTCCATTGCACTTGTCTCCCCTGTCTTGTGATCTAGTTGGTTCAGTCCGTCTTCCCGGTCTGTGTGCTCACTTACTTCGGGTGATTTAAATGTATTCTGGTGTTTAACGCATTCCTTCGATTCTCGTTTACTTCCTTCGCCTTACTGTTCTGATTACTAACAAAACCAACATTTGTATTTTGTATCATAGTCGACTAACACAACTAATCCATGTATATAGATTACTAACTTACTAATGAGCACTCTGGTTAAATCTGTAAAGCTGCACCGCTACTAATTAAAGGAATAGTTCACCCAAAAATGAAATTCAGTCATTATTGACTTACCCTCGTGCTGATGAGAAGTCCGGAGTAGTTTTTTATTCCTCAAAGTGCAGCCGGAGATTCAGGGGGTTTTCCTCCTGCACCGCAAATCCATATAACGAGCGTCTATGGTTACCGAAAAGAAAAGGTCCATAAAACTACACAAAAACTTTTTAATATTCCTCCATACTGCTCGTCCGCTGCAATCCAAGTGTCCTGAAGGGGTAACATCCAGAGTTTACCCGAAACGACGTCATTTAGTACAGTTTTATAGCCTATTATTCACTCTAGTGTGTTCGCCTGGAGGCGCTTTCGGCGCGTTCACGCTGTTCTCCCAAGCAGCGGCGTTCACTACGGTAGCCGCGCCCAGACAACGTTCAACGAGAATCGCGGAAGACGAAACCTTGTGTTTACATCCTGCTGAGAGCGACACGAGCAGCACACAAACACAAGAGGGCTCTGCCTGCATGTGATTTGAACCTTTAAAAGGAAAAAAGCAAAATGTCCGAGGACTTCAATGTTGAGGAAGAGCACGAGTTCTTTGCTGAGCCTTTTCTCTTTGAGCCGGAGTACACGGACGAGGAACTTAGACAGATGGATGAAGCAGCCGCAGCTCGACCAGAGCCACAACCAGCGGCGGACTACAGACCTAGGGCATCGGAAACATGGTGGTGTAAATGTCGAAAATGTAAAGCTATGCAAACCGAAGAGTAGAGCCTTTGCTGTTTAGATTGGGATTTGTTGATGCCGCTCCTGGAGGATCTCAATATCTCCGTTGATGACACTGAGAGCACTGCCCAAAGTCAACGTATTACCGAAAACCCGGATTATCCACCATTACTGACCCGTGGGGTTCTCGAGATGTTTTTCCACGTAACTAAAATCAACTGGAAAAAGAGGCCAAGACCCGCAGGACCAAACGGCACGCTCTCTGTAGAGTAAGTTCCATTGCACAGTATGCGTTATACGTCTTTTGTTTTGATGCAACCCGATTTACAATATTTTCATATTTTGTGCTGTGCCCAGTGCTGAACTATTTCTTTATTTACTTTTTCCACTGTCAGTGCAGGTTGGTGGCATACCGGGTGGTATTGGAGTGGGTCCTGAAAGGCGAGAGACTCGGCAAGGACAATAGAAAAGTTTTACTAGCCTGTGTTGTTACAAGCATCCGTGACGGCTACCATTCTCCAGATGGATTGTATACTGGATTCAAGGAGGCAGAAGAGGCTTTTGAACGGATCTGAAGACAATCAATCTAAAGACATTCTCACTGACTCATTTTTATATTACCTCATAGTATTTCATCTGGGACTTTTTCCAATACATCACAAAAAAGCACTGCCACATTATGAATAATAACAGGCATGGAAACTATGCTGCTGCACATCTATATTTTTATTAGAAACGATATCGCTAAAGAATAAAGAAAATGTGTAAAATGGAAGATATTTTACAATGTTTATTGTAATTGTTAACGTTTGTTAGTATTGTGTGGTTTGTACAATAAAACAACAGCAACCAACCACAAAACTAAGTTGCATTTACTACTCACTCCAAGGGATACCATATTGCAGGTGTTACAAAATTGGATAAATACTAAAATAATTACTATAAATAAGTCAATACTTGGCTCAGAATCACAAGCACACATTTTGCATGACTTGCAAAGCTGCTCCTTTGACTGGAGATTTATCTTAGACCTGGGCACTAACTGCAATACAGACATGCTACCCACAGATAAATGCAGTGTTTTATTTATGTACAGATATAAGGGCCTCATTTTCGAATGGTAGCTGACTAGTAGGGTCCATAAGCCTATATGCCATAAGCAGGACTTTTCTGGTGGCTTAGTAATGGACAATGAGGACCTTTACAGCTTTTTTCTCACAAACTTTATTCTTTTCACACAAACTTTATTTTTTAATAGAAATTTAAACAAACGTCACCTCATTTGGAAAACAACTAAAAACAAGATAATTGCAAAACTAAAAAAGGCAAAAATAAGCATGGCATGTTTGTGTTTGTCTGACTTGACATTTCACATGTTGATGCAGAAACCAATTGTGCAACCCTCATACTAACTGCTAAACCGTGAAGCATGTTTAAATATGGCTTCCTCTTTTGCAGGTTTTAGTTTTTGGGCTATGTTTGTAGGTAGTGGGGGAATAGAAACATGTGACTGTGGGTCTTTCAACTTGATCTTGGGGTCCAGGCGTCTCTTCAGAACTTGCACCACCATATTTTGCCGGAATGTTTGTGTAGTTGGCACATAGATCTTTTTGGCGACCCACTCTTTGGTTTGTTTTGGGTAAACCACATTAAATTGCAGTTTTCCTGAAAAACAAAAGAAAAAAATTGGACACATAGAAAACGTTAATGATACAACATATACATAATATCGACCATTCAAAATATTTACCAATTTTACGCTGCAAGGAAGGAACAAAGAAATTATATCCACATAATTATAAACCATGCACTTATAATTTGGAAAAAACAATGTTAAATTACTTTTGTGGGTAATGTCTCTTCAATTGTGTAATACTCGAATTTAGACCACAAATTACTATATATATCATGCAAACTGACGTCTTGGTGCAGCGGGCCTGATTTGTTTAGGCTCACA
The DNA here is from genome assembly GCA_029692085.1 of Gymnothorax javanicus. NCBI lineage: Eukaryota > Metazoa > Chordata > Actinopteri > Anguilliformes > Muraenidae > Gymnothorax > Gymnothorax javanicus. Next base: position 10,949,906 of record CM056199.1, on the reverse strand, counting down.
TAAAACAGGTGTGCCTCTCATCAAAGGTTACACGTAATGTGTTGTTTTTGCCATTAGAAGTCAGTAAGAGGACATGAATTAATATATGACAGTGAGCAATTAACAAAAGCCCACCAGGTTTGTAAAGCGGGGCAAAAAAAAAAAAAAAATGCAGATGGAAACGCTATTTTCCGAATAAATCTGCTACTGTATCGTGACGGTGTTTTGATGCCGTCGTTGCCTTCTGATAATGGTTTGCAATGTTGCTAATAGCTGGCACATAAGCACGTACAACTTGTGCAGTTATCATCATTTGTTGGTAGACGCGATCCGTTTTGGCTGACTAGCTAAATTAGTCGGTTAACACATTACTTTTGGTCACTTGAAGGTTCTGCGATTCAGTGCGAAAATGAATGGAAGCAGCTTAAAATGTCATAAATCTATTCGATACACCAATTTGATCGCATAACAGCATGTGACGTCTCTTCGCAATACTTTTTATTCGCTTTAATGCCATTAGATGGAAACGCATTTTCACCTGCTTTTTTCGCATGGATATTTTTGGCGAACTTCAGATAGTTCGATTGACAAGTGGATGGAAACATAGCTTGTGATGTTATCTTTCCCCAATCATTATAACACTTACATGCAACCCCCAGGTGTTATTTCACAGTCCTTAAGCAAAATGAACAGAACTAAAAGACTCGTGATAATAGTCCAAAATCATGTGAAAATGCATATTCACTGTGTCAGAAACAAGGACAAAACTCCATAATAGTCCAAAATGATGTGGAAATGAAGTTTTTGGTCAAGTAACATCAAACATCCTGTAACATTACCACGTTTGTGAAAAGGGTATATAAATATACAAACAAATAAGTTATATAGTATAAGGTCTGTAAAGTACATACCTCCGTCCTTAGTTGTAACATAGTCGGCACAGCTGTAGTCTTCAACAAAGGTCTTCGTTTAGAAATTTTAAAATCCTCCGGTGAGAAGTGGTCACTACAGACCCGGAGACTATGGACGTTGACGGTCTTGATATCGCAACGAAGAGCTATCAGCCATAGCTATAGTCTTTCAGTGTCCTGAACTGGTAGTCTGAGGAAAGTCACGGATCTCCTGAACGCACGCTTCATTTGGTTGAAGCATCCAGGAAAGGAACACACTACAACCATCTTTTCATATTAATTTACCGGTGCAGTTGAAAAAAAAAAGTAAATTTCTGAGTGACAAAAACCAAAAATGTCTTTTTACTTCCAACTCGGGGAGCAGCTAACTTCGCTCTGCTTTATCGGTTCTCGTGTCGCTCTCAGCAGGATGTAAACACAGGGTTTTGTCTTCCGCGATTCTCGTTGAACGTTGTCTATATTTGCTACCGTAGTGAACGCGGCTGCTCGAGAAGAAACAGCGTGAGCGCGCGAAAGCGCCTCCAGGCGAGCACACTAGAGTGAATAATAGGCTATAAAACTGTACTAAATGACGTCGTTTCGGGTAAACTCTGGATGCTACCCCTTCAGGACACTTGGATTGCAGCGGACGAGCAGTATGGAGGAATATTAAAAAGTTTTTGTGTAGTTTTATGGACCTTTTCTTTTCGGTAACCATAGACGCGCGTTATATGGATTTGCGGTGCAGGAGGAAAACCCCCTGAATCTCCGGCTGCACTTTGAGGAATAAAAAACTACTCCGGACTTCTCATCAGCACGAGGGTAAGTCAATAATGACTGAATTTCATTTTTGGGTGAACTATTCCTTTAACTCCTGACTGGACAATGGACAATGTCCAATCATCACTAAACTGATGATCCCTCACCTACAGGCCATTAGACTCAAGCCTGCCATATTTGACGTAAATCCATCTTAAGGTGGCACTACAGCAATAAAAAAAGTTATAACTCTGAAAGCAATGGCCAAATCAGCTTAAAATTTTCCGTCCTTCATGTTGGTCAAGGGCTCTCTGGATATCTACTGTATAAGTGCAAGGTGATGGCTGAAACAAGATGGTCACCGTCCACCAATCACATTTCAGCATCTCCTCCACTCTCTGAGCCATCATCATGAAACTTTGGGATTGTTGGATGTGTGAAAGGGACAGTCAACCATATGCTTGTTCTGCCTTTTGCTATTTTGGAATTTTTCATATTTCAGATTTTGTTGGGGTCAAGGGATATGCCGTCATCTGATATCCCATTGTTAACTAGGTCCTTTACGCGTATAAAGGGACTATTTTCTAGCTTCATAATTTGAAATGGCGTTAGCTGCATATCGTAGGAAAAATATGCAAAAATGCTTTATTGCAAACATTTGTGAAAAGGGTACACTTATGGTGTAGATGGTGAATCAACAGGGCCCTAATTACACTGAATATGCGAATTTTTCCCGTGTATGCAGTGAATGTTTTGCTCATCATTTACCTTTTCGGGGACAATGTTATGTATGTACAATTCAGGGAATGTAATTGTGGTTTGAACAAAAGCTTGCGTACTCTGGGAGTCCCCCAGAGTTGAGAATCACTGCTCTTAGAGGTTTTCCAGGATTGAGAATTACTGCTCTAAGAGGTCTTTCATACGCTACTGGTAACATTTTACAATAAGGGCATATTAAAACATCAGCTAATGCAGTGAGAAGCATTAACGATCAGGTAATTAACAGTAAACTAATGGGTCTACTAATCATTTACCAATGGTGCACATGTTAACTAAGGTATTAATTTATACATTATTGAATAATTTGGTAATTTGAGGTGTTAAGGGATACTTAAGGGATGTTTTCAACTTCAAAATAAGTATGTCACAGAGCATTAATAAATGATAAGTGAAGGTTACCTAATGCTTATATAGGTCTCTGATGCATTGGTTAACTGTTAATTAATTGATAGTTAATGCTCATTACTGCATTATCTAATGTACCCTTATTGTAAAGTATTACCGACATTGTAAAGCAGGCCCTTATTTTGTTGATGAGTGCTAAACTGGCCTCTGCCTGTCTAACTGGCCTGTGAAAGTGCCCCTTTCTCCTGAAACGCTGTGCCATGGGGAGCAGGGAGGTCCTGTATTAAATTTGGACCAGTGGGCAGTCTGGGACCCAAAAACAAACACATGGCTCTCCATGGAAACGATTCTACGAAAGGACACCAGCGGGCTTCCCTTGATTCAGCGTCCTAATTGTGCGTACACGTTGACATTGTTTTCTAAATAAAAAAGGAATGTTGCACTGAAATGGATATTTATATCATAATCCAAGGAATAGATGTTCTTTTGTGTGACTTGAATGGCGATTAAATTTAGCCAGTGCTGTGAAAAAGAATTTGCCCCCTTCCCGATTTATTTTTTTTTGCATGTTTGTCACAAATGTTTCAGATCATCAATTTTAATATTTGACAAAGAAAACCCAATAATTGTTTTAACTGAGCCACATTGGAGGGTATTCGAGCATGAACGGCCTGTTTAAGGTCTTGCCACAGCCTCTCAATTGGATTTAAGTCCAGACTTTGACTAGGCCACTCCAAAACCTTCATTTTGTTTTTTGACAAAGGTGGCCTGAGTACGTTTGGATAGCTATTTCCCTCAATAAATGAAATCCTCATTTAAAAACTGCATTTTGTATTTATTTGGATTATCTTTGTCTAAAGTTAAAATTAGTTTGATGATCTGAAACATTTAAGTGTGACAAATATGAAAAAAAAAAAAAAAAAATCAGGAAGGGGGCAAATACTTTTTTCACAGCACTGTACATCACCTTACACCGTGACTCCTGCTATCACATGCAAACTCTGGGGAATTTGGTAAGGCAACTGTCACTTATTTGGGCGAGAGGGTTTGTGGTGGGCATGCGAGTCCTCTGTATACAAATGTTACAGTTGCCAGCCGAACTGTTGGCTTCCTGTTCCGGCAAAAGTGAATAATAAGCAGGTTGCGTTGATCATGTGTAAAGCTGTGCTGCCCAGCAGGGGGCAGAGTGACCGTGTAGCATCTTTGAATGTCTTTGGTGTTTTCTCTTCAGCTGAATAAAATCACACTCAAATCAAACAAGAGGATTTGGGCAGGAAAATACTTTTATGTCATTGTTACAAACCCCCAAGCGCCTAGGAAAGCTAGAGTCACACTTTGGCTTTTAACCAAGGTGATGTTGAATAGCGTAAGCCTGAGGCAAGCAATACTGAAGAAAAACACAACGGGATATGGGGCAAGAACACAAAATCAACGAGTGAAATAGTGCAAATGGGTGCTTTTACTGTGCAAATAGTGGAATTTACAATATTTACAGGACAGAAAACAAGAACATGACAACAAAACACACATCCAAGGTCCGGGGACCTGAGTGTTGCCCAAGAAAAGAACTGAACAAAACCAAAACAGGACTAGCTGGAAACAAAACGGGTAAGCTACCTAACTGCTGATAGTATATACAGAAAGAAAACCTACCTAACTATACTGACTAGCCAAAACATAAATACAGTGGGTGGCAACCACTCCTAACCTAGTGTGTTTAACAGATTTCTGCCTACGTGCAGGTGTACAGAGGCCTCTTTCTTACCCTTCCCCAGCCTCGATGTGGTCAGAAAGAAACTCTACACAAATTAAAAGAAATCAGGACGTAGACGGAGTTACAAACGGATTCAAAGCAAAAGAATGAGGTACAACAAACAGATGGGGTGAACAGAGATTCTCAAAGGTCACAAGATCCGGATTTAAACAGGTGAGGTGAAAGACGATTGGTGGACCAGTGTCAGGAGACTCCCTCTGATTGGCGGAGGTGGGACATGTCATGACATGGGGTAATGATGATGGACAGGAACCTGGACCAATAGAGAGACAGCAACAAAACCAAGGAAATACAGAAAAAAAAAAAAAAAAAGTGCGGCACATAACAGTCATAAAGAGAAGATTTCCAATACAGCTTCTTTTCCCAGTTAATTTTCTCAAGTCAACTCAATTCAATTTTATTTGTGCAGCACATTTTACTGGACTGTTACAAAGACAGATTATACCATAGAGTAAAAAACCTGGCCTGATCCCCAAAATAGCACATGAGGTAAAAAACTCCCAGTAGGGAGAAAAATCCTCTTTCAGTGGTGAGAAAAAACTCCCCAGTGGGAAGAAATCTCAGGAGGAACCAGGCTATAGTGGGGAGCCCATCCTCCTCGGGCCAGCTAATGGTAATGAAGTTGGATCAAAGCCTGATTAGAAATCTGGAAGGAATCCATGCAGTCGTGCGCGTAGCTCCAGGGTGTGGCGAGGCGTTGGTGAAAATTTCGGGTAGAACGGATCAGGACGGCAGCTGCCAGTGACCACAGGGCTGGAGTGGTCCATGGACTGAGGGTCAGGGAGAGAAGTGATCCCTGGAAAAAGACTCAAAGAGGGAGGTTAGGCACAGTACGACATCAACTGCACACTGAATGAAATGTTGTCTTGCATCAGGTTCCAACTTGAAGCTACAGCCATAATCATGCAGACGAGAAACAGCCAACCCTCTTCGATGCACTCAGTGTGCCTCAGAAGCACTGCATTGACCTCCCAGCTGTATCACTCATGTGCTTTGAGTTCACACATCACAAAAAGCCAGCACTGTGTGCTTACCATCAGCCACTAATACCCTGTGGAGCTCCCATGTGACTGAGGCTGTAACGAGCCTCACTGGTATTGTTAAGGCTACTCTGTACCACCGGATCCACATGGATTAACTTAACACTGGTCACCAACACCATGCGGACCTCCCCAGTGACTAAGGCTGTAATTACCTCTATACCCACCATTAACACTCAGTGCCACCAATTCCACGCGGATTTACTGAACACCGCGAGCCATTATCTTTTCTCTTGGTGATCTGGGTTTTTTTTCTACAAGCTGGCTGTATTTACAGTATTCAGTCTTGTTCTGACGAGCAGATGCTGGCATCCTCATGAAGGAGAATGTCCTTTATAATTTGATGAATTGAAATTCTTTTGTATGAGTCATTTCATCAAACTATTTGAAAAACAAATTAATAAAAATAAGCCATCTCATATCATTATTTATGGGCCCATCAATAAACGTGCATTTTAAACAAGAACTTATAAAATGATGAATAAAAGTGGTTTTAAATGAGCCATTGCTTTTATTTATTTGTAAACGGATTAAAAATAGCGCGGTACGGTGTTGTAGCTCACCAGGACAAATTGTGACACTGCAAAACTGCAAAATGTACGTGAGCTAAAAATGTCAGTCAATATGCAAAGTACAGCAGATATTACATGAGTCAAATATTGGTACTTAGCACAAATTTACCAAATTTGCTTTGAGTGAATCCAGAAATGCCTCAGGCATAGGCAAAATTGAAATCTGTAAGGTGAAGGCTGAGGTGACTGTATTTGATTTCAGATTGGAAACATTTGATGCACTCATGGACAGGAACATGTACGCCAAGTTTCAGCTAAATCTGTCCTGTGATTGTGGAGAAGAAAACGTTTTAAGATGCTCAAGGTCAAGGCTGTGGCAGCCATATTGGATTTTTGATTGGAGCGGTTTGAACAAACGACAATCTACTCGTGAAGGAGCACTCATGCCAATTTTCAGCTTAATTTGTTAAGTAGATTCGGAGAAGACAACATTTTTTGATTTTTAAAGGAGGAGACAGCACCTCGGCAAAGTATATTTCAGCGGAAAGTAGAATTCTTGAAGTGTCTAAAACGCATAGTTTTATACATTTTAATTGGGTAATGATCCAGTGCGATGCATTTTTAAACCAGCGAGTCTTCAAATTGGCTGCAGTACCAGGGGGCCAACATCTTAACTTGGGGAATCTTCTGATTTTGAATTTGATCTTCGGAAACCTCTCCTTTAAAAATGCTTAATAACCTTAACCTTTCGCAGTTTACATCTCCCGATTAAGCACAGTTGCTCAGACTAATTGGTAAAAACCGACGACCTTCTAATTTACTTTTGATAGCATTGTTATGCATTGCACCACAAAATTATGAGGCGTCTTCTGCACATAAATGACGACGTAAAATATCAATGTCTTTATAATTTCAGCGCTAGTGTTGCTCGTTAAGCAGCATTTTTTTTTTTTTTTTTTTTATCCCGCCACCACCCCCCCACTTTGGAGGACAACTTTGTTAATTCAGTTACTGTAGGTAACTGACCAATTTCTCCAACAAATCTAGCTTTGATAGTTTTGCATTTATCTCTTCCATAGTAGAAGTGGCGCAAAAAGTGGGTATGCAGTGCATAGGGGCGCCAAAGCCATGGAATTTAAAGAGTACTGGAAGACGCGCGATGGAGTGCGCAATATCAACGAAATGAAGCGTATGTTCCTCCCGCTCAACGAAATGAACCGCATCTCTTCTCCCCCCCGGTCAACAAAATAAACCGCGTCTCTCACCCCGCCCCCCGCTCAACAAAATGAACCGCGTCGCCCCCCCGCTCAAAAAAATAAACCGCGTATCCACCCTCCCCCCTCAACGAAACGAAACGCGAAGCATCCGCTCACAGAAGACCGCCACCTACCGCCCGGTCATTGAATAATTAAGTGGAGAACACTGGATGTAGGTGTTAGGGGGCGCTGTTGTTGTCGTTGCATGCCCCTCCAAAAGTGAGTAGCTGCCCCCCTGCATAGTATTACTCACGGTACCCCCGCTGAATTCAGCCGTTTCCAAATCACTTGATCCAAGCTGAGATCGCGTTCTCTTGGGCTCTGGCTGGTTTGGCATAGCGTAATAATATGTATCTGGAAATTTTTCCAAACGAATAATTTTATCCAGTTTGGAATCCCCAAAGTTTGTGGTTACACCTTATTAGATTATTTAATTCGGGACGTTGTGAGAAAACAGTCTCTCACATCTTCTTCAGCTACTCGGTTAAGGCTCCGCAATTGTGGCAGAGTAGTCACTACCACGGCGCGGATTCAATCCCCAGTCGTACCAAACAGCAGTGGTCAGCAGCTTTTTCAGAACAGCGCACGATTGGTTAAAACGCTGTGGGAATGCAAATTGGGAAGGGACTGCTGGGAAGGGAAATTAAAATGATTGCCTTGTTCGTTGCTGAAGCGCCTCCTGTTGGCCAGCTGGGCGCTCGTCAGTGAGATTCTAAGCATGCTCATGTTCGGGTATCCTCCACCCTCCTTCAGAACTTGCGATAGTTTCGACCAATGAGTGTGAAGATGCAGGGGCTGACAGGCGCGTGCTTTGGAGGAGAGCTGCAAACTCTCTCTCTCTCCTGAGCTGGCAACAGGGGGTTCCATACGAGCAAGCCTTGTACATAGTTCTCGGATTGGGCATTCCAGATTTGGGTAGGATTGGAGATGCCAAATTTATAAAAAAAAAAATAAAGAATAAAAAAACAGATGGTAGCCACCTTCATAAGCAGCACATTTGCAGAAATTAGTTTGCGAGGCTGCGAGAATCCGTGCTATATTCTGAATGTTGTTACGGCTAAAGGGCGCTGTAAGGTTGCACATCTGTGTGACAATCCCAAGGACGGTGAAAACAAATGCTGCAAAGTCAGCGAAAGTTTTGGAATTACAATGCCATATCAATTATATAAATGTAGGCAATGGGAATTCACCTTTCATTACCATTTCTAATTATAGGTCATGTATTGGTCTTGGTCGCTCAGTTGATAAATTGTTTGATTGTTAATCAGGCCAGCTTAACTAAAAACAGCTTGCGATCAGCCAAGCCATAAAGGGCGAGCTTATTGAAAGCCCTCTGAACTCCTCCATGGCCCGGATGAAAGGAAAGAGAACAACTGATGTCATGAAAGAGAAAAACTGACGCACAAGTACCGTGGCACTGGTGTTTGATTGGATAATGCGTTCGAAATGCACACTAACCCACTATACAGGGCACTATGTAGTGAATCTTCTACACTGAAAACAATATAGAGAGTGTGAGAGCGAGTGGACAAGTGTGCATTCCGAACGCAGCCTTAGATTCCTCAAGTAAAAATGTCTGCCCCCTGGTATTGACGCCGATTTGAAGACTTTCCGGTTTAAAAATGCGTCGCACTGAATCATTACCAAATTAAAATTTATAAAACTATGCGTTTTAGACACTTCAAGAATTCTACTTTACACTAAAATATACTTTGCTGAGGTGCTGTCTCCTCCTTTAATGTCAAGGATGTGGCAGCCATATTGGATTTTGGATCAGAACGATTTGAACAAATTTCAATCCACTCGTCTGTGGGAACATGTATGCCAAGTTTCAGCTTCATCTGTCCAGTGATTTCGGAGAAGAGAATGTTTTAAGATATTCAAGATCTAGGCCATGGCGGCCATATTGGATTTCGGATCAATGCGATTTGTGTGAACGTTAATCTACTCATGTGTAGGATAACTCAAGCCAAGTTTCAGCTTAATCGGTCCCGTGATTTTGGAGAAGATAACATTTTTAGATTTTCAAGGTCAAGGCTGTGGTGGCTATAACGGTTTTCTGTTTGGAACGATTTGAACAAACTTTAATCTACTCATGTGTCGGAACACTCAGGCCGCGTTTTATCTTAATATGTTCAGGGATTTCGGTGAAGAAGACGTTTTTTTGATTTTCAAGGTCAAGGCTGTGGCAGCCATATCGGATTTTGGATTGGAACAATTTAAACAAACTTTAATCGACTCGTGTAGGAACACTCAGGCCACGTTTTATCTTAATATGTCCAGGTATTTCGGCGAAGAGGACATTTTCATATTTTCAATGTCAAGGCTGCGGCAACAATATTGGATTACGGATTGGAATGATTTGAGTGAACAACAATCTGCTCACATCAAGGAACACCCATGCAAAGTTTCAGCTAAGCCTGTTCAGTATTTAATCTGCTAAGCGGTTTCAGAGAAGAAGATGTTTTTTGATTTTCAATGTCAAGACCCTGGTGGCCAATATGGATTTGAGATTGGAATTATTTGAACACAGTTTAGTCTACTCATGTGTAGGAACACTCTTGTCAAGTTTCAGCTCAATCTGTCCAGTGGTTTTGCAGAAGATGACGTTTTTAAATTTTTAAGGTCAAGGCTTTGGCTGCCATATTGGATTTCGGATCAAAACAATTTGAACAAACTCATCTTCTCATCTACTCGTGGGTAGGGACATGTGTACCAAATTTCAGCTCCATCTGTCCAGCGGTTTCAGAGAAGATTTTACACACGACAGATGAGGACGGACAAGCGGGTCACAAGATAAGTTCAACGCACCGTGGTCCAGGTGAGCTGATAGAAATGCTTTTAAATGAGCCATTTTGAACAACTATTTATGAACCAATTAATAAGAATGCTTTTAAATGAGCAATTAAATACAACCACTGGTAAGCTGAATGGTAAAAATGCTTTTAAATGGCTCATGCAATAAAAACTATTTGGTAACTAATCAATAAAATTGCTTTCAAAAATTGCTAAAACTATTTATAACTAAGTAAAAATAATGCTTTGAATTTTAATGCTTTAATGCCTCTTACCAATGTTTCTGTGTGTGTGTGTCTGCCTGTTTGTGTGATCACTTACCAAGTCATGAAACTGTACCCTAATTTGAAATCCCTGGAGCTAGAAGCCACTGTCCTGACTTACCTCCTGCTGTGTCGAAAGGATAGCAAGAATATTTTCAGAGCAGCTCCTGGTGGCAAAGAATGGGGTATATTTATCAAAGTGGGCCAGATTGGATTGTCCTTACTCCTACAAATCACAGACTGTATATAAAGATGGATGGATCTCCTCTTCCTAACGCAGTACAAAATTGGAGCCAAAATATTCATCAGACGGACTTGCACTCCATCTTGCACTTTTGGAGCCTGAGTCTGCGTAGTAGTGTTCGGGAGTTGAGTCGTGGTACCCAGGTCCCGCCCATACACTCACCCAACTCAGTCGCAGGCACATCCTCTGAGCGCGTTTAGTTACATCAAATGTTATTGTTAGCCTAATATACTCCATATTGTCTTGTTAAGAAACATAACCAAATGACAGGCCCATTGAAACGACCGTTCTACCATGACAGAAAGCTTGTTGAAGGGTTGGCTAGTTTGGATGTTATCCAAGTACAGTTGTACAAGGCTAAATACTTCAGCTGCTTTCCCCATCATTAGCAGTACCCTGCTTTTCTGCAAGGCAGATGTCCATTGCTCCTGTGAGCCTCAACTAACTTGTGCCGACTGATGGCTATCTACAGGCGAGGTGGCAATACATTGACTATGGTTAAGTTTCCTCATACAACCCTTCAAAATAAGGTAGCTAAATACAGCCTGTGGGTGAATGGACTCTCCATTGTTCTAACTACCTTGCTTGCCAGCTAGGCTACCTGTCACTGCATCAAGTTTTACTAGTTAGCTAGCGAGCGAACTGTTTTTGGCTGGCTAGCAAGATCGTAATAGGTCACTTAACGTCAGCAAAGAAGATAGATGGTCAAAAAGCTCTGCGCTGAGCATAGCGTAGCTGCTTACAGTACATTATGATATGCTCTGAGTAAAGAGATGTTTACCTTTGGGCCATTCCATGTCAAATCATCCAGATTTTGAGCAATTTTCCATGTCAACTCCTCAGAAAATTTTTGAAAAAATTCACAGGTAAATATTCACACAAAATGAAAAAATGCCAAATATTAGGCCATTATCTCAAATAGTTTTCAAGGTATAGCCCCTTGAAATTTGAATAATATTTAAATTTTTTGGCGGACCCATATTCAGCCAACTTTGGCAACTTATTGCTCCAAATTTATTGCTTGTACAAGGCTGAAATTGGGTATACTAACCATATTCGTCCCCTAGAATCTGAAAATCGCCATAGATTCTGTGCATCTTGATCCACTTTTGTATGGTAAAGCCTCAAAATCAGCCAAAAAACACAAAATGTCCAAAAACGAGACTACATTTTATGACCTGTAACTCAGGAACTAAGTAAGATAAAAGGCTAAAATTCATTTTTTATGATTTTATGATATATCTCTCTGTAAAAATGCAGTAATTCAAGTAATATCATTTGTAGAAGTTTTTTAATAAAATAATTTCAAAGTTAATTTTTCCTAGTATTTGGCATTTTTTAATTTTGTGTGAATATTTACTCGTGAATTTTTTCAAAGAATTTTGAGGAGGTGATCTGGCACCCCCTGGATGATTTGACGTGGAATGACCCCTTTGATTTCCATTCCAAGCTGATTCAAAGAGACTTGTTCTAGAATTTTGCTAAACTAGCTCGCTAGCTAGCCAACTGCTTTTACTTAGCAGTGATTGCATCCCTGCATACAGTACATGATGTTATGTTCAGATCGTCAATTCCACTGTCAGTTTTCAGAGGCCTTTAAAATCACTACGGGTCATATTAAGCTGTACAGAGACCTAGCAACTTATGCACGTGTACTGTTAATGTTATATCTCTTCTTGACGGTTGCATTACAGCGCTGAAAAAAACCCGGAAATAAGCAAGCAGGCGACTTCCTTCCTTAGTGTCGCTATTAATCACATCTGTCAATCATGACTTTACATGCCCGCCCCCCCCCCCATACTATCAAATAACTACATAAAACCAAACTTATCAGAAAGAAATGAACAATTGAGAGTATATCAGCATGGTAAGAACTACTCAAAATGACAGAAAGCATCCTTAGAAAAAAATGATTTGACACATATTCAGTGTTCTCCACAGGATTTGCCAAGGTTGGGCAGAGCAAAGGTGCGAAGGCCTCCCCCAGGGAAATCTGGAGTCTTTGCAGAACAATATCTTGGGTAAACTGCAAAAAGGACCTTTAAACCGAATATGGTAGATTATGATCCTTTTTTTAAAATAAATTTGGCATCTCCAATCCCACCCGAATCTGGAATGCCCAATTGGTGAACTATGTACAAGGCTTGCTCGAATGCGACCCCTATGCGGCCCCTTGCTGCCATTTCAGGAGACTGTAGACAGTTCGCAGCTCTCCTCCGAAGCACGCGCCTGTTAGCCTACTGCTTCTTATACACTCATTGGTTGATTCTTCGCAAGTTCAGAACGAGGGCGGAGGATACCCGGACATGAACAGGCTTAGAACCTTCCTGATGAGCACCCGTCTGGCCAACAGGAGGCGGTTGAGCAATGAACAAGGCAACTAGTATTTTCCCTTCCCGGCAGTCCCTTCCCAATTTGCAACCCTGTAGCGCAATGGCCAATTGTGCGCTACTCTGAAAAAGCTGCTGGTCACTGCCCGCTGGTACGAGGCGGGGATCGAACCTGCAACGTGATAGTCACTTCTGCTTCGCAACGCGATGCTTTACCGAGTGAGCTATCTGGCAGCTGGATTATGATCCCTTTAATTGAAGGTGAGCCACGACTGTCAACTGTCAGGGTCTGGCAGAGGGGGAGAAATTATTGAGAAGCAAGCGACTGAAGCGAGGCCGATGAAGACGCTCTACTCACCTGACTACCTCTGAGGCGTCCTGGGTTAGGTCTCTGACTGTGGTGACGAAGCGCAGTAGCAGTTCCCGTTCAGACTCGTATAAGAGCCAGGGTCCCTCAGACTCTACAAGTGCAAGCAGGTGTATGGCAACGCATTCCCGCACTGCCGCTTCCTGGTCAGGGTCTTGCTTTCTCTGGTTACTGGAGAGGAAAACATCTGTTGGTACCTAACAACTACAATCCAGCCCTCTGGCTTAAGTATGCCTATTTATGCTTTAATCCCCCCCTCCCCAAACAAAAAAAAAAAAAAAACTTAAAGGGGAACTGTACCAGTCAGCCGTTTGCAACATATCAGTGACATTTTAATTAAAATTGTTGGTAGAATTATTTTTACTTTTTTTTTTGTTTGACCTGCACCAACTCTGACATCTGTATTTTAAAGAGAAACAAACAAGGGGTTTGAAGTTTCAATTTTTTGTGTTTTAGTGGTAGATTATGGATTAAATCATTCAAAATTAAATCAACTTCTAAGATTTGCGTAAGAAATACGTTTTTAGAGGCACTTTGTTTCTGTGCCTGCATCGATAAACATCCATTAGTGCTTTAGTCCCAGTTATTATTCCGCAGTGAAATTTTTTCGGCATAATCACTGGTCACGTCAAAGGTCAAGGTCATGAAATCTGCCCACGCCCCTCAAAATATTTCTTAACACAATAATTTAAAAAGATTTCATGACACCAAACTGTAACTCGGTATATAGCCACGACAGAACAGGCCTCAGGTTCTGTCATCTTCTGGGCAAATTCCATTCAAAGTCAAGGTCACAGTGAGGTCATGGTCATGGATGTACTCACAAAGAACTTCTTGTTGACACAATATTTTTATATGTTTGATTATTCTTCATGAAATTTACTTATAAATGTGTTCCAAGGGCAGGTGGAATGGAGGGGCTGCTCTGTTTTTGCGGTGTCCCACAAACACTTTTCTATTTATAACATGCGCACTTATTTCTGCACATCGTCAACTCTCCGGTTTTACAGCCAACTAGCCATATTCAATAAATCCTCTACAGCATTGACTCATGAAATGCAATGAGTTTTGTGGGTTTTTGGAGTTGACAATGTTTCTTCAGGTCATCGGTGATGTCACGTGTTTCAGTCATTGGCGCAGTAAATGCCTTTACAGTGAGCAAGATCTCACACTGACATTGATAGTGAGATTTTTGACAATGTTCCTCGTACAGCCTCCAACTACACAAGATCGAGGGATTCTATATTTGTCGAATAAAATGTATCAAAAACAAACCCAAAGGCGAAGCTTTAGCTCGGATATTTTACATGGAACTTGCGCACTTGTATATCCACGTGGAACTGAGAGCTGCAACGAGTCTCAGAAGGACGTCATGTGCATATAATTAATACGTAATCACCTTTTGAGGAAACTTGGGGAAATCGCATTGCAGCTAAGCTGGTTTTTGATCTTTTTTTTTTTTCAACACAAATAGGATGATTGAGCGCAGTTACTAATGCATTCAGGGAAAGAGTAATACAAAGTACCTAAAACTGTGAAAAAGTCTGGTGTGTTAGAGTTGCTCTTTAATAGAACTTTCTATAATTCATGGGCAATACCATTAGATCTTTGGTTTTCAAGCCAGAAGCCGTGTTTGTGACGTCAGACAGTTCATATGTTGCTGTTCTTGCAAGAATTGCCTTGCACGGGGCACCTGGGGACTGTCAGCGATCACTTCAAAGCGACAACAAGACTTTCGACTAAATATAAGCTGCATCGGCGTGCCCTCAAACACAACTTTGATTGCAAAACAGCTAAGGTGAGCCATAATTCTGGTTATGGCTGTATGAAGTGCAGTTTATTTTTGCTCTTTTGGGGCTGCAAATTCAGTGAGTATTTGCTGCAGAGCGTTAAGCCTTTTATGGCTCTAATCCATAAAGCAGGGATGGGTAACTCTGGTCCTGGAGGGCAACAATGTTTGCAGGTTTTTGATGTGTTTCTGCACAACTGAATAATTAAAAGTAGCTGATAGACTAATCATTTGATGTACCTTGTTTTCTAGGCACAAATTGCCTGCTGAGTGAAAGAAGACCTGTGGCCTGCTGACACTGCGGCCTTCTTGGTCTAGGGTTGCCCATCCCTGCCGTGGACTCTCTGCTTTTATATGATATCGCTTTTGTGGTAGAATGAAGTTACGGATTCGCTACCATCACATATGAGACACATGCACCATTAGCGTGTTTTTGCTGCAATCTTATTTAGTTGCTTGGTGTTGGAATTATGTTTTGTTTATGTAAAAATGGTTATCACAAGCTTTTATCCAAGTTTCTTCCCGTTAGTGGGTATGTGATATGACTGTGTTGGCATACTGTTACCATGCCCTTGTATGGTATTTGTTGTGAGATGCGCTGCTGCCCTCGGTACCGGGTGTGTTCAGGTTCAAGAGGCTAAAACTACCCCACATCCAAACGATAAATTGCGGAAGCAGTGCAGTAGAACAGCCATTTGAGTGAAATATTCAGTAGTTGGATTAAGGTAAACAAGTGAAAAAGTGAGCACAGCTCGCTAATACCCCCGAGCCGTGTGTACTGAAGAGATTACGGCACGTTTTCAGATAAATTGGCACTGCATGAAGTGTAGAATGCATGACTGAAATTTGAAAACAATCTGATGAGCAGTTTTCGAGAAATTGGTCGGACAACATTTGCAGTGGTAAATTTTCTAAGTACAGAATATGGAAAACACAAGTAATTTTTTAAAAATCATCACATGTTCATTAAACTTGGCACTGCACCTCTCCATGAAGGGTAGAATGCATGACTGCAATTTGAAAACAATCTGATGAGCGGTTCTTGAGAAATTGGTCGGACAATCTGGTGCGGACGGATGGACGGACGGAATTCTTTGGTATTCACTATATGCCCCATCGGGGTATAACAAAACCATGCTCAATGGATGATCCCATCTTTCTAAACAGAGGTTGTATACCTAGAGTGGAATTATGCTAGGCAGTATAAACGATCTGACGACATGCCCAGTGCCACCATTATGGATATCCATGCTTGTAAAATCCATCGCTCCTGGAGCTATTCAAAGTTCAATATGTGTCATGTATGTATATTTTTCTTAGACAAAAGGGTTTAAATACGAGCAGTAGCCTTGCATTTATCTTTTTGAAGATGGATTATTGACCAGCACGGTTCCTCTTTAAGTTCATTAGCCTTTGGAGGGGCCAGCAGCAATAAGGCGTCGTACTTCACTGATGTTATCGAGGATGTTATTGAGATGTTATTGAGATGTTCACCTGACGAAAAAGTCTGTGAATTCAGTGCAGATACTTCATCTGATTTTTGCTCTGTGGCAATAATAATCAGAGTGCACTTCCTGTCTGACGCTACAGAAAAGCGCTTCTACAGAATGAGTGTAATGACTGACTCCTGTTCTGACCCCACCGAGCCCCGCCCACATTAGGCTGACCCGCCCTTGATCCCACACATATCACGACCCCATTGACCAGCCCTTTGCTCATGGCCCGCCCCTGACTCCGCCCACCTCAGTCCGTTGAGCAGGGCCTTCACGCAGCATATCGGGTTGCAGCTCCGAATCATGCGAGCCAACACCGCATTGGCGGCTCGCCGGAGGGGTTCATTGTCCAACATGGGTTTTTTGAGCAGCACCTCGATGACGCTGTCCAGGTATGGGTCAAAGTTTCTCTTGAGGAAAAGGAACAGGTCTGCAAGCGTCCATAAGGCCGCGTAGGACACTGGTTCCCGCTGGTTCATTACCTGAACGCAAACACAAACAGACGTGCATTCAAAACGGCGAATGTTGGCTCACACTGCAACAAATTCAGACTCTCACCTGCCTGCCATGAGTTTTCCTAATACTATGAGCTGTTCAGCTCATAGTATTAGGAAAGTTGCAGTGACTCACTAATCAAATCACTACAGAAGATTATGGCGCCTTTCTCCAGGAGGGGGTGCCATAAGAAAAGAAAAGGGAATTTGTTACCTTGCTTAAATATTGAAATCAAGAAAATGATGGTATGCAGGGACCAGTTGCTCAAGAAATCACTGAAAACTGGCTTAATTACTGATCGGCAAAATTTCACCTCTATGAGAAATGAAGTCACCAGGGCCCTCCGGAAAGCAAAAGCGGAGTTCTTCATGAATATGATTCAAAATGCCCATGGTAAAGGACAAATAATCTGGCAAAATTTAAACGAACTAATCGGACGTCAGACCAGTCACATCAATACAGACCTCGAGCTCAAAATCAATAATGTGTTGGCGACTGATCCTACCACCCTGGCTTCCAACCTAAATAATTTTTTTTTAAATTCTGTTCAAACAATATCTCGGCTTTTCTCCCCCCCTGCTTGTACTGATAATCCTATTACCCCTGGGTTACCAATTTTTAATATTAAGCAAATTTCAGAATCAGACATAGTCACTCTGATAAATGATCTGAAAAGCTCTAAAGCAAGGGATGATCAGGGATTTGACACCAACTTCTTTAAAGTATAATAAGACTATTTGGTACGTCCTATTGCATATCTCGTAAATTTATCATTCAGAGAGTGTGTTGTCCCCCTAGCTTGGAAGGTGGCAGTGGTTATCCCTATTTTCAAATCTGGGGATAAAACTGGTATGTCAAATTACAGGCCTATCAGCATTCTCTCAATGATATCCAAAATCACTGAGAAATGGGTGGCTAAGAAATTAATAGAACATCTAAATGAAGGTCCTTCCCCCCTGCACCCCATGCAGTCTGGTTTCCGCGCCCACCATTCAACTAAAATGGCTAACGCTGTGTTTCTGGAAAAGGTAAAAGGCCTGCTAGATCGGAATTCTTGTGTTGGTGCAGTTTTTTTGGATTTAAAGAAGGCTTTCGACACAGTTAACCATCAGGTTCTTCTGTCAAAGCTGACGCATTTCAATTTCTCAGAGCAAGCTATACATTGGTTCAAATCCTATCTTTCGAATAGACAACAATGTGTAGGGGTCGATAGTGTCAAACCTTCCTATCTTCATTGTCCGGTAGGGGTGCCTCAAGGATCAATCCTTGGGCCGATTCTGTTTTCCTTATACATAAACGACCGACCTAATTCATGTACCAGTGTAAATTTTCAAATTTATGCAGATGATGCTGTGATATTTACACATGCCAAGACCTCCCAGGAAGCCTCCCAAATTTTAACTACAGCAATGGTTCAGGTGCAGAATTGGCTCACAAATTCCTGTCTCCTCTTGAACGCCAAGAAAACTATGTGTATGCTATTTTCCAAAAAGCCAGCAGAGACAACAAAATTGAATGTATTCCTGAATGGGGGCAAACTTGGCACTGTAAAAGAATTTAAATATCTGATTGTCACTTTGGACTCAAATTTATCTTTTAAGAGCCATGTGAAAAGGATTGTGAATACAATCAAATTTAACAATTTCAGGAAGATTAGGACATCGTTAGCAGACAACGCAGCCAGGATGTATCTATGTTCCATGATATTTTCTCACATTGACTATTGCCTCGTAAACTGGTCTCTTACAGGAGCAACAAACCTAAAGCCCTCTGAGTCACTCTATAAAAAGGCTCTGAAAGTCCTGGATAAAAAACCATACCGTTATCACCACTGTACCATTCTTGCTAAACACAATCTTTTAAAGGGGACCTATTATGCTGATCCTTCTTTTAATACATATTAGTAATGTTATAATGTTGGTTGTCCATGCTCAACCTCTGAAAAGTTTTTAAATATAAGATACAGGGGTTTTGTCGTAATCCAAGAACGTGATTTCGTCAGCGTGATTTCCTCTCTGAACAGCTCCTCCCGAGATCTTCACGAGATCTGGGCAAAACCTGACGTCAGGTTGTGCCGTCCAATTAGTACAGACCTAGCCAGAGTCAACCACTGAGCTGGACCTGCCCACACCAGAAACTATTCTAGCAGGCACTAAAAACGGCAGATCATACTATGCCTTAGTAGCATCTACATTTTTGGAAATACAAAAGAAGAACCGCAGATCATTTGAGGTGCAATTTTGTCAGTATCTCTCCCAAAGCTGCTTGTCCATTTACCTCTGGATGCAAAGAAAAACAAATATTTTTCCTCCAAAAGACGATGCCACCAGAAATCAGTGGGTAGCTTTTTTGTTTGCTGGCAGCAAACAGCCACGGCGAAAGGGAACGTTAGCTGTTTGTGCTCAGCATTTCACCAAAGACAGCTTTGTCAATAAAGGATAATTCGACACAGGAGAAGGGTTTCAGCTGCTTCTCAAACCTGAAGCAGTTCCATCGATCAAGGGCTCGGAGCCACATGCTGTAAGTAACCATATAACAGCAAATAATGTAAGTGAAGCTAACGTGTTACGGGTGGCTAGCAGGACCGCTACGATAGTTAGCACTAACAACTGGCCTCAAACGCAGGCTTTGTAAAATATCTGAAGATAAAGCCTGTATCGGTCGCGACTGTCCATGATTCACAGACACAGAAGCTGTAAGTTGCTTTCACTGCATAAACCAACCTGACGTGATAGCCAGTTGATTGTGACTGTAGCACAACGGCTAACATAGCCAAGTTACTGTTGCTTATATTTGTGTCCTAAATATGCAAGAGTGATATCAGGAGAAATTCTACAGAACATAAACCTCATTTGAAGCTAACTTTTAATACTTGTTTGTAATTTGGATGCTTGGTACAACTGTTCACAGTAACAGAACTTGCTGTCTGTAAAACCTGTATTGCAAGGGTTTGTCTCTGTGGTTATGACCGCTCGGTTACCAGCTACTGCATGTTAGTTTGCGTGCCGTGCTAATTATAAATGCTCCTGGTTGACTTAAATGCAGTAATTCTGATCGGTATGCTTGTGTTACTTCGGTAAGCATCAATGTGGCAGTTTCATCATATCGTTGCCCGATTGTAGCCACTACAGTTAGTGATCGCTTCACTTATCCATGACCGGGATCAGCCGGATACTTTACAAATGTCTGAGCAAGCTCTCTGGTGCTACCGTGAAAGCAATGCGAAACGCAGAAGCTCTACCGGTTTACAAATGATTTCTCTGCACTACCTTGACATAATTTCATCCCCCTTTAGAAAATTGTTGTGGCTAATAAAAAGCCGAAAAAGGCAGAGATTAAATAGGTAATTCTTTCCTGTCGAAGTGATCGATTCGCTAGCTCCATATAAGCAACTTGTCCGCGCTAACGGAACTTACGGTCTGCAAAACCTGTATTATATTCATAACATAACCGAGCTCTCTCTAGCTGTCGCCTACTATCCATAAAGCTGCTGTCACATCGGACACGAAACAAATTTTTCGCGCGACAGATTACCTAAATTCAAAGTCAATGCAAAGACGCGAATACAGGCGTTATGGGCGCGTTAAGCAGCTTTCACACCGGACGCGAAACGAATTTTTTGCAGACAGATTAGCCTACATTCAAAGTCAATGCAAAGACGCGAATACAGACGTTATGGGCGCGTTAAGTAGCTTTCACACAGGACGCGAAACAAATTTTTTTTGTGCGACAGATTAACTACATTCAAAGTCAATGCAAAGACGCGAATACAGGCGTTATGGGCGCGTTAAGCATCTTTCACACCGGATGCGAAGCGAATTTTTCGCGCGACAGATTACATTCAAAGTCATGACCGCTTATCAGCTACTGCATGTTAGTTCGCGTGCTCTGCTAATTAAAAATGCTTCAGGTTAACTTATATGCAGCAATTATGATCGGTATGCTTGTGTTACTTCGGTAAGCATCAATGTGACAGTTTCATAATAACGTTGCCTGATTGTAGCCACTACAGTTGAAGCTAACCGGAGAGGTGCTGTATGTGTCTGCCGAGTTGGGCTGCAGTTAGACCAGACGTAGGTTTTGCAGAGCTTGGGGTGCGATTTTGGGTGCTTATGAAACGATTGCTTTACTTATCCATGACCGGGGTCAGCCTGATACATCTCCAATGTCTGGGCAAGCTCTCTGATGCTACCGGTGAAAGCAAAAGGGAAGCGCACAGGCTATAACGTGCCCGATATAACAAACGATTTCTCTGCATTGCCATCGACTGAATATTAAATTCTTTCTCGTAAAAGTGATCGATTCGCTAGCTCCACATAAGCAACGGTCACGCAGACGGAACTTACGGTCTGTAAAACCTGTATTATGTTCATGACATAACCGGAGCTCTAGCTAGCTCTCGAACACGATCCATAATGCGCCCATTTTCCGCGAGGAAAAGCTGGTCATTCCGAAGGAATAAGTAAACCATTACCACGGGCAATTTCCGAGAAGGCCGTTTAGCCTGGAGCTTTCGCCCCTCCATCATATACCAGCGCGGAAGCTGTTCGTTTCTCCACGCTAACAACACACCACAGCTATGCACACGACCCAGCAGGTCCTAATACACACCGAAGCAGTCCATAAGCTGTTGGTCCACTTTTGGCTGCTCCTCACTGTCCATGTTTCCCGCTAAACTCAGACCCACCGGATTTCTACGGTCTCCGGTCTACACTTGGGCATGTCGACCCGTTCTACAAATGTGTCTATATGGGGTGGATTGTAGCTTTCCCTGCATCCTACCTACAGAATAGAAAAACCGCTGTACTCACCACTGTTGCCGATAGCAAATTCGTGCTTGAGCTGCCAGACATTCGCACTGTGTCCTCCACTTTCGCCGTTGCGTTTATTAGAACAAGTTAATTTCATTAGATATATACACATGTACTGCGTTAGATTGCAGAATATGCCCGTCGAATCCTTCGGGAGACGCGTCAGTTTCACTCTGGAGCCGGACCAGGAAAACTGCGTTCTGCTGCCTTGTCCCGCCCAGATCCGCCCTCCACAGAGCTGGCCAGTCAGAAGAAAGTGGGCACACGGGGAGTGGGGGCCATAGCGAAAGAGCCACCCCAATGAGGCGTTTCAGGCAGAGACTACTATGGATTACAAATGGGGTTTTTTGAGGATGGCAGTATGAGCGAAATAAGTAACCTTTTTTTACTTTGCACGATCAGGAGTACTCTAGGGGAGTCAAAGACCAAAATATAAACTTAGAAAAATAGCATATTAGGTCCCCTTTAAGTTTCGATAATTTTAAAAACTTCAGAATCGCCTGCTTTCTGTATAAGATGCTGCATGGCTTTGCGCCTCCACCACTTAATGAACTTATTAAGTTAAGATCGGATCATGGCTCGTCCACCAGGGCCACAAGGGCCTCTTCAAGAGGGGACTGTAAGGTGCCCTTTAGGCGGACCGCCTTTGGTCAAAATGTTCTGTCGGTCATTGGCTGTAAATATTGGAATAGCCTACCACTGGAACTTAGGGAGTGTCCCACTCATCTCTCCTTCAAAACTAATTTGAAGGGATGGCTAAAATTGAACCAAATATGTAACCGTAACACATAATCCGCCACACCTAGTCTGCCCAGTCCAACTATCTTGATAACATTCTTCTCTGTGTATACTTTGTATTTATAGACTGTCTGATATGTCCTTTGAATAGACATCATGGATATTACATTCTAGTTATGTACTGTATATATGCATGGTGTATGTGATGCAAGTTTCGTCCTTGCGTATGTTTTAAGATATGGTTTTGTATGATTTTCCAACATGTGTTGTACTAGTTTTTATGGTGTTCTTGTTTTGCCTTATTCTTGTGTATATATGTTCAGTTTTTTCCCCCCTCTTTTCCCCAGAGACTCTATATTTTTAACAACAATCTGCTCTAGGGACAACAGATGTGAATTAGCCTCTGGCAACAATCTGGCATATTTACATTTTTTTTTGGTAAAATGTTCATTAATATGCATTTGTCCCTGTACAAATAAATAAATAAATAAATGATGCTCCAAGAAAGGTTTATCAACAGAAATGCCCTCCTGTATATGATGATGCCCTAGGAAGCAGAATAACGCACCACTCAGAAGGAAGCAGAGCAACAGCGAAGACTTGTGACCGGACACAGAACAACATAAAAACACACAGTAGACATGGGTTCAGGAGACCTGTTCCACAGAGCATCATTACTAAGTTACAGCACTGTAGCTGGATCACGGTACAACACAGAGCAGCTCAGTGAGCTTCAGCCCGTGTTCCAGATTTGCGATTGGTCCACATGTTTAACTTGGTGTAGAGTCCTGCTAACTCGATTATCTGTTTTAGTGTAACAAGCCTCAGATTGATGAGGCGGCTTACCTCCCTTAAGGTCACCATGCAGACCTCCTCCAATATTGGGATGAGGACTTCTGGCTGATACTTAGCGATCTGATGAATTAGTTCCAGCCCATTTATCTTCTCCAACCTGCGGGGTAAGGAAGACCAATTACAATCTGCCCCAGCACTGGAACAATCCAAGTCTGCTTCAACACTGGGCTAATCAGAACCTGCCCCAATGCTCCAACAAACAGAATGTGTCTTACGCTGGACCAATCAGTATCAACCCCCATAGTGAACTAATGAGACTCTGTCCCGGCTCAGGCCCTCAGCTGGACCAATCAGAGTACGCCTTTCACTCATCGAATAATTGCCAGAAGCTAAACTAAACCAATTAGAATAAAATCAAAGAGGCTGCGACAGGATTTGCCCCAAGTTTAGACCAATCAAAATCTTCTTTACTGGACCAGTCAGAATCTGCACCTGCAGTCAACCTTTCAAAATCAACCCACATCCTGGCCCCCATGCTGGATTTTTATGAACAAAGACCAGGGCCCTCATTTATAAACAATGCAAGAGCACAGAGAAGTTTGCATACGCCACTTTACTCACATATGTCAGATGTATGAAAACAAATTTGACACTAAAACACATGCTAAATTAATAGCATTGTGCACGTAATGCAAAAATTCCAAGTTGATCCTCATTAAATACATAAAAATTGCATGCAATTTAGATTACCAATGGTTTTATAAATTGGATATTTTTTACCACATGCATCTTTTCTTTGTTTTTGTGGATTCATAATATTTCTATATGAAAACTATGCAATTTTTTATAAACTTAAATAAGGCCCTGGATGGACGACAATAATCACTCCAAATCACTGTTGATAGCCTGTCGTATCGGGCCATTCTGTAAAACAGCATTTTCCAAGCATCTTACATATATGCAAGAAATAATCATATATTCTATCTCTCTCTGGAAGTTTGAAATCTTGTAAATTTCACAGTGAAGCTAATAATAAGCATTGCAACAGCTGAAAGTCCCGCTCACCACTATTCAGGAAGTGAGGTGTTTGTAAATTGCGACATACGTTTGGTTCATTGATTTTTGCTATGATTGGTTAGCATTAGAGCCTCTCTACCTGTCATCAGAGCTCAGAAGCATAAAGCTCTCCTTCACGTCAGCTTGTAGTTCAGGGTCCAATGACAGCTCATCTGGGGGGTCACATGATCAGGGCGTATCATCAATTAAGACGAGCATACACTGTATTACATTGTGCTGCCTTCTCCTATCCTTGGAAGATTCCACTAGTTAATTGGTTAATTAATCATTACAGTTTTGCATGAGTACTTTGAGATTTTGTACTTCCCACAGCACATGAGTAACATTAAACCAACTGCTCTGAGCCATTTGCCATATGAATAGAATATTAAGTCATTGTGAAATGTATTCTGCTTATCACCTCCGCCAAAGAGGTAATGTTTTGACTGGCCTTGGTTTGTCTGTCTGTTTTTCTGTCTGCCTATTTGTGTCCAAGATCACTCAACAAGAGCAACGTGGAGCGTGGCATTTGCCCCCACCTGTGTGTTGATGTCAAATTTTTGACTTGTCAGAACAGAATGAGTTGGATGGTGCATTTAAGGGTTAATTCTTATGTAATGATAGTTTTGACAGCCTATCTCTAGTGCAGTTACTGGGTTTTATTGAAATGACAAATGAGGTCATTTGGATATTTCTACTGCGAGTGAGGCCCACTTTAAAAACAGTGGATTGGTCAATTGCTGAAGCAAAAGAGCGTCGCTTTACGATGGGAGGTTGGTCTATTTCTATAGTGAAAGGAACCTTTCCCTACCCGCACCCAACACACCACCAGAAGATAAGATCGATCGGCAAAGGAGTTTTCAAGTTATTGAGCGGAAACAAAAAACAAGATGGTAGCCGTGGCGGCCATATTGAATAACGTGTCGTGCCAGTCATCGCAAGGAACATTCCCCTACCTGCCCCCAACACTCCAACGGAAGATGAGCTTGATCAGGGAAGACATTCTTGAGTTATTGAGCGTAAACAAAAAAATTTACAGACAGACGGCTGGACTGACAACAGACGGGGTGTCGACACAATGCCCCCTTCTCACTCGAGGCGAGGGCATAAAAAGTAATGGACGGACATCCCTGAAATTTTGTGGGTGGGTTGCTATTACATCAGGGATGGACTCTATTGATTTTGACCGCGATTGGTGAAACAATATGGCCACCACAGCAACCATCCCGAAATCCTATGTTGCAGATTCTTATGAGCCATATTCACTCAGCAAGATTTCAACTCTGCTGCCTTGGCGGAGGTTTGCACTCTCGGAGTGCTTAAGTTGCACATTCATTTTTCATCTGATTTTTAGTAATCTGAGGCATATTATACCAAAGAATAAATCCTGCAAATTTCATGTATATCTTTGGTACTTCAAAAGTTATGACTCTTTGAAATTGGAATATTGTACTGTAACACTAGTTTTTCTGCAAAATGGAAATGGGGGGGGGCTTTTTGAAGTTTCAATATATCAATATATCAAACTACTGAAGATGGGTCTAAAATTTTCCACATAATCTACTGGATACAATAACGTTATGTTCTGTAAATCTGAAGCAAATCTGAGGTGGTCAGTCAGGAACATTCTTTGAAATCTGGAACTACTGTTATGCAAATATTGTGCTGACTGGCCATTTAACTCATGGTGATGAGATCTATCTGCTTACAGGTTGTGATCTTTACAGCACCTTCCGCTCCTTGGATATAATTTTTCATTTTTTTGGGTGGTTCAGGGTGCAAACTGTAACATTTATTGATCACAGAGGAATTCCTGGAGAAATTCTCTGTCCTTACTCCCGGAGACGGGTCTTTCATGGTGAAATCTATTTTCACACATGATACTCGAGACAGAACCATATAACATGTTGAAGGCAGGACAGACAGACTCACCTGATGTCTCCTCCGGCTCTTCGCAGTGTTTGGTCTTCCTCTTCTTCTTCAGGCTCTGTTCTGGAGGGGGCAGCCTCACCTCCTCTTGGAGCTGCGATACCGTGCTGCTGCCCTGTGCAGCAGTTTGCTCTTCACTCGAGGCCCTGTTGGGCTGGGGCTGCTGGCTCTGTAACTGCTCCGAGATGTTTGATTGGACACTGCTGGGGTCGTGGGATCCTGAAGCTGTCGGCCCGACTGTTAAGGGGTCCAGTGACTCGGCTGTCGTTTTTTCCTGTATTCAGATGATCACATGTCAGAGTAGAACTGATCATTCCTCCTTAAGTAATTATGATTGAAAATAATAATCGGTGCTTAACTTGTTTTGGGGGGGACTGTGGAATAATTTATGGGAGCAGCGATTTCAGGCTGCAGATTCAATACTGGGACCAGATTTCCATTTAAAAAAACTGCTTTTTTTAAGCCTTTTGGCATGTGAGCTACTAAACCAAAGACTCATCGGAAATATTGCTATTTGCCTACATTTTAAGAATAATGTTTCCATTGACACTAGAACTTACCAAGCTTTTCTCCCGGAAAAGTAAATCAATTTTCTTAGATATAGTGGCCAGTTTCTCCTGCAATTCCATGCTTTCCTGTATTTAAATGAAAAAAAAGGTAACATTTTAGAGTGAATAATATTGCTGATTTTGCATGAGTTAACAGATTCAAAAGGGAGCCAGCTTGTTGGATTTCTGCCTTTTCCAGCATTTTGATAATTTTGAGAAAAACTGATAATTCAATTTTGTGGAGCAATTTATGGGAATCATCCAGGGCATAGATTCAGTTTAGCTGCGCTATTGTGTTTGACGGATAGTTATTTTGTTAAATTAGCCTGTTTTTGAAGTGAGATAATGACCCATATTCTCGTGAGAAAAATAGCTTTTCGTCTCGATCTTGAGAGTTAAGTTTTCGCAGACTGTAAACTTACCTCCCTGTTTGCCAGGATGAGTGAGTCCATTCTCACAGACATGATGGCTAGCCTACGCTCATATTCCTGTAGTGAGATGGGAAAACAGGAACATTTCAGAGGGAAAAATATTGCTCATTTTGCATGAGTTCACAGATTCTCATGACCGGCTGTTGGTTCTCTGCCCTCTCCCGCATGACGCTGATGTCGAGAACAACGGATATTTCCATGAAGTGGAAAAATTAATGGGTGACGTCCCGACCAGATATTCTGTTTTGCGGTGTTATTATGGATGTTGAATCGTTATTATGTTAAATTAATCTGTTCAGGATGAGAGAAACTCAACCATATCCTCATAGGAAATATAGCTATTCATCTACATTTTAAGAATTACGTTTCCATTGATAGTAAAACTTGCAAAGCTTTTCTCCAGGAGAAGTAAATCAATTGTCTCAGGCATCATGGCCCGTTTCTCCTGAAATTCCATGGTTTCCTGTGTTTAGATGGAAAATAATTACCGTTTTAGAGTGAAAAATATTGCTCATTTTGCATGCGTTTGCAGATTCTAAAGGCAGCCAGCTTGTTGGATGTATGCTTTTACCTGCTTTTTGATCATTTTGAGAACAACTGATAATTCCATTTTGTTTAGCAATTTATGGGTATCATCCAGGGCATGGATTCTGTTTAACTGTGCTATTATGTATGACGGATAGTTATTTTCTTAAATTAAGCAGGAGTGCGTTTCCCAAAAGCGTACTTGCTAACGAGGTTAGCAACTTACTTAGTTCGTCCATTCACAGTCAATGGGTCCAACTACGTACAGTAAGTTAGCATCTGTGATTTTGGGAAATGCATCCCTGTTTAGGATGTGTGATCTTGAAGCATAGACTCGTGGGAAATACAGCCATTCGACTACTTTTTGAGAATAAAGTTTCCGTTGACAGTAAAACTAATCCATCCTCTCATTGGCAAGCACAGAAATGATCGCATCTAAGGTACCAAGGCTCTGCTCAATTGTAGCTTTTTCCTGCATATAGTGGAAAGAAAAATGTCCATCTCAGATGTGAAAAAGGTCAATAATTTTCATTAATAATGATGCACATTATAATGTACATTATGATCACTGTTGAGCTTTTTGGCCGATCATCGTGAAGTTACTCAAATATATCAGGTGTACTGTCATAAGCCCGGAAGCACTACCATTGCCGGTTAGTCTCAACTGATAATATTAAAGGCCCATTCACACTGGGACGGAGCGAAAAAGCGGCATGACTTTGCGGAATATTCGCTGCTCGAAAATTCCGTGTGAATCCACTCACACCAAACTCTTGTGTTCCAATTTCGCAACCAAATCCGCGAGTAATAATTTAACCTAAACGAACCATGATAGCGGCAGTGCGACGATGACATTGTTTGTATGTATCTGAACGATAACGTTAGCCTCGCAGTCTATTTTTGCACTGACGTAGCCAACGAATATTTTCTTTATTGATGTCCGGACCTGGGGCTGTTTCAGTTAATTAAATTAAGTAAGTATGAAAAAGTAAACTAACTGCGCACATAGCAATAAGATGTCATGTTAAATTTCAGTGTTAACTGAATACAAGCTATCTAGCTAATCAAAAGGTTTGAATGCTGTGACATCAATAAAAACAAATCATTTCATTGGCTAAAAGTACAATTTCGCAGGCGGATTTTCACTGAAGCTCAAGTCCGTGCGGATGTTTTTTCTGCCGCACGGAAATTCCACCTTGGTATGCAAGCTTACATTAGAACCCATGGAAATAACTCCTACAAAAATCCGCGCGAATAATCCGCATGGAAATTCATGCTTGGTGTGAATGGGCCTTTAGTCAGGCAAGCAAAGAATGCACACCAGACATTTTGTTGGCCATGGTGGATTATGTTTTTGCCATTTGAAAATTTGGTCTGGAAGCATAATTCCCACATGTAGATGCATCACATTGTAACACCGCAGCAAATTGAGGAAAAAATATAACACTGATACTCACCATAGACTCATGGGGAGCGTGGCTATGATGATGCTTTTTTACAATACATAGTGCTTACTACAAATTTCAGAATTTCCATAGACTGTAAAATTTACCGCAGACGTTGCCCGAGCCGCTCGTTCAAGCTCAAGATTTTTCTCCTCCAGGGCAGCCACCTTCTGCTCCATTCGTGCTTTTTCCTGCGTTTAGATGAAAGCACAATCACCCCATCACACATTCGGCCAAAATTTTTCCGCCTTTTCACTCCTTCAGCCAAATGCTGAATGTATGATTTTTTTGCTATTTTTAGCCGAATATTTTCTGTGGTCAAAAATTCCCTGTATCGGAACAATTAACTATCAGCTGCACAAGTGAAAAATTTACTTTAAATTGGGCAAAGTGCATAGAAATACCCCGCAGGACCACAACTTGGTGCTGGTGTCAAGTGAATTGTTTGAGTGTGCTTATCAAAGCAAAGGTAGAAATTGATCACTGCCATTTTGCATTATGCCTAATAAGTGTAAACATTACACTAAATGCTTTAAATTTACAAAGACTGCAGTGTTTGCCTCTAGATTCCATGGGTGAGTTTATGCAATTTTAGTTATGAGTAGGATGAAAGATACTAAAACATAGGCTCATAGGAAATATAGCAGCTATTTCTCAACATTTTCAGAATGAAGTCCCACAGACTAAACTTACCTCAGCTTTCTCCTGAACAAGTTGATCAATTGTCTGCCACATGACGGCTAGGTTCTGATCATATTCTTCTGTATGTAACTAGATGGAAAAAAAATAACATATTGGAGAAAAAAAAAAAAATTCACTAATTTTGCATGTTTGCTGTGTTATTAAGCATGTTGGATAGCTATTTTGTTAAATTAGCCTGTTTGGGATGTAAGATACTGAAGCATAGACTCATAGGAAATATAGCTCTTTGTCAACATTTTAAAAATGAGGATTCTACAGACTGTACATGTACAATTTTCAGACATGAAAATTTTCAGCATTTTCACTCTTTGGGCCAAATGCTGAAGATGTTTTTTTTTTTTTTGCTATTTTTGGCCGAATATTTTCGGTGGCCAAAAATGCGGTGCATCCGTATACCCTACTGAATTAGCTAGACAAGAAAAGAATTGAATACTGATTAGACCAGGTACATTGAACAAACCCTGAAGGACCACAATGTGTGCTGGTATCAAATGATTCGTTTAAATCTGCTTACCAAAGCAAAGAGAGAAACTGATCTCTCCTGTTTTGCTTGATGCCTAATTATTGTTATCATTACACCACATGCTTCACAATTTACATAGACAGCAGAGTTTTCCTCAACATTCCATGGGTGAGTTTATGCAACTTTATTACACGGCATTGTCAAATGCTCGATCCTGATTGGTCAATTACAACATTCTAAGGTCTGTTATTTCTGTATAGCAGACCGTTGCTATGGACGATCGGAGTTAGCATTGCTTACGGTTACAGTTCCAACCGTAGAAACGAATGGACTAGTTTTTCAAGCAGCGGACTACCTTTTCAAGCGGAAACAATGAAAACTTTCGTAAATCAATAAAATCATATTTAGATCAACATTTTATGTCAAACATTTGATTTCTTTTGTGAGTAGCCTCGAATAAGCGGGATAATGTAGAGCAAGCCGGTCCCTATTGAGAAATAAACCCCTTCAGGGTGATGTCACGTCGGGGTCCTACATCACCCTGTCGGGGTTTATTTCTCTATAGTGACCGGCTCGCGCTACATTATCCCTCACTTAGTAATGTTTAGGATGCGAAATATTAAAATTCATTGAGAATATATGCTTTTGTCTGTCTATTAATAAAAAAGTATCCACAGATTAAATTTACCTCCATTTTCTCCTGGACTAGTTTATCCATTGTTTGAGACATGACGGCTAGTCTCTGCTCACACTCTGCTTTTTTTATAATTAAATAATTACCGATTTAGAAAAAAAAATATTGCTCATTTTGTATGCGTTTGCAGATTCTAAAGGCAGCCAGCTTGTTGGATGTATGCTTTTACCTGCTTTTTGATCATTTTGAGAACAACTGATAATTCCATTTTGTTTAGCAATTTATGGGTATCATCCAGGGCATGGATTCTGTTTCACATTGCTATTATGTATGACGGATAGTTATTTTCTTAAATTAACCAGGAGTGCGTTTCCCAAAAAAGTACTTACTAAAGGTTAGCAACTTACATAGTTACATCCATTCACAGTCAATGGGTCCAACTACGTACAGTAAGTTAGCATCTGTGATTTTGGGAAATGCATCCCTGTTTAGGATGTGTGATCTTGAAGCATAGACTCATGGGAAATACAGCCATTCGACTACTTTTTAAGAATAAAGTTTCCGTTGACAGTAAAACTAATCCATCCTCTCAATGGCAAGCACAGAAATGATCGCATCTAAGGTACCAAGGTTTTTGCTCAATTGTAGCTTTTTTCGTGCATACAGTGGAAAGAAAAATGTCCATCTCAGATGTGAAAAAGGTCAATAATTTTCATTAATAATGATGCACATTATAATGTACATTATGATCACTGTTGAGCTTTTTGGCTGATCATCGTGAAATTACTGTTTCAATAAACTTAACTTGTCCAACCCAGACGAAGCTGCGTCATAATTTGCACCTCAGCGACGCACAGCTTTGTGATTTAGTGCACAAATATTCAAAATCTGAAAACGTTATTCAAAAAAAAAAAAACAACTATGATTAGCTAGATCTCTAACTACTATGAAAAAGTAAACTAACTGCGCACATAGCAATAAGATGTCATGTTAAATTTCAGTGTTAACTGAATACAAGCTATCTAGCTAATCAAAAGGTTTGAATGCTGTGACATCAATAAAAACAAATCATTTCATTGGCTAAAAGTACAATTTCGCAGGCGGATTTTCACTGAAGCTCAAGTCCGTGCGGATGTTTTTTCTGCCGCACGGAAATTCCACCTTGGTATGCAAGCTTACATTAGAACCCATGGAAATAACTCCTACAAAAATCCGCGCGAATAATCCGCATGGAAATTCATGCTTGGTGTGAATGAGCCTTTAGTCAGGCAAGCGAAGAATGCACACCAGACATTTTGTTGGCCATGGTGGATTATGTTTCTGCCATTTGAAAATTTGGTATGGAAGCATAATTCCCAAATGTAGATGCATCACATTGTAACACCGCAGCAAATTGAGGAAAAAATATAACACTGATACTCACCATAGACTCATGGGGAGCGTGGCTATGAAGATGCTTTTTAACAATACATAGTGCTTATTACAAATTTCAGAATTTCCATAGACTGTAAAATTTACCGCAGACGTTGCCCGAGCCGCTTGTTCAAGCTCAAGATTTTTCTCCTCCAGGGCAGCCACCTTCTGCTCCATTCGTGCTTTTTCCTGCGTTTAGATGAACACACAATCGCCACATGACACATTTAGACAAAATTTTTCCGCCTTTTCACTCCTTCAGCCAAATGCCGAATGTATGATTTTTTTTTGCTATTTTTAGCCGAATATTTTTGGTGGTCAAAAATTTCCCTGCATCAGAACAATTAACTGTATCAGCTGCACAAGTGAAAAATTTAATTTAAATTGGGTAAAGTGCATAGAAATACCCCGCAGGACCACAACTTGGTGCTGGTGTCAAGTGCTTCGTTTGAGAGTGCTTATCATTATTTACACAGACTGCAGTGTTTGCCTCTAGATTCCATGGGTGAGTTTATGCAATTTTAGTTATGAGTAGGATGAAAGATACTAAAGCACAGGCTCAAAGGAAATATAGCAGCTATTTGTCAACATTTTCAGAATGAACTCCCCACAGACTAAACTTACCTCAGCTCTCTCCTGAACAAGTTGATCAATTGTCTGCCACATGACGGCTAGGTTCTGATCATATTCTTCTGTATGTATCTAGATAGAAAAAAAAAAAATCATATTGGTGAAAAAAAGTCACTAATTTTGCATGTTTGCTGTGTTATTAAGCATGTTCGATAGCTATTTTGTTCAATTAGCCTGTTTGGGATGTAAGATACTGAAGCATAGACTCATAGGAAATATAGCTCTTTGTCAACATTTTAAAAATGAGGATTCTACAGACTGTACATGTACAATTTTCAGACATGAAAATTTTCAGCATTTTCACTCTTTGGGCCAAATGCTGAAGATGGTTTTTTTTTTTTTTTTTTTTTGCTATTTTTGGCCGAATATTTTCAGTGGCCGAAAATGCGGTGCATCCGTATACCCTACTGAATTAGCTAGACAAGAAAAGAATTGAATACTGATTAGACCAGGTACATTGAACAAACCCTGAAGGACCACAATGTCTGCTGGTATCAAATGATTCGTTTAAATCTGCTTACCAAAGCAAAGAGAGAAATTGATCTCTCTTGTTTTGCTTGATGCCGATTTATTGTTATCATTACACCACATGCTTCACAATTTACATAGACAGCAGAGTTTTCCTCAACATTCCATGGGTGAGTTTATGCAACTTTATTACACGGCATTGTCAAATGCTCGATCCTGATTGGTCAATTCCAACATTCTAAGGTCTGTTATTTCTGTATAGCAGACCGTTGCTATGGACGCTTCGCCGTTACCGTTGCTTACAGTTACAGTTCCAACCGTAGAAACGAATGGACTAGTTTTTCAAGCAGCGGATTTTTTTTTCAAGCGGAAGCAATGAAGACTTTTGTAAATCAATAAAATCATATTTAGATCAACATTTTATGTCAAACATTTGATTTCTTTTGTGAGTAGCCTCGAATAAGCGGGATAATGTAGACCGAGCCGGTCCCTATTGAGAAATAAACCCCTTCAGGGTGATGTAGGACTCCAACGCTTCGCGTCGGGGTCCTACATCACCCTGTCGGGGTTTATTTCTCTATAGTGACCAGCTCGTGCTACATTATCCCTTACTTGGTAATATTTAGGATGCAAAATATTAAAATTCATTGAGAATATATGCTTTTGTATGTCTATTAATAATAAAGTATCCACAGATTAAATTTACCTCCATTTTCTCCTGGACTAGTTTATCCATTGTTTGAGACATGACGGCTAGTCTCTGCTCACACTCTGGTTTTTGTATCTAGATGGAAAAAAAAAAACATTTTTGAAAAAAAATCCCACTAATTTTGTACTTTTGCTCTGTTATTAAGCAGGTTGGATAGCTATTTTGTCAAATTAGCCTGTTTCAGATGTAAGATACTGAGGCATAGACTGATGGGAACTATAGCTCATTGACAACATTTTAAGTGTAAAGTTTCCATAGACAGCAAAACTTATGGTTATCTCCATAAGAAGTACACTAATTCTCTTATATATGGCGCCCAGTCTCTGCTCAAATGTATCTTATTGCAGCATATTGAAGGAATAAAAAATAGCGCTGTCATGGCCAGGACCCCTCAGTCTTCTTGGCGTTATTGGCGGCCATATTGAATATCGGAGCGGGACACAAATCGATAGAGAGCTTCCTGTAACCACCCCCAACATACCACAAAAAACTGAGAACATTTGGTAAAGGCGTTTTTCGGTTATCGTCCGGAAACCAAAATGAAGATGGGAGCCGTGGCGGCCATATTTATTATCAAAGCGGGACACAAATCGATAGGGAGCTTCCTGTAACCACCCCCAACATACCACCAAAAACTGAGAAGATTTAGCCAAGGCGTTTTTCAGTTATCGTCCGGAAACCAAAATGAAGATGGGTGCTGTGGCGGCCATATTGATCATCAGAGCGGGACACAAATCAATAGGGAGCTTCCTGTAACCACCCCTAACATACCTGCAAAAAATGAGAACATTTGGCCAAGGCGTTTTTCAGTTATCGTCCGGAAACGAAAATGAAGATGGCTGCCATGGCGGCCATATTGATTATCGGAGCAGGACACAAATCGATAGGGAGCTTCCTGTAACCACCCTCAACATACCATAAAAAATGAGAACATTTGGCCAAGGTGTTTTTCAGCTATTGTCCAAAAATGAAAAGTTAACAGACAGACGGACTGACGGACGGACAGACAAACGGACCCCTTGGCATACGACAATACCCGGGTAAAGATTTCTCTTTCAGACATGAAAATGGGCCACTAAGTTCACATTAATAATGATCTACATTATGATGCCCATTACGATCATTGTTGTGCCTTTAGGCCCATGATCCTGAAATCACTCAACTATATCAGGCATACAATCATAAATTTGAATTTAGACAATTTAGACAAATACACAATTACCACATCACACATTTAGTCAACATTTTTGGCTTTTCACTTGGGCCCAGTACCAGATATGTAATTTTTTCTATTTTTGGCCTAATATTCTCAGACTCTTAGGAAATATAGCTGTTTGTGGAAACTTTATTCTTCAACTGTTGTCAGACTTACCTCCGTTTTCTCCAGGACTTGTTTATCAGTAGGCTCCGACACATCGGCTAGTTTCTGCTGACATTCTGCTTTTTCCTGCATTTAGATGAATATACAATTATCACACCACACATTCCGTGAAAATTTTCAGCCTTTTCACTCTTTGGGCCAAATACTGAAGGTGGTTTTTTTTTTTTTTTTTTGCTATTTTTGGCCAAATATTTCAGGCGGCGGACACTTCGGTACATCCATACTCTCAACTTCATTAGCTGAACAAGAAAAGAATTTAATTCTGATTAGACCAGGTACATTGAACAAACCCTGAGGGACCACAATGTGTGCTGGTATCAAGGGATTCCTTCAGTGTGCTTACAAAAGCAAAGGTAGAACCTGATCTCTCCCATTTTGCTTGATGCCTAATTATTGTTATCATTACACTACTTGCTTTACAATTTACATAGACTTCAAAGTTTTCCTCAATATTCCATGAGTGAGTTTATGCAACTTAAGTATGTTTAGGATGCGAAATACTTAAACTCATTGAAAATATATGTATTTGTCTATCAATTAATAATGAAGTATCCACAGATTAAACTCACCTCCATTTTCTCCTGGACTAGTTTATCCACTATTTCAGACATGACGGCTAGTCTCTGCTCACACTCTGCTTTATGTGTCTAGATGGAGAAAAAAAAACATTTTTGAGAAAAAAAAAAAAAAAAACTAAACTAATTTTGTATTTTTGCAGTGCTATTAAGCGTTTTGGATTGCTATTTTGTTAAATTAGCCTGTTTGGAATGTAAGATATTGAAGCATAGACTGATGGGAGCTATAGCTCTTTGACAACATTTTAAGAATAAAGTTTCCACGGACTGAAAAACCTATGGGTATCTCCATAACAATTACACAAATTATCTTATATATGGCGCCCAGTTTCTGCTCAAATTTATCTTTTTGCAGTATATTGATGGAACAAAAAAATCCTCTTTCAGACATGAAAATGGGCCACTAAGTTCACATTAATAATGATCTACATTATGATGTACATTACGATCATTGTTGTGCCTTTAGGCCCATGATCCTGAAATCACTCAACTATATCAGGCATACATTCATAAATTTGAATTTAGACAATTTTGACAAATTCACATTTACCACATCACACATTTGGTCAAAATGTTTGGCTTTTAACTTGGGCCAAATACCAAATATGTTATTTTTTCTATTTTCGGCCTAATATTTTCAAAATCATAGGAAATTTAGCTCTTTGAAAACATTTGAAAAATAAAGTTTCCACAGACTGTGAACTCACCTCCATTTTCTCCAGGACTTGTTTATCAATTGTCTCCGACACGGCGGCTAGTTTCTGCTCATGTTCTGCTTTTTCCTGTATTGAGAAGGAAAATACCACTTATTTTGCATGAGCTCACAGATTCCAGTGGAGACCAGTTTATTGGATTTATGCTTTTCCTTGATTTCAGATGATATTTCTGAACGACTGATATTTCCATAATGGGTCATAATTTATGGGTATCATTCAGGTCACATATTCTGTTTAGCGGTGTCATTATGGACTGCATGTCCAATAATTTTTTTTTGTAATTATTTTGTTTAGGATGTGAGATAATGAACCATAGACTCATAGCAAATATAGCCACTTGACAACATTTTAAGAATAATGTTTTTATTGATAGCAAATTTTAATTTTCTCCATGGCTAGTCCATTAATTATCTCATATCTGGTGCCTAGTTTCTGCTCGAATTTAGCTTTTTGCAGCATATCGATGGAATTAAAAATTCCGCTTTTGGAAATGAAAATAGCTCACTCATTTTGCATGAATAATAATACTGTAGGGTTATAATGTACATATGACCATGGTTCAGCTTTTAGGCCTATGATCCTGAAATCACCCAACTATATCAGGCATACATTCATGCATTCAAATTTAGACCAGGGGCCTGAACTCAAACAAGCTATGCAGCACAGCCATTGTCAGCTTGTCTCAAATGATAATTTTAAGTCTGGTAAACAAAGAATCTGCACATAATATTTCCCTGGCCATAAATGAATGGTGACTGAGTTTTTGCAATTTGAAAACGACTGTCTGGAAGCATTATTCCCACATGTAGATGTGCGACACTATAACACCGTAGCAGTGTGAGGAATGAATATAACACTGACACTCACCATAGACTCATTGGGGGCGTACTGTGGCTATGAAGGCACTTTTTAACAACACATAATGCTTATCAGAAATTTCAAAATTTCCATAGACTGTAAAATTTACCGCAGATATCGCCCTTGCCGCTTCTTCAAGCTCAACAGTTTTCTCTTCCAGGCCAGCCATCTTCTGGTCCATTCGTGCTATTTCCTGCATTTAGATGAATACACAATCACCACATCACACATTTGGCCAAACTTTTTGGCTTTCACTTGTCGGGCCAAATACCAAATGTGATATTTTTTCTATTTTTCAATTACTATTTTCAGTGGCCAAAAAATTGAACACATCCCTGCATTCATCTATTCCAGCTGGACAAGATAAAAAAATTAAATGAAGCCTTGTACATCGAAATACCCAAGAGCACCACAATGTGTGCCGGTGTCAAGTGATCAGTTTAAGTGTGATTAATTTAAAAAAAAGGGAGAAATTTGTTGGGGTCACACAGAGGAAAGCTTTCATATGTGTGGAAATTCAAAATGGAGGATTTCCCATGACCACTTGCTGCCTGTAAGCCCCTCCTGCCAGCAGGCCAAGCAGATAAAAGCAGTGCTCAGCCAGTACATCTCTCTCTTTTGGCTCTGCACTTCCCCCCTTGGTTGCTCAGTTTGGGATATTCCTCCCCACCTCTGGGCCTCTCTCTCCCCCATGGCCCAGCACAGAGGGGCCACGCTGAAGCATCGGCTGCTACCAGGAGTAGAACAAGCCTAGGAAGCTACAGCTTGCTATTGAGGAGCGGCCAGCCTCCCTCCTCTTTACACAACAAAGACACGGACCTTTCCAGCACCAGAATCGCTCTCTGCAGCCGGATCAGCATCTTCCATGATCAGATCCTCCACCCAGCAGCAACCACAAAACCTCCTTCCTCTACTAAGCACTGGTAACAACTGGGCATCCAAACCTTCTTTTAGGACTAAGACTGACTGCATGTACTTGTAAAATGATTGTTGCTGTGGTGGTTTTTAGGATTGTGTTTTAGTTTGGTCAGGATGGTACTCATGTGTAGCAGACAGGGTCATGCATACAAATAACCTCCTGTATACTAACCCGGCAACTTTCCTCTGCAAAACACACACACTTCACTTCATTTTAACTTAATATATACGCAAACACAACACTGAGCGTTTTTAAATCATTTAAAAGGGCTTCAAACGCTATCTTTAAACTTTTCTTTGTTACAAAGACTTGTTACAGTTGGGTTGCCTTCCCCCACCTCCACATGGTCAATAAGGTACCTCCGTTCACACCTTTGATCAACCTTCTGCTCTGTCTCACCCACGGACACACACACACACACACACACACACACCTCCTTTATTATGTATATAGTATTAGTGTTTAGTGTAGTCTAGATTGTGTGTTTTATTTGTTTCATTTAAATAAATATTCTTCAACGACATATGCTGTGGTTATTTAATGTTGTACAACTGGTTACAGCCTGTACATGACAGATTCCGGACAGCAACCAAAACTGATCATGAGATGAGGAATCCGAGACGATTGAGAGTGAGCACAAGTACCGTTTGACGCCGTCTATGTGAGCAACACATGCGTGCACATGGGCCCTACAGAAAACCCAGTTTTTGCCCATTTACGCATGGCTGCCCTTACTGTGGTCGGTCAGCGACAGACCCTGCTTTCCTTTCTCAGACAGAAGCAGAGAACTAAAGCGCCAAAAAATTACACAGAGGCAGGTGCCCACAGTCAGAAGTATAGAGTTCCTACTCCAATTGATGGGCAAGAAATGGGCTTTCTGTAGGGGCCATGTGCACGCATGTTTTGCTCACGTAGACGGCGTCAAACGGTACTTGCGCTCACCCTCAATCGTCTCGGACCCCTCATCTCATGATCAGTTTTGGTTGCGTAACCAGATGTGGCGCTCTTGAGCTGCCATCGTCACTCGTGGCTGCCCTAAGCGGGATCGGTCTGTGACAGTGCCTGTGTTCCATTCTTGGATAGACAGCCGACTGATTGTTGAACGGTGACAGTGCAAATGACGCACCACCTCTCAGCGGCTGAGATCTGCCCGTAACATGCCAAAGGCTCTTTTTCTCTCTCCTGTGTCACCAGCCGTTCCATTTTCTTGATGCAGTAGCATTTTTCTTTTTTTTTGATGGCTTTATGTAGGCTATTGACCACACCAAAAAGAACAAGTCAAGTGTCACTGTACACATCACGAACAGCTCAATGTTTGTTATTACTGAAGTGCTTGGCGCGTTCACGTGGCGCGCGTCAGGATTACAATACCACGCGCTTTTCTTTATTTCCTCTCGTGCCTCACTGGAAAAGCAATACAAATAAATCGATTCTTCAGTTTGCCGCAAATACAGTACATACCTCACCTGTGCGTTTTTCATGGCGCTGAGTATATTTTATGTTCGGACTCACAAGACATTCACTTGTGTGAAGTATGGGAGTCATAGACCATGGGTAGACAATACCGTGCCATTTTTCGACCCCGGTTGATGTGACGCCATGATTGGGATGGCCTCAACGGGAGGAATGTTGAGGATCATATTTCAATATTTCTAATCATATTCATCAGTAAATCAATAATCATAATCAGTAACCATTTTATGTAAGCAGCAGTAACACACACACACACACACTCGCACACGCACACGGACACACACACACACACACTCACACTCGCACACATATAAGCAGTTGGCTTCTGTACCTTTGATTTGTATCTATTCTGTTCAGTTGATTTGAAAACATAATCAGGTGAGACATTTAAATGTATTTGATTTCTGTAGCTTTGATCAATATTTGTTCAGTAAAATCATTAGTTATTACTGAAAACACAATCAGTTAAATCATTTATATATCTATTTGTATCCTATTCCTTTGACTGTATTTTCCCTCTACTTTTTAATGTATTTTCCTTTCTTTTTTATGAGACCAATACTTCTGTGCCCCACCAATATTTTCCAGAGAATCCCATAGAGCAGTGCTTCCCAAACCTCTCCAAGAGAATCACCTGTCCTGCATGTGTTTGATCTCTCCCTGCTCCAGCACAGGTGATTCACATGATCAGCTCGTTAATCACCCCCTTAAGCTGATTGACGACAACCTGATCATTTGAATCACCTGTGCTGGAGCAGGGAGAGATCTAACACATGCAGGACAGCTGGGCCTCCAGGAGAGGTTTGGGAAGCACTACCACAGAGAGCTTGCCAACTAATAGGGGAAGGAAAAAACATAAAGGAATAGACAACGGAATTTAAGTATATGCAAAGGTTGATAGCTTATAATATTGAGAGCCCATGAGAAAAATTTCAGGCATACTTGACCATTTATGAAAAAGTTGTGAGCGTTTTTGTGCGGCAGTCCGAAGGCCACTACTGAGCTGCCATTTTGCCTCCCGAAAAGGCGATGCGTGACGTCACATGTGCTCAAGGAATCTCCACTCTTCATTACTCTCCTGTTGGCGCATTTGGTCTTCTATCGTGAACTTGCATAGATTCAATATTTGGTTGCTGTTTTCTGTACACAAGACCATTAGAAGAGCACTTACCTAAAGCCTAACCATCAATGACATTTGTTTTGAATGATTATGAATGAATTAGATACATTTAATTGTTGCTATACAGAGCTGTGGTGACATTACCTCATATCTTCATGATAGAGAATAGCTCCAGTTTGGTATGCGGCACCAGAAACAGAATGCCAGCAGATAAGTTACTTTGCATTATACAGTATGAAAAAATACAGGAAATTAATTTTAATTCAAAGTCAATGCAAAGACGCGAATACAATGCGTTTCGCCTGTATTCGCGTCTTTGCATTGACTTTGAATGTAATCTGTCGTGCGAAAAATTTGTTTCGCGTCCGATGTGAAAGCAGCTAAACTCAGACACAATCAACCAAAGAAAGGGTTTTACAGGCGGAATGTGTGTTCAATTTGCTTTGCAACAAACTATGGACGTAAGGTAGGACTAGCTTGCGGACTTGTTGATCATAAAGAATTGGTCTGCTCGTCTGCAGCATCGAAGGAATATTTACTCTAACGCTTGTGGATTATCGTGGAAAAAATTCCAGATGAGGTGGCATGGATTTTACAAGAAAAGGTAGGATGTGCATTTAAAAAACAATCCGGCTGTGAAACTTTTTTTAGTCGATTGTAAAATGTCTAGCAGGAAAATCCAATTCCATCATTATACATATCTGCTATGTCAGGCACATCATCAGCGATGTTTCCGCAATAATCCGCTGTTAGAGCAGTTACTTGGATGCAGGCGAGCAGACCACTTCTTTATGATCAACAGGTCCGCAAGCTAGTCCTACCCTAAATTTTTCTCATGGGCTCTCAATATTATATGCTATCAACCTATGCATATACTTAAATTCCGTTGTCTATTCCTTTAAGAGATAATCAATGCAATGTTAATGGAGTAAAAATTTGATAAGGTTTTCTCAAGACAATCCATGCATTGTGATTGGAACAAAGTTTGATGGGATTTTTTCATAAACATGGCCAT
The DNA here is from genome assembly GCA_029692085.1 of Gymnothorax javanicus. Lineage (NCBI taxonomy): Eukaryota > Metazoa > Chordata > Actinopteri > Anguilliformes > Muraenidae > Gymnothorax > Gymnothorax javanicus. Next base: position 10,907,440 of record CM056199.1, on the reverse strand, counting down.
TTGGGAACACTGGGGTAGTACTCCTTGCGCAAGGACTACTCACCAGGTTTGGATTATTGTCCGATTCAAGGCTGGAATAAAATTTGATAACTTCTGAGATTTTGTCTCTCTCCAATTATTTACGGACAAGGGGTCTGAGTGCTGCTGGTTTTCCACCCTCCCTTCACCTGGGAGTCAGGTGCACAGATAGTCTGGCCAATCAGGGACACTAAGTTTTCATTTACTGGGATAAAAGAAAACCTGGACTGAATTTGGATTCGAGGTCCAGATTTGAGGATCCCTGGCCTAACGTGTCTTAGCGTCTTCAAGGTAACGTGACATATCGAGACTGAGATTGGGTCAGGAAGTCCTCCACTCTCACAACTTCCTGTTTTATGGGGTACGCCCACAAGATACTCCAGAATGAATTGATGGCAATGGGCTGTAGCCCCGAAAATGGAACATTCACGGGGAAAAAAGCTCCAGTAACCACTAACCAGATAATATTATGGACATTGGAACATTTCCCTGCACGTCATCTTAAAGGTGTCCAATCATGTCACCAGGTACACAGATTATTAGCCATTACATGCCATTTTAAAATGTTCCATTGCAACATCACATGGGAAAGTTACTGCCCGTAGGCAAGAAAGACTGATCAACTTCAGCCAACCACTAAATTAGGAGATAATTATAAATTTACCTGAGAATTTCTCTTGATCTTGGCAGAAATTCTCTTGCTTTGTGTCTGCCCCATATCTGCGATTTATCTGCGATGTCTCTGCGATCTGCGATTTCCTGCATTAAATCGAAACACATTGATCATTTCAGAGATAATTTAATTTGCATTAAAAATTATCAACATCATAATGGCTGATCAGCTAGAGTCCTACTTAGCCGGCCTGCGAGAGGAAGGCCATGTGACTTCAATGTAGCTCGTCCTAAAACCCTGAAGGATCACATTGCACTTAAACGTGAACAGTTTCTTTTTCGAAAAAAAAAAATTGGTTTGAAGTCATCATCAGGGCGGCGCTAGACCTGAAAATTTGGGGAAAACATCCATCCCTTTATTGACTACAATTAGTCCTGGCTAATTCTATATGGTTTTCCTTTATTAACACGTGTTCCAATTCAAGAATAATCAAGTGGCAATTGAAGACACGGCTTCTCTCCCCCATGCGATCTAACAGCGACAAAATAATGGGCTACATTCAGTACAGAAAAATAATTTAATTATAAATAGGTCTATGCACTGGCACTCAGCAACTGTAGCTAATTTTTTTTTTTTTTTTTTTTTCCAGCGAGAGTGGCATTTCAGAACTCTTTTGCGAATGACGGTAATTTCGGCGACAAGTACGTACACCTGTTTTTGCAGCACGGTCACGCAACTTGCTGTAAAAAAAAATAGACAGCTGTCCGATTGGAAAATGTAAATGGACGAAACCACATACCTGTCACCAGAATTACCTTCATTCGCTGAAGAGTTCTGAAATTCCGCTCTCGCTGGGAAAAAAGTTACGTCGCTGAGTGCCAGTGCATAGACCTAATTATAATTAATTATTTTTCTGAACTGAATGTAGCCCATTTGTCGCTGTTAGATCGCATAGGGGGAGAGAAGCCGTGTCTTCAATTGCCACTTTATTATTCTTAAATTGGAAAACGTGTTAAGAAAGGAAAACCATTAAGAAAAAGCCAGGACTAATTGTTGCCAATAAAGGGATGGATTTTTGCCTAGGCAATCGTCTAGGCGAGCACCGGCCCTGGTCATCATCCCCAATTTGTATTGAGCATTATAAGTATTAACAGTATTACTACTAGCTTCACAGTTTACACAGACGCCAATGTTTACGTCGGCGTTCCATGAGTGATTTTATGCGATTTTAGTTTTTAAACCCAGCAGCAGGAGTTCTGAGAAACATTAAGAGACAAGATGTTCTGGATTATCCATACATACAACACTGTATCCGTCCGGTTGCGTCTCTCGGAGCTGCGTCTCCGTCTCTCTCCGAAGTTGTATGTGGAATAGCCGCCTCGATGCATGAACATAAACGAGAATTGACATTCGGAGTGACGACATAGAACGCAGCCCAGTGACTCTGACATGCCGTCGTAATAGACGTTAGTTCCCCCAGTAACTCAGTCTGCTGCACCAAACTGTGTTCGCGAACATTCTGTTTAGCAGAGGCTGCACTCATAAGCGCTCGTCTGTGCAATTTAAAGAAAATTTAAACAGACGACTAGGCAGGAAGATTTAAGGCAACGAATTTTGCGTGAGCTAAGGGGACCTTGTGTTTAATTCTATGGCTCTGAGTGGGTCCACACATATAGCGGGAAACAGTGAGAACGCATGGAAAACATCACGTTTTTGGAGTTAAAGATATCGTTCAAACACTTGTTATAGGTCATCATATCATTGGCCATGGCCAATAGTTACCGTTCCTATCATTTTTATACAATTTGGTGCCCCTGGTATTGTTCTATTTTAATTCAAAAGTCGCGGGCCGCGCCCAAAACTGAAAATGAAATTCAAGACCAAGAGTATAAGATTCTATTTATTGCATAACAGATACGCGTAATTTCATAGAAAACATACCTATTTTCCGTCAGCGCCGTGGAAATTCCCATAATGATAGCACTGAGCTAACGCCTTTAATCTTATATTCTGTTAGTCACCGTGTCAAAGACACTCGCGGTTGAACTCGCCATGATTTTAAATTTACAGTTACCTGAGGAGCTAGCTAGCTAATAAACCAATGTTACATAATGGGTACTGGCTAGCTAACTCAGTAAGGGTGACTTAGTTGTGAGAGTGGTAGCCAACTTGTCTGGCTCGCTACAGAGCTAAGCCGTACAGAATTAACCAACGTTACACTCAGTATTCAGTTTGGCGAAGTATTAAGAGCGGAACGTAAAGCAGAGCAATTTTCGCCCCACAATCCCAGACAATGAAATTTTCGCAGAAGTGATATAACCCTAGAATATCAAAAATATGTCATGAGCTGGGCTGTGGGCAAAGTACCAAAGTTGTGTAATAAAATATCACTCGTCATGTGTCTTATAAATCGAAATGCATCGTTCCTATTCTTTAATTTAAAATTGTAGTCTACTCTTTCTTCAGTCAAGACAGGCCGTGTTACAACCAATAATGTAAAAACAACGCATAATGTCAAAATGTTCGACATTATGCGTGTTCCAATTTATCCTCCGAGAAAAAAAAAATATCACAATGGATGTTCAGTTTTTCAAACCCTTTCTTTAACTCTTCCTCAGCACTAATCTTGGAATAGTCAGGGTCTACTGGCAGTCCTTGATCCGAAACTGACCTGCACAGTGTCACTAAAACATCCTTCTTGTGACCAGAAACAGTCACTCCACGGTCCTGTAGATATTTCTTCAACTTTGGAACAGTCCAAGTGTTAAAGATGGCCATATTTTGACGAAATAAACGGCCAGGAAACGGAATGCTCTAAAATCTACATGGCGGACGCACTGGTTTGGCAGACCTAGCAACAAGCCTGGCTAGTAACCACAGCTAGAGGGCGATACGGTTCTGTGCTCGCCAAAGATCTATTGACAGTTCATAGCAGGGCATGACCGGGGGTGTGCATCTCAATTCGCTTATTTGTTAATAGCGCATCAAGTCTCTTGAATTGCATCCTCGTTTCCTTCACCTGCGTCCTATTCTTGCGTCTTAGTCCCACCCACCGAGGATGCATGGAGGAAACAGGAGGGAGGACAGAGGAAACGAGGACATATGTTTTAAGCGACACGAGATGTACTCCCCTCAGTTAGCCCCCCCCCACACACACACACACACACACACTTTTATTTGAACTCAGAACATTAAAAAAAAAAAAAAAAAAAAAACAATTACATACTCAATTGTATCCGTAAGCACAATAAACTTAAAGCAAAAATCACACCCCCATTAGTAAATATATACAGCAGAAAATCACAGCGGTAGTTTAACATAGAATGGAATGCTAAAGTACCCTCGGCCGTTTGGGCATAAGGCAGGGAATTACAACATATAAAGGGTTTTTTAATGTATTCCTATGTAAAACAATGCGTTTAATACTTTCGGGCTTGAGAGTGTGATGGTTCTGCCCTGCAGTCCCTCCTCCTCCTGCTGTCTTCACCTCCACTTCAACGAGCCACACCTGTTGCTCGTTGAAGTGGAGGTGAAGTGTAGAGTATTTAAGAGCTGCTCTGCCAAATTGGCAGCAATGACTTTCAAATCACACCAGCCAGTATTTTATTAGCAACTGAACAGAGATAACATAGCAAATGTTGAAACAGAAATTTTACAATTTTATCCACAAAATGAGCTCATTACAAGTTTGATGGCTGCTGCAGGTCTCAAATTTGGGACAGGGGCCTGTTTACCATGGTGTAGCATCCGCTCTTCTTTTTAACACAGAGTGGAGGCTTCTGGGCATTGAGGAGACAATTTTCTTGAGTTGAGCCATTGGAATTTGATCCCGCTCTTGTTTGATACAGGTTTCCAGCTGCTGGAGAGTTTTGGGTCTCCTTTGACGGACTTTTTGTTTAATTATCCACCAAATGTTCTCAATCGGTGAGAGATCAGGACTGCAGCCAGGCCAGTTCAGCACCAGGACTCTTCTACTACGAAGCCATGCTGTTGTAATAGCTGCAGTATGTGGTTTTGCATTGTCCTGCTGAAATACACAAGGCCTTCCCTGGAATAGATGTCGTCTGGAGCGGAGCATATGTTGCTCTAAAACATTTATATACCTTTCAGCATTCATGGTCCTTTTTAAAACATGCAAGTGTCCCACACCATATGCACTAATGCATCCCCATACCATCAGAGATGCTGGCTTTTGAACAAAACGCTGATAACAGGAGGGGTGGTCTTTCTCCTCTTTAGCCCGGAGGACACCACGCCCATGATTTCCAACAAGAATGTCAAATTTGGACTCATCTGACCACAGGGCACTTTGCCACTTGGCTACAGTCCATTTTAAATGAGCCTTGGCCCACAGAACACGGCGGCGCTTCTGGATCATGCTCAACAATGGCTTCCTTTTTGTATGATAGAGTTTTAAGTGGCATCTGTGGATGGCAGACAGTGGTTTCTTGAAGTATTCCTGGGCCCATTTAGTAATGTCAATGACAGAATCATGCCGGTGAGCGATGCAGTGGCGTCTGAGGGCTCGAAGATCATGGGCATCCAGTCAAGGTCTTCGGCCTTGTCCCTAACGCACAGAGATTTTTCCAGTTTCTCTGAATCTTTTGATGATGTTATGCACTGTCGATGATGAAACCTTCGAAGCCTTTGCAATTTGACATTGGGAAACATTGTTTTTAAAATATTCCACAATTTTTTTTTCGCAAGCCTTCACGGGTTGGAGAGTGTCTGGCCATCTTTACTTCTGAGAGACTCAGCCACTCTAAGTCACCCCTTTTATAGCCAATCATGTTACACACCTGATGCCAGTTAACTTAATTACTTGCTAAATGTTCTTTCAGCTGATTCTCTTATATATTAGTTACTTTTTCAGCCCTTTTTTGCCTTTGTCCCAACTTTTTTGAGACCAGTTGCAGCCAGACAATTTTAAATAAGCTCTTTTTGTGGATAGAAATGTAAAATGTCTCAGTTTCAACATTTGCAATGTTATCTCTGTTCTCATGTAAGTAACATATTGGCTCATGTGATCTGAAAGTCATTGCATTTTGATTTTATTCACAATTTACACTTCGTCCCAATTATTTCAGAATTGCGGTTGTATAACTGTGCATGTACTTTATATGTCAAAAGACAGAATTTTGTTATATGTCTGGGAATATGGAATATCAGGTCAGTTGAAGTTTAGCTCCTTAGAGTGCCACCTTTGGTCAGATAGCTATCCACCCAGCATTGTGCAAAGCTAAACTCTTCATTTTCAGAGAAAACTAGTTGTGTGTATTAGCCTAGAAATCTAGACGTACCCTAGCGGTAGCAAATAGTTTTGCTCAGCTGGTACAACTAGCCACGAGCCATAGGGCCCCAGTAATACCAAGTAATGGGTCCGACCGAGGTTTGGTTGGACCAATCACAACGCTCTATGTTTGTAGAGAGTCGTTGGGCAGGCTTAGCACGATGACAACAATGCTGCGACGGTACAAAACAACTGAGATGTCTGTGGCAAAGGAACACCAATCATTTGAATCGGCTTTGGCATTGACTTTGGAAGATTTATGCTGCATTTGAATGGTACCGGTGTAAGTGGTGAAAATGGTACCAGATAACCCGTGAACAACGTGGGAAAATCAGATGGACGTTCGAATGGTTTTCACCAGTTTCAAATACTTCATGCACTCTGGCCTTGTATTACTGTAATCTGTTATCACTTAAACATTTCGTATTTGAGGAAATTTTTGTAACACGTCGAATGATGTGTTATGATAATCATAATGATACACAATATACAATGCTGCAAGCTGCACGAGTGCCCGGACATGCAATAACCTGACTGAAAATTTATTCAAACTAATTAAATAGTTGCAAGGTATCAAAATATAAAAAAACCTACTCCTATAAATATATGTATATTCACTAATTTCGTAATTTTACCATGAACAAAGTTATCCATAGAAGCTCCCGCCGCCATGTTTTATCAACAACCGGTGAAGACAGATCCGCTAAAAAAAATCTCCAGTTCATGACTTGTGAGCTTGGGAAGTTCACCACTTGTGAAAACATCCGAACGCTGAAATCACCTTATTCCGCTTGTTCCGGTGAACATTTGAACGCAGCATTAGACCTGGGCGTTTCTTTGAAAGATGAGCAGAAAAAGGCACTCAAGTCATTTGTTTCAAAGACTGATGTATTTGCTGTTTTGCCGATGGGATACAACAAAAGTTTAATTTACCAGCTGGCTCCGCTGGTAGTGAAACAAATGGGAGTCAGTGAAAACCCACAGGTGGTTGTAGTCTCGCCGTTGATCGCCCTTATGGAGGACCAGATCACAGAGGCGACCAAATTTGGACTCACGGCCATGCAACTTGGTGTACATAAATTGAAAGAAATTCGAAATGGCCATTGTCAGTTGGTCTTTGGTAGTCCTGAAGGCTGGCTCATGCAGAGGAAGTGGTGCGACATGTTGACTACCAAGGTCTTCCGAGATAACCTCCTAGGAATCATGGTGGATGAGGTACACTCATTTACAAATGGTAAGAGGCATCAAGTAAACTATGTAATAGCGGAAAAGTCTATATTCAATATTTACAAATAATGTGAAGTGAATGTACAGCCAGTTGTGTTACACACGGCCCCATTGTGATATTATGATCACAGCAGACTGAAAGTCAAAATGCTCCTCTTTTATCCTCCTCTGCTGTCGGTCTTAAACTTTATTAAGTAGCTTATATATTAGGACCACGGGGATGGATGCTAGTGTAGAAGGATAGTTTGATCAGACCTAATTACTTTGTGATGTTGAATGTATTTGCCATATTGATGTAGTCATTAATGTTGTCACAGTGGTTATCTATCTGCAACCGCCACTCCAACGTGCAGAAGTCTCTCGGATATACTCTGCGGTTTCTTCAATTTATCAAAAATGCTTGTACTGTGTGCCAGTACACCAGCTATCTTCATATTTTTTTTTTCAAAAACGACAGCAGTCTTCTGTGTCCATGACCACTACGCTGTTTTCATCAAAATCTTCTCCAAAACTAGCTGTATCCCTTCTAAGTTTTCTCCCCCGTTGACTCGTTTCCGTCGCTCTGGATATGTCACCATGTTTGTTGCTCTGATTGGTCGTAGCGCTATCCTATTGCATGCAGAGGCAATTTGAAAGACAACCGCTGATTCCGCCCTTAGGATTGAGCCCGGTCTATCGGTCGTGGCCAGACTATGCATTTTGATGTTATAGTCTGGCTTGTCCGGCTACGATCTTGAGGTAATTCAACCCAGTTTCTGTTCCTGCTGAGCTCTTAATTTGATCATCTTGATGAGTAACTAATGGAACACAGTTCCACCAGTCATTTTTGTCGAGATTGAATTACGTCCATTCATTTATTATCTACACAGCTTCTGTCTCAGGGCCCGTAGGGGAACAAAAGCCTGTCCCAGCTGACTAAGGGCGAATGGCAGGAACACACCCTGGACAGGTGCCCTGAGATGGATTGGCGACACACACACCATTCACTCACACACTCATGCCCCACTTTAAGTATTATTAATCAGAGTACTGTGAGGGATGCGGTTGGTATCGGAGAACCAAACGCAACTGATAGGAAACCTGAACGATAGCCTTATTACCAAAATAAAAACAGCCTGACGGACGCTTAGCCGATAAGGAATAATGAAGGCTCTGGAACTACAACCTGTTCCAAATAAGGGAACCGATCAGAGCGTGAAAACAAATAGATCTTAGCTTCACAAATAAAATAGATCTCTGCTTCACAAATACTAATGCTTTGAGAAACGTAAGTAAAAGCCCAACTGAAAGCTCTGAGGAAAGAGTACTCAGCTAGAGAAACTGATGGAGCAAGGACTTGGAAAAAAGCAAACCCAAGTCCCAGGGAACTAATTAATAAACCCGACTCGGAGATAGAAAAGAAGCTCCTCCTTTTCAGCCCCCAGGAAGGAACCTACTACGGGGCGAGAAGAAGAGACAGCCCGAGTGTCCCTCGGCAACTTTGTGCCTAGAATGGAACAAACGCAACTAAGGTAGAAGAAAAAGTACCTCAGACAAATACCGGTCTGTGGAAAACCGACTCACATGCAAGGATACACTCGAGTACTGACTGAAAGACGAGAAGTGCTTAAATAGGTGCGGACAATCAGCCAGCCGAGACTTCAGACAGGCGAAAACGATTGAGTCACAAGAGGTAAGATCGCCGTCAAGTGGCAAAAGCGAGAGGCTGCACGCAACACCATGACAGGACCCCCCCAAAGGATGGGACCCTGATGATCCCGCAGTATGCTGCGTCTCTGCGGAACTACCTAATGAGCTCCGGATCCAAAATGTCCCTAGAGGGAATCCACGAGCGCTCTTCCGGACCATAACCCTCCCAATCTATGAGATACTGTTTGCGCCTACCGACCCGCCATTCCGCCAGAATATGGCAAACAGAATAAACCGACCCACCATCGATAAGTCACGGAGGTGGAGGAGGATCCTCCGCCAGTGTCAAGGCACTAGTGAGCAGAGGCTTAAGACGGGAGACGTGGAACGTAGAGTGAATTCTCATAGATCTAGGGAGCTGAAGGCTGACCGTGACTGGATTAATCTTACGGATAATTTTGAAAGGGCTAATATAGCGTGGAGCAAGCTTGTGAGATTCGACCCGCAAGGGAAGCTCTCGCGTCGATAGCCAGGGACGCTGACCCACCCAAAAAGACGGCGCTGACTGGCGGCGGTGGTCAGCTAGTTTCTTCTGCTTAGCAGTGGCCCGTACCAGGGAGGCCCGAACTTTTCTCCAAGTAGCCCAGCACCGATGAACAAAGAACTCAGCAGCAGGTACACCTATGTCCTCCTCCAACTCAGGAAATGGAGGATGCTGGTACCCTACTTGAACCTCAAATGGAGAAGGCCCAGTAGACGCATTATGCAGGGTGTTGTGGGCATACTCCACCCAGGCAAGGTGACGACTCCAAGAGGTAGATTAGATGCAGCTAAACACCGAAGGGTGTTCTCCAACGTTTGGTTAGTGCGTTCAGTTTGGCCATTAGTCTCTGGGTGAAACCCAGAAGACAGACTGACTGACACCCCTAGAAGGGAGCAGAATGCACGCCAGAACTGGGCCACAAAATGAGGTCCACGATCGGTAACCACATCAAGCGGCAACCCATGTAGACGGAACACATGATTAACTATGAGTCTAGCAGTCTCGGGGGCAGAGGGTAATTTTGGGAGGGGAATAAAGTGAGCCGATTTCAAAAATTGGTCTACAACCACTGAGATAACAGTATGACCATCAGATGGAGGAAGACCCGTGATAAAATCAAGGGCAATATGGCTCCAAGGAGGACTCAGAATAGGGAGAGGATGCAGCAACCCAGAAGGGGCCAGCTGAGACCCCTTGCTGCACAATCATACAGGGCAAGCAGACACAAATTCCCGGATGTCCTTCTCCATCCCAGGCCACCAAAACAGCCGGGAAAGAAAATCTTGAGTCCTGTGAATGCCAGGATGACCAGTAAGTCGGGAACAGTGTCCCCATTTTAATACCTGGGGGCGTACTCTACTAGGGATGAACATTTGCCCCGGAGGACCCCCTCCCGGATCAGGCTCATGTTGCTGAGCCTTCAGCACGAGCGGTACAATCTCCCAAAAAACAGAAGCCAGAATCTAGGTGGTAGGAACAATGGGCTCTGGGGGGCGGTCTTCCTCCGGCTTGTCAAACATCCGAGACAAAGCATCTGGCTTAGTAGTTTTTTTAACCTGGACGATAGGTCAACAGGAAATTAAACCGCAAAAAGAACAAAGCCCACCGAGCCTGCCTGGAATTGCATCGCTTAGCACCCTGGATGTGTTCAAGATTTTTTGTGATCCATCCACACCGTGAACGATGCTCTGCCCCCTCCAACCAGTGCCGCCATTCCTCTAGTACCAGTTTTACTGCTAGTAGTTCGCAATCATCGACATCGTAATATCTCTCGGCCGGAGACAGGGCCTGGGAGAAATAAGCACAAGGATGTACCTTTTGATCCACAGGAGATCGCTGGGACAAGATGGCCCCTACCCCGAGCTCTGAAGCATCAACCTCCACTATAGAAAGGAGCGAAGCATTGAGGGTCAGCAGAATAGGTTCTGAACAAAACCTTTTCTTGAGCGCAATGAATGCTGCCTGAGCCCAAGGATTCCACAAAAACCGCATTTGACCAGCCTTCTTGGTCAAGGCTGTGATAGGCGCTACTAGGGCACTAAAATTGTGGATAAACTGGCGAAAAAATGTGCAAATCCCAGAAAATGCTGGACCTGTTTTTCAAAGATTCTGGGGTAGGCCAATTCTTAACTGCAGAAACTTTTTTTGGGATCCGTCTCTATCCTCCCCGCTGATACAAAGAAATCCAAAAAAGAAACAATCAGCGTGAAAGACAAAGTTTTCCACCTTGACAAACAAACGAGCCTTCAGTAGGCATGTTAACACCTGCGTCACATGGTCAATGTGTTCCAACATATTTTTGGAAAAAATTAAGATATCGTCCAGATAAACAAAGACGAATCTCTCCAACATCTCTCTCAGAACGTCGTTCACAAATGCTTGAAAAACAGAGGGGGCAGTAGTGAGGCCGAAAGGCATGACCAGGTACTCATAAGTACCCTGTGTGGGTTTTAGAAGCGGTCTTCCATTCGTCGTCCTCCCATATGCGCACCAAGTTATACGCATTACGGAGGTCAAGTTTGGTAAAAATGGAAGCTTCCTGAAGGCGCTCAAAAGCCAAATTTATCAATGGCAAGGGGTACCGATTGATTTTATTAAGGCCCCTATAATCTATACAAGGCCTGAAAGTACCATCCTTCTTGGTGACGAAAAGAAATCCTGCACCAGCGGATGAGGTGGACGGCTGAATAAAGCCATTGGCTAGAGCTTAAGTAACGTATTCCTTCATAGCTGCACTCTCAGGAGCAGATAAAGTGTACAATGAGCCTCTAGGTGGTACTGTGCCAGGGTGCAGCTCAATGGTGCAATCGTATGGCCTATGAGGTGGGAGAGTGGTCACTTTCTGTTTGCTAAACGCCTGGGAATAATATAATATAACCTGGGAATAAATCTCGGGAACATTAGAGGGTAACAGGAACTGGAGAGCTCCTACCTGACTGTCACTCTCTGTTTCGGTTGGGAAAAGGAAAAACTAAAATCAGAATCAGATTTTATCAGCCGAATCAGAGAGGTCACTAAAACCTCCATCATCCACTGGAGGGCACCATTCACAGGAAGAATCCTAGGCGAGACTCTCCCCTCCATCCACAGAGCTTGACAGCATAACCATTCCTGGTAAATGGACTGCATTTATATAGCGCTTTCTAGTCACATGATATGACCCCAAAGCGCTTTACAACTATGCCTCACATTCACCCTGATGGCGGAGGCTGCCATGCAAGGTGCCAACCTGCACATCAGGAGCAGTGTGGGGTTCAGTGTCTTGCTCAAGGACACTTCGATACGTTCTCTGGAGGAGCCAGGGATCGAACCGGGAGCCTTCTGATTCCTAGGCCGCCCGCTCTACCTCCTGAGCCGTGCTGCCCCATATAATTAGTGAGAGTGCCCCCTTCATCGTCACTATCAGTACCCATATCGGTATTAATAGTAACCTTAGCAGGGCGTGTAACCATTAAATGACTGTGGGTAGCGCACTGGGGGCCCCACTGACTGATCGGTCTTTTGTTATTTCTCCAGTCAATGAGAGGATTATGTTTAGCAAGCCGAGTGTGACCTAGAACCAAAGGGTAAGCAGGCAAGCTAACTAAATAGAAACAAATGTGTTCAGAATGGTTGCCAATAGGAATATTCATTTTTAGAAGGCTGGTGTGCTGTTCCACTAACCCTGAACCCAAAGGACGACTGTCCAACGGTATGATCCAGCGAGGATGAGTAAGAGACTGCACCAGAATATGAAGAAGCTCCACCCATTTGGCTTCCATAAAACAGTCTACAGCCCTGGAATTTAAAAAGGCACAAGTTCGTTTGAACTTCTCGCCCCACTTTACCAATCATAAGTCCAAGATGAACTTATGATTGGTAATTCTCGCTCCGCTTGGAGAGGAATTAAATCTATGGTGGGAATTCAGGACAAGAGGAAAAGAGTGTCTAACACTGACAAAGCTGATTCCACTCTGGCAGAAGAATTAAATCAGTTTTATTTGAGATTTGATTCAAATGACTTTTCTGATGAACTGTCCAAATTCAGGGCTGCCCCAGTCAGTCAGATTCAGATTGTTGAAATCAGTGTGTGGAGCACTTTTGAAAAGACAAATGTCAGGAAAAGTCAGGGGCTCGATGGCATTAGCGGCTGTCTGCTTAAATGCTGTGCCCCATTCTTATGTGAAATCTTTACATTCATCTTTCAGCAGTCTTTGTCACTTAACAAAGTTCCCTCATTGTGGAAAGAATCAATTATTGTCCCAGTGCCGAAGATACCATCTCCAAAGATATTAAATGACTATCGTCCTGTGGCCCTCACGTCTGTGGTGATGAAGAGTTTTGAGCGCTTAGTGAAGAAGAGCTTACTTTCTATGACACAGGCAGTGATTGATCCACTCCAATTTGCTTATCAACCCAGGAAAGGGGTGGAGGATGCTGTGGCAACATTATTAAATCTTGTTGTCAGGCACCTTGAGGGCAAGAAGACACATGCACGTCTATGCTTTGCTGATTTTTCATCTGCTTTTAACTGCATGCAGCCTTATGTTCTTGCTCACAGGCTTTCAAAAATACCCAGCATTGACTTCGGAACCATATGCTGGCTTGTTGATTTTCTGACAACAAGACCGCAGAGAACTCATGTTAATGAAACGCTGTCTGAGACCCTGTTGTGCTCCACAGGCTCGCCTCAGGGGTGTGTTCTGTCACCTCTATTGTTCATGCTTTACACTAATGACTGTAAGAGTATGTTCAAATCAAGGTTCATCATCAAATTTGCAGATGATTCCGTGCTTGTAAGCCTTCTGCAGGATCATGAGAATGGACATGATCCTGTCCTTGACTATTTTGTTGGATGGTGTAATGATTCTTATCTGCAGCTTGATGTGTCAAAGACAAAAGACATGATTCTTGATTTTCGTAAGAATCCACCTATCACAGCCCAAACCATTGTCAATGGTGAAGCTGTAGAAATAGTCAGTCAGTACAAATATCTAGGCACCATTCTGGATGACAAACTCTCCTTTGAGATCAACTCAGATGCCATCTGTAGAAAGGCAAATCAGAGATTGCTTTATTTGAGGAAATTGAGGTCTTTTAATGTTGACAAAAAGCTTCTTAAAATGTTTTATTCTTTTTTTATTGAGTCTATTTTAACCTTTGCTAGGATCTGTTGGTTTGGTAACCTCAGCATCTTAAATAAAAATAAGCTGAGGAACATTGTCAAACTCTTCCAAAAAACTATTGGCATGAGTCTAAATGATCTTGACTCTGTTTTTAAGGCTAGAGCCACTCAGAGGGCAAAGGCCATTCTGGGAAACCCTCTCCATCCTCTTCATGCGGAGTTTCAGCTTCTCCCGTCTAAGAGAAGGCACACTTTCACTTGCAAGGCCAAATCAAATAGGTACCTTAAATCCTTTGTCTCAACGGCCATTGGTTTTTTAAACAAGCTGTAGGCAAGCTTGATGGAAACGAAGCAACTATGAAATTGTGCAGACTCATTGTGACTGTGGTATCTGGTTGTATGTTTTTTTTTTTCTCTCTCTGTGATGTGAGATACTGTAAGAATGTGTTTTAACTTCTGTTGCAAACCAAATTGCCCTTCGGGGACATTAAAGATTTTTCAATCAATCAATCAAGTTCAGAATGATAGGTACAGCACATTATAGAGACTGCGGGATAACGTTGTTAAAGGATGGGACTGTTGGTAAAAACCGCGTTTCTGTATTGACCGTCTTTTCTGTATTGCAAAGTTTTAGGTTATTTCTCTTAATACATTCTGAGTTAAAACGACATCCTTGTTTTTTTTGTTTTGGCCTTATTTTTAGTATATTTTCAAGTTATAAAAGTTTGGGTATGATGTTTCTGTGGTGAATAAATCATTTTTCTTTTGATTTGTTATGGCCCCAATTTGTTATGGCGTCAATTTGTTTTGGCGTAGCGGACAGCAAGGGATGACAAAAAAAATTTTAAAACTTTAACAGATTTAATTAAACAAACACTTTGAACTAATCTACAATCTACTCTACTGACCAAGATTGAAATAAAAAAAAGAGATATTTACAGTCCCTTGGTAATTGAGATGGGGCTGCTATGTTGCAATGTCCTGGGACAGGAAAATGCTCCAACACAGGCAAATATCCACAAAAAGAGCTTCACAGGTCTTGAAAAGAGTGACAGGTCTGGTCAAATGTATCCTTCCACAATTTCTCCTCGCAATTTCTCCTACTACTTTTCACTCTCTCAATTTTTCTCCTTACATACTCTTTTCCAGCCTCCTCTGAGGCATGCCCAGGACATGCCCCAAACCTAGCTCCAGACTGGGCTTAACAAAAAAAATGTCAATACTGCCATCTAGTGGCTTTTTTTTTTCCACATTACACCTCCATTCCAAAAGGGAAAAATTTTGACTCATAAAGGCAAAATTTTTCTTTTCAATACAAAAATGGTTAAGTAGACACTTGTATATATATATACATATAATACAATATGTTAATAACCACATGTGATATATATACACATACTCAAACACGGGATAAGCAATCAGCAGTTACTCCTGTAAAATCAAACTCCAATTCAACAATCTCCGATTCTTGTTTTTCATCTTACTCAAAAATATTAACGGATTGTGGTCAGTATATACAATCATTGGCTTTTTCTCTGTACAAACATAAACCTCAAAGTGTTGTAAGGATAGAACCAGAGCCAACAGCTCCTTCTCAGTTGTGGAATAGTTCTTTTGGTGGCGATTGAACTTCCTGGAGAAGTATGCCACGGGATGCTCAATGTCATCAGAGTCACTTCTCTGTAGGAGCACAGATCCACAAGCTTGGTCGCTAGCATCGACCGCCATGGAGAACGGTTTGTTGAAGTCAGGAGATTTGAGCACGGGGAAGTGACACAGCAAAGACTTCAGGCGATCGAAGGCTCTTTGGCATGCTTCATCCCAAGTGAATTTTACGCCTTTCTTCAGTTGGTTGGTGAGACTGAGAGCAATCTCAGCAAAGTTCTTGCAGAACTTGCGGTAGTACCCGATCATTCCAAGGAAGCGGCGTAAAGCTTTTTTGTTATCAGGAACTGGAAAGTCCACGATGGCTTGGACTTTAGCATTTATGGGTGCCACCTTACCCTGGCCTATGACGTAGCCAAGATACGTGACAGTAGCGCAACCAAAGTCACTCTTGTTCAGGTTAACAGTCAGGTTAGCCTGGGTCAAGCGCTGGAACAACATCTCTACATCTTTTAGATGTTCTTCCCAGGAGTCACTCCATGTGATCAGGTCGTTGATGTACGCACCCATGTGTGGCAATCCGGCGATTGTAGACTGTATCATCCTTTGGAACGTGGCTGGGGCATTTTTCATGCCAAAGGGTAGGACTTCATACTGGTATAACCCAGATGGTGTGGCAAAAGCAGAGATGCTCTTGGCCCTCTCAGTTAAAGGCACACACCAATAACCCTTCAATAAATCAATCTTGGTCAGAAACTTTGCTTGCCCTACTCTATCGATACAATCATCAATCCTAGGTATTGGAAACACATCAGTTCTAGTTACAGCATTGACTTTGCGATAATCTGTACAGAATCTAGTACTTCCATAAGGTTTTGGAACTAGAACACAGGGTGAACTCCAATCTGAGTTAGAGGGTCTGATAATATCATGTTCTAACATGTACTCAACCTCTTTCTCAGCAATCTTTCTCTTTTCAGGATTCATCCGGTACGGATGCTGTTTTATTGGTTCGGCATCACCAACATCTACATCATGAGAGACTATAGAAACTGTCTTTGGAACATCAGGAAATAGATCTTTATATTTCTTGATCAACCTCTAAAATTGATCTTTCTGTGAGGGTTCTATGTGCTGGAGTTTTACATCAAGATTTTGCAACACTTCAGAATTTGACAATTTACATGAAAGAACTTCAGCTTTAATTCTAGGTTCATCATCTTGAAACTCCCCCTCATCTTCACAAGTCTTGGCCATAGGGGGATCTGAAGTGACAGCTGCAACCCTAGCATTCCTATCATGATAAGGCTTCAGCATGTTAATGTGACACAACTGTTTTGGCTTTCTCCTATCTGGAGTCTTCACAATGTAATTGAGATCATTGAGTTTTGTCAAAATTTCATAAGGACCATGAAATCTGGCCTGCAATGGATTGGACTGCAAGGGAAACAACACAAGGACCTTGTCTCCTGGTTTAAACTGACGGCTTCTAGCCTTATGATCATACCAAGTTTTCATTTTTCCCTGACTTGATTTCAAGTTCTCTTTGGCTAGGTCACAAACTGCACGCAGTCTTTCCTTGAACTTTCTAACATAGTCTAACAGACTGATATGTGGCTCTTTCTCTTGCTGTTGTTCACTCAACAATAGCAAAGGTCCTCTCACTTCATGGCCAAATGCTAGTTCAAACGGACTGAATCCAGTAGACTCCTGCACTGCTTCTCTAGCTGCAAACAACAGCAAATGAACACCTTCATCCCAGTCTTTCTCATGGTCATAACAATAAGTCCTCATCATTGTCTTGAGAGTGGAATGAAACCGCTCTAAGGCACCCTGACTCTCTGGATGATAGGCACTGGAAAGAATCTGCTTCGCACCTAGTTCATACACAACCTGCTGAAACAATCCGGAAGTGAAATTGCTACCTTGATCTGTCTGAATTTCCCTGGGAAGGCCAAACAACGTGAAGAACTTTATCAAAGCCTTCGAGATTGCAGTTGCCTTGATGTTGCGTAGAGGTAGGGCTTCAGGGAATCTGGTAGATGCACACATGATTGTCAACAAGTACTGATTTCCAGATCTAGTCTTGGGTAATGGACCAACACAATCAACGATGACCTTGGAGAAGGGCTCCCCAAATGCTGGGATAGGCTGCAATGGAGCTACAGGTGGGTCTAACTGGTGTTGTCCAACTACCTGACAAGTGTGACAGGTTTTGCAAAAGTTGGAAGCATCTTTCTGAAGTCCAGGCCAGAAGAAGTGTTTCATGATCTTGTCAACAGTCTTGTTAACACCAAGATGACCTCCTAAAGGCAAACTATGAGCCATTGTTAAGATCTCATTCCTGTAGACCTTCGGAACAACAATTTGCTTGATCACTGCCCAATCTGCATTGGCAGGGATATCAGGAGGGTGCCACTTCCGCATCAACACTCCATCCTTGAGATAGTATCCAACTGGAACTGCGTCTATTTCTTCATCAGGAAGGGCTCTCTTCTTTAGTACACAAATTTCAGGATCATTGGTTTGCTCCTGAATCAACCGCTTTCTGGACAGAGACAAGTCTCCAGACACATCAGAATCACCAGACCCATCTGGCTGGCTGAACAGAGAACTGATAAAAGTGTCTGATAAGTCCTCAAATGGAGAAACCATAGTAGGCTGAACAGAGTCATGAGGCGAACCACCTGAGTCATAACTATTCAATGTGCTGGACGGCACCACATCATCTTCTTCTTGAGCCTTCTTGGCCATAGCACGGGTCACTGCACAGGAAGGATGCAGAGATGGGTCTTCATCGCCATCTTCAGTGCTCGGCTGTGAAGTAAGATGAACAGGGGGAACTACATTGCCCCCAGCCAGGTCATTGCCTAGCAACAGAGAAACACCCTTGATAGGTAGACTTGACATAAGTCCCACCTTTACCTGTCCTGTAACTAAATCTGACTTCAAGAGTACAGAGCGCAGGGGTACAGATACAGTCCTCCCTTCAATACCTTGTACAAGTAGTATGAAATCCCCAGAAGCAGTCTCATCACGTAACTCCAAGGGGTCCATCAACAAAAGTGACTGAGAAGCTCCAGTATCCCTTAGGATATATATGGGTACAGGAGGAGAATGCTCATTCAGAGCCACAAATCCCTCTGACACAAATGGAAGAAATTCCTCCCTCACAAAGTCAGCAGTATCAGGCTTCTTAGCCTCACAAGGAGCAGGCAATTTAGCAGATCGGTCATCTACTACAGGGGTTTCTAACCTTGTCTTCACAAAGGTATTGGGTTTGGTATCCTTTTCTTTTTATTTCTTAGCTTTGAGGAACCAACAGTTAGTTGTAACATGACCAGATTTCTTACAATAATTGCAAACTAGACCACTTTTGTCACTGTCAGCTTTCCCGCTTTGATCAGACCTTTGACTGGATTTCTGAGCACCATCACCAGATTTGTCTTTGTCTTTGGGTGAGGAATCTTGGGTATCACCGTTACCTTTCTTCTGAAATTGGGACCATCTATTGTTACTGCTGGACTGAAAATTGGACTTATGTGTGAGAACATATTCGTCTGCAAACTTGGCAGCCGATTGCAAATTCAGTGCTTGCTTCTCATTAAGGTAGGTCTTAATATCATCCTTGACACAGTTCTTGAATTTTTCAACTAACACCATCTCTTTTCGTGAGTTGAAATCATCCTTGACCTCCATAGAAGTACACCAGCGCTCAAAGCAAACCTTCTTCTCGTTAGCAAATTCCACATAAGTCTGATTGTCAGATTTCTTCAGACCTCTGAATTTCTGTCGGTAAGCCTCTGGAACCAACTCATAAGCTGTCAAAATAACCTTTTTGACAACCTCATAATCAGAGGAATCATCTGCAGACAAAGCCGAATAGGCTTGTTGAGCTTTACTCTTGAGGACATTTGCAACATCAGAGGCCAGTGTTCCTTTGGCCACTGACAACTCTTAGCTACCTTCTCGAAGCACTGGAAATACTTATCAACCTCCTTTTCTGAGAATGGAGGCACCAGCTTTACCTCCTGGCTAGCATGAAATTTGTTTTCAGCTTCCATTTTGATTTTTAGTAGCTCCATTTGGAGCCTTTCTTCCCTGTCTAACTTCTGTCACTCGAAATCTCTCTGTCTCTGTCTCTCTCTTTCTGCTCTTTCCTCTTTCTCTCTCTCAAATTCTTTTTGTTTTTCTTTTTCCTCCCTTTCAATCTCTTGCATTTTTAATTTGAGTTCCATTTCTACATTTGGATTTTCCACTGGAAACTGTTCTAGATCTCCTGGTGCAAACACATTTTCATCAATGTAATATTCAACAATCTCTCTAGCCAGTCTTGCTTTTTGCATGGCTGGTTTTACATCTGTCAGCTCTAACTGTCTGCATATTTCTGGCAGTTCTGTCTTTTTAAAAGACTTCAAAACCTCTACGGTTGGTGATGCCAAGAAATCATCCATTGCTGTTGATCTGTCAATATACATCTAGGAAAATTCAAAAAACAATTTCACAATTTGAAATTTTAGATTTTCAATTAATGACTCACACAATGGTCTATCCCGGACAAGCCCCCAATTTGTTATGGCCCCAATTTGTTATGACGTCAATTTGTTATGGCGTAGTGGACAGCAAAGGATGACAGACAAAATTTTAAAACTTTAACAGATTTAATTAAACAAACACTTTGAACTAATCTACAATCTACTCTACTGACCAAGATTGAAATAAAAAAAATGAGATATTTACAGTCCCTTGGTAATTAAGATGGGGCTGCTATGTTGCAATGTCCTAGGACAGGAAAATGCTCCAACATAGGCAAAAATCCACAAAAAGAGCTTCACAGGTCTTGAAAAGAGTGACAGGTCTGGTCAAATGTATCCTTCCACAATTTCTCCTCGCAATTTCTCCTACTACTTTTCACTCTCTCAATTTTTCTCCTTATATACTCTTTTCCAGCCCCCTCTGAGGCATGCCCAGGACATGCCCCAAACCTAGCTCCAGACTGGGCTTAACAAAAAAATGTCAATACTGCCATCTAGTGGCTTTTCTTTTTTCCACATTACAGTTAATTGTTTCCCGCATGCGCTCATGTCAATCCGCCCGTGTTATGGTGGATGTGTGCATGCAGTGATGATTCCATTACCTGTTGATTGGCCATCCCAGTGGGTGCTCAAACACCAGAGCACCCACGGGATCGGCGCCTATACCTGTGTGTTATTTAGATGTTAGGCCTATCTGTTTTTATGGTGGCTGTGAGTGCTCAAAAAGGCTTTTAACAGATGCGGAAAAACGCAGAAAATCGAACCTGATCCGAAAATATTAATGACGGACGAAAGTTTCGTTATCAGTGTATAAACATGACTGACACAACATGAGTTTGTATCTATTTTTATACGTGCACCAATTTCGGATGAAAAAAACGGACTTAGTGTGCGAAGACCTTTCAATTTTATTTATATAGCACCTTCAAACACAACAACATCAAAAATAGCAAACAATAAAAAAAAAAAAATCAGAAATAAAAATACATGGTCATAAAATACATAGTGACAGAGAGTTAAAAACTAGGGAGGAAAAGTAAGTTTTAAAGGGATAGTTCACCCAACAAATGAAAATTGTCATCATCTACTCACCCCCTTGCTGTTGAGAGGTCGGGTGTATTTTTTTCAACAGCTCAGCAGCAAGGGGGTGAGTAGATTTTTATTATAGAATTTTCATTTTGGGGTGAACTATTCCTTGAAGGTTTTTCTTAAAACTTTCAATGGTGGGAGAGAAACAAATGGGGGGGTCCACAGTTTGTAGTTGTTTAAAAGAGCATGTATGGGATCATCTGTTTTTTTGTAGAGTTATCAGGACTGAGTTTGTTTGAGAGTTCAATTTGTGTTTGCTAACTGTTTACCTTTTTTGTCCTTTTTACAAATCATAAAACTGCACCACCTATCAAGTAAGCAACGCATTCTAGTATTGTATTTTTTTTTCTTTTCTGAACATGACACCACAATGGCATCACGCTGGACAAAAAGACGGAAATTTAGATGAATGTTAAAAGCCACAGAAGCAGAAATACTACAGCAGTTTGAGGAGACATTTAAGCAGCCAAACATGCAAGGCAACACTAACTCAGTTGTAGAGGAGGAAGAGGGACAAATGACAGGGGACAATGAGGAGGAGGAGGGGCAAATGACAGGGGACAATGAGGAGGAGGAGGGACAAATGATAGGGGACAATGAGCCAGTATACAGTGAGACACATGTGTCAATGGACACTGCTCATGGCTGTACATCAGCCATTGATTCAGATCATGCTGATACTGATGCTCCAACTGCAGACTTTTTGATGACAAGTTTGAAATTTTGGGCCTCTACATTTTCAGTCTCTCGAGTGGCACTTGCTGCACTTTTGAGCATTTTGCGTGTTTCACCCAGAATTGCCCAAAGATGCTCAGACAGTTCTGAGGACGCAAAGTGAAGTACCAACTAGGAAGATGGAGGGTGGGGAATAAAATAAACTGTGAATAAAATCAAAACGCAATGACTTTCAAATCACACCAGCAAGTATTTTATTCACAATAGAACAGAAATAACATAACAAATGTTGAAACTGAGAAATTTTACAATTTTATCCAAAAAATGAGCTCACTTCAAATTTGATGGCTGCTACAGGTCTCAAAAAAGTTTGGACAGGGGCCTGTTTATCATGGTGTAGCATCCCCTCTTCTTTTTAACACAGAGTGGAGGCGTCTGGGCATTGAGGAGACATGTTTCTTGAGTTTAGCCATTGGAATTTGATCCCACTCTTGTTTAATACAGGCTTCCAGCTGCTGGAGAGTTTTGGGTCTCCTTTGACGGACTTTTCATTTAATTGTGCGCCAAATGTTCTCAATCGGTGGAAGATCAGGACTGCAGGCAGACCAGTTCAGCACACGGACTCTTCTACTACGAAGCCATGCTGTTGTAATAGCTGCAGTATGTGGTTTTGCATTGTCCTGCTGAAATACACAAGGCCTTCCCTGGAATAGATGTCGTCTGGAGGGGAGCATATGTTGCTCTAAAACCTTTATATACCTTTCATCATTCATGGTGCTTTTTAAAACCTGCAAGTGTCCCACACCATATGCACTAATGCATCCCCACACCATCAGAGATGCTGGCTTTTGAACTGAACGCTGATAACAGGAGCCGTGGTCTTTCTCCTCTTTAGCCCGGAGGACACAACGCCCATGATTTCCAACTAGAATGTCAAATTTGGACTCATCTGACCACAGGACACTTAACCACTTTGCTACAGTCCATTTTAAATGAGCCTTGGCCCACAGAACAGGGCGGCGCTTCTGAATCATGCTCAACAATGGCTTCCTTTTTGCATGATAGAGTTTTAGGTGGCATCTGTGGATGGCACGGCGGACTGTGTTTACAGACAGTGGTTTCTTGAAGTATTCCTGGGTCCATTTAGTAATGTCAATGACAGAATCATGCCGGTGAGTGATGCAATGGCGTCTGAGGGCCCGAAGATCACGGGCATCCAGTAAAGGTCTTCGGTCTTGTCCCTCACGCGCAGAGATTTTTCTCTGAATCTTTTGATGATTTTATGCAGTCAATGATGAGACCGTCAAAGCCTTTGCAATTTGACTTTGAGGAGCATTGTTTTTAAAGTATTCCACAATTTTTTTACGCAGGTTGGAGAGCCTCTGACCATCTTTATTTCTGAGAGACTCAGCCTCTCTAAGACATCCTTTTATGGCCAATCATGTTACACACCTGATGCCAGTTAACTTAATTATTTGCTAAATGTTCTTTCAGCTGATTCTCTAATATATTAATGTCATAGTCATGTGTTTTGATGTCATGCCTTATGTTATGGTTATGTCTTTTCTTTATTCTTTTTGGTTATTGTATATTCCAGTTTTCTGTTCCTGCCATTCTAGGTCTCATTGCACTTGTTCTCCCCTGTCTTGTGATCAGTTGGTTCAGTCCATCTTCCCAGTCTGTGTGCTTACATGCTTCGGGTGATTTCAATGGTTTCTGGTGTTTCATATTATTACTTCAATTCTCGTTTACTTCCTTTGCCTTGCTTTCCTAGATTACTAATAATACTAACTATTGGAGATATTGTGAAACTGTGATTTGTTTTGCTGGAACCACTTTATCCAGTACCGCAACTCCGGTCAGAGAGTAGACGCAGACACAGGAAACAGTTTAGGTTTTTTATCTAGAATCGGATGACTGGCATCATTACGGGTGAATCTTCAGTCTAATGAACTGACATTAAGATGAGGGATGGAAACGTAGAATATCGAATACAGAATGTAGAATGGTTTCTGTAAGACAGAATAAAATATACAAATAACACTCACTATATTTAAATACTAAATGCACTGTGCTTACTGCTCTAGCAATAACATACAAGTGCTATGTAATCAGAAATGGCTGACAGAACAGCTTAGTTGGTATTACACCATATACACACAATATAAATGAGCAATATAACACAGCTAGCTAGCTAGCATTAACTCAATTGGTGAGTGATCCAAATTAACGCACAGCAGTAGCTCAAAACAACTCAGAAAATACACATCAGCCTCGGCAACTTAACAGAACATAATATGGGCTTCATACTACATTTATCTCTCATAAACAACCAGCAGATACATTCTTTAGGCATTTAGTGACTTACTTTCTTCATGAACGCATTCTGTGTGGACGAGAAGCAGCCTCAGGGCAGCATGTGCTCGTTAACTCCACTTACACCCAGGATAAACATTACTAGGACCCTACAGCACACCTAAGCTGTCCAGAAAGGTGTCTGACTAAAAACAACATAACCTCTGGGTTTATGAATGACAGGGAATTTACAACACTAACAATTATATTGTGTATCATAGTCTACTAACTCAACTAATCCATGTATATATTATTAACTTACTAATGAACACTTCGTTTAATTTGTAAAGCTGCACCTCTACTAATTATTACTAATTCAATCTCAGCAATCGCCCTGTTCTAGTCTCCGCCTCTTGCTTTGCTTTCTCTGCCTCTCCCTGCGTTTCCGCGAGATCTCTCGCACGTGCTTAATTGCTTTCCTGCACTCATTGTCTGTGCACTTAGAACTCCTTGACCGGAGCTGTTTATCTGTCATAGGTTGTCTGCGTGGATCCCGTCCGTGTTTTGGCTTTTGCCAATTGTTGTGGTTTAGGACTTCCCCATGTGTGCCTTCCGCTGTAATTAGTTCTTATCCAATTCACCTGTTCCCTGCATAGCATGTGACTTCCCTTGTGTCTATTTAAAGTCCTCACTGCTGTTCAGCCCTTGTCAGAACGTTGATCAATTTTCCTCTGTGCAGAGCTTCTTGTATGCCAATCGATTATTGTTTCTCCACGGCTGTTTCGCCCGACCTTGATTTTGCCATCGCCCTTCTGTTCTTGTTTTTGTCTTTTTGGATTTTTGACCTATTTTCTGTACGACCAGGTTTATTGTGTTGGATGCCCTGTATATGACCCTCTGCTCTGGATTTCGACTTCCATTTAGGCCTGCTGTCTATGTACCGTCGCACTTCTGCTTTACTGGTTTTGACCCCGGCCTGTCTAGTTGACTTTGCTTTTTGGATTTCGTTTTTGGCTTGGCAATTCTTGTGTCTTCTGGTCCTGACCCTGCTCTCAATAAAGGAATACGATTTTTGGATTTCCTGCTCTCGCGTGTGGTTCCTGAACGCACCGTCACAATTAGTCGCTTTTTCAGCCCTTTTTTTGCCTGTGTCCCAACTTTTTTGAGACCTGTTGCAGCCAGAAAATTTGAAATAAGTTCATTTTGTGGATAAAAATTTTAAATATCTCTGTTTCAACATTTGAAATGTTATCTATGTTCTAGTGTAAATAACATATTGGCGCATGTGATGTGAAAGTCATTGCATTTTGATTTTATTCACAATTTACACTTCGTCCCAACTATTTCGGAATTAGGGTTGTAATATTTCCAGGTGTAATTGTCGAGTTTGTTGTGGTGTCTCTTCTGCCATTCGGGTTTGAGTCTTTGGTTGAATATTCACTTCAAAGGCTGAATGGCCAAAAGCTTCAGACCAATCAGCATAAATATTTGCATAGCGACAATCAAACTCCCAGTAGAGAGTGAGAGGAGAGATTGTGAGAGGAGCCCAGGCTTCACTGTTGAAATTTGTGAAGTTGTAATGTTGGAAAAGCATGGCCTGCACATCAGAGATGGATATTAAAGGTGCTGGATAACGTTGTTTGTTTATTTTTGTGTAAAATAATAACTAAATTTTACAATGCTTACCATTGCTGAGACCGCACCTGTTAATAGGTGAATAAAAAAAACCTGTATTTGTTCCAAAATATGGTATGTAATTGTTCTTCAACTGAAAGTTTGTGTTTTGCTTGTGTTTTCTGTTTTAGATGCCCTGACGTGGCACACAGGGACAGAAGACAAATTTGCTTTTGCTGAGGTGGTCCAAAAGTGGCTGTGTTGCACCCAGACTGGGCAGGAGGGGCTGGCCGCCCCTGAAAATCTAACTTTAAAAACTAACAATTTGAGATTTTTCTTTCACTGTTTTGTACATAGTTCCCAGCCTGTTTTTGTTTTGTTATTTTAATGTGTTCAATGTGTTCAATGGTGAAATATATTGATTTAATAAATGTATGATTGTTTTTTTTTTAAATCATGTGGATTTGTCATTTCCGGTTACAAAAAAACCTGTTTAATAAGGCCCATCATATTTAGGTGTACACCTATAGCATCCTGACTGTAGATAAAGCAGAATTTGTATTATAATTAGCCTAATTTTATTTAGACATATTTGGTAACTATTGTGGTTTAATATTATGAGATTTAATGTTGAAATATCATTGAAAGCACATTGATCTATGGTTAGGTTGAAATTTCAACATTGTTTCAATGTTCTTTTTCATTGAAATAACATTGAAATACTGTAGATCTTTAATTAGAAAATCAACATTGATTCAGTGTTAATTGAGGGTGCAAAATGATGTTGAATCAACATCAGAGTTCAACGTTGTTTCAATGTCTTAACGTTGGCAAAACAATGTTGATTTAACATTGTTTCAATGACTCTTTGCTATCTGGGGTGTGAGTATAGTGTATATAATGCTTCCATTAGCGTATTGACTTCTGAGAAGTGTGGTTTTAGCACGTGAAATGAGTTTCTGAGTTGGTTATCAAGATCGATCGCAAAATTGAAATTGTTGCTTTGTGCGTTGCAGTGATAATGCTAAACGTAACAATAATGTAAAATGTATTTATTCTTCTACTTATCTAAAGAAATTTTACAATGGTTTATTGTTACATTTTGCATTGTATCAAAGCAGGCCATGACATAAGCTCATCTGGTCTTTGACCAGGTGGACTAAAAATGTATCAGGCAGAACAAAAAATGGTTTAGTTTAGTCTCAAGCCTAAAAATCAGTTACGAAATGGTTACCCTGTGGAATGGCGGAAAGGAATGAGACTTCTAAGCCATCTCGCCACGTCAAGGCACTCGACCATGTGATGGTTTTTTTTTTTTTAATTGGGCAAACTAATTGGATGAAATAAGACATTTCCGTCTACACTTTGTGAGAACCACAATGATTTCCCCATTAAAGGTAAATTATTATCAATTGAAAAAACATTAAATGCAACTATATATTAACCTCTGATGATCAAAATCGGTTTGGAAAATTAAAGAACGTTACTAAGTACTTTTCTTTAACAATATTCTTGACAGTGTAATCCTTTAAAAATAAATCTACATGACTCACTTCAAGCAAAACATAAGTTGGCATAATAGGGTAAGAATATCAATTTGCAACCACTTTTTTTGGCTTTTTATTTGCCAAAACAATTTTAAAAGGGGGCACAAATATATTTTAGGGGGTTTCATTTGTGAGAAGGGGGTTTAGAATTTAATATTTAATATCGCGAATCCATATGCTGCGCATGCAATAGGAACCAGGTTTGTCATCAGTATTATGACTGTTGTCGTTATTTGCAATTAAAACTTATGGAAGCAGTAATAAACTCAGAAACTCATTTCATGTGTTACAACCATATTTCTCAGAAGTTAATATGTTCCTTGAAGCATTATATACACTATACACACACACAGCTTGAATAAAAAAGTTTCTTTTATTATGTGGTAGAAAAAATGGAAAGTTGGTTGTGCTGCTAACTTCATGGCTGAAATCAACATAAAGTTGTTTATTTCACAATTTCGCTGACAAAATATAATGAGATTTCAAATGATACATTCTGCGTTGTGACTGCAGATGCAAAATGTAACAAATTTTTGATAGTTGCATCTTCCGTTGCATTTCAACGCAAAATGAAACAATGTTACATTTTGCATTATTGTTGCATTTTGCGTTGTATCAGTGCCCCTATAAAGTCCGATGTAGTTGTTGAGCGGCAGTACTACTTGCCAGCAATAGCCTATGTCAAAGAGTAAACGAGTATGTTCAGAATTTCGTTTATTACTAATCAGATTTTGTTTCACTTTAAAGTACCGAAATATTGAATATCATGTTTCAAATGTGTTTGTAATGTACAAGTTCCAGCGGAAAATGTAATTAAAATAATCATATTTTCGGCGCATAAAACCTAAAATCCAGACTGGTATTAAACTAGGGGAGAGCTGGTACGAAAGTTACATTTTTCACATGGACGTCATTTTAAAAGATAACGTTACAGACGGAAACAAAATTTCGGAGCGATTAACTACTTTCGTGTGTGCTCTGTCAATATCAGGTGCTAAATCATCACCATATATATTGACTTCGCATAGTTTGACGTCGAACGGAAGTTGCGGCTTGCTTCTTTTCGACCCATCCAGCCGGGATGAAAGTAATGCACGGGGCAGGGCAAAAAGTAACGTGATCAAATTTACTGGAATCTTTTTAAAATTTCACGTTAAAACAGACGCAAAAACAGCCAGGCATTCGTTTTAAACATTTTAATTGGCTTCAAATGTTCCAAAAGTGACCGTGAACATGTTTAATGTGCAAGGTCTATTTATAAAAATTATCCCAGTGAGCAAGCACCTCCGCTCCGGATCTGGGGTCCGTTTCCCAAAAGCACAGTTGCTATCTAAGTTAGCAACTAACATAGTTCGTCCATTCACATTCAATGGTTCCAACTATGTAAGTTAGCATCTGTGATTTCGGGAAACGCACCCCTGCCCGGCTCTGTGCCGACTCCAGCTGATCCGGCTCAGAGCCGGGGCAGATCCGGAGCGGAGGAGCTTGCTATCTGGGATGAAATTACTCATTACAGTTGTGACAGATATAATGAGTGGCACCCTCAGTGCATGCCTCTCAGGCGACCACAGCAGACAAAGATGCACCGCACCCACACTTCTCCAGGCAAAGATGAGGAAAATGTCTCCCCACAAACAAGACATTCCTCATCCTTGCCCCGAGAAACTGTGGTTGCAGTGTGTCCACTAAGCCTCTTTTTCTTTGGGAGTTTTGAAGAGGACTGTTTTTCTCTGGCCCCTCTGCCGACTCTCCTCCTCCAAAGCAGCTTTCACCGGGGTGTCGGTCTGTATTGCTGTTGACCCGCAACATTCAATGAGATAATAGTCAGAATCAGCTTGTTTTTATACAAGCAAGAGAACCAAGACGAGTTAAAAATGACACTATGCCCACCTCTTTCGACCTCTCCTTTTACTTTCTTTCCTCGAACCAGCCTTTGGATATGGGCGGTTTTTTTCTGGGCTGAACCTCTGTACTGGCGTGCCACTAGATGTTCCTGGAACCACTAGCATACCTGGATAGATGGTATGCGCTGGCGATGGAGCCGGTGCTGGTGATGGAGCTGGCCCTGGCACTGGGGATGGAGCTGGTGCTGGTGCAGGACGGTCGGTCCGTAAGCTGGACAAAGTCTTCCTCACTGAAAATATCTGGATTCAAGGGCCAGATACCGGTACCTCAAACCCAGGCGAAATGCTGCTTGGTGTCGCAGCTTGAGGCAGAGCTTTAGCCAC
Organism: Gymnothorax javanicus; assembly: GCA_029692085.1. Lineage (NCBI taxonomy): Eukaryota > Metazoa > Chordata > Actinopteri > Anguilliformes > Muraenidae > Gymnothorax > Gymnothorax javanicus. The sequence continues at coordinate 10,877,928 of CM056199.1, read as the reverse complement.
AAGACTCGGGATGTTGTAGATGGTCAAAAGTTCTTCCAGGGTTCATTCGCATCCAATTGTCTGCTGCACTGTTAATGTAGTGCTTCAGAGGGCCAAAAACGCTTCGGTCTCGCAGCTGAAGACGGTGGGAGCAATGGGGTGGAAATGACAGGAGTACAATGCCCTGTGACTTGCAAAAGTCAATAGCTACCACGGAGAGGTGTGATGCATGATTGTCTAAGAGTAGCAGCAACTTTGACTCGGGATCACGCTGGTGTGTCTTGCAAAATGCTGTAAAAAGGCCAAAAATCTGTCTCCTCCATCCACCCCGATCCATTGGCAGAACCAGTGGAGTCAGGGGGACCATCCTGGATGAAGTGGTCATGGAACTTCTTCCTTGGGAAGATAAAGTAAGGGGAACAAAGTTGCCTTGTGCGTTGGCAGCAAAGGCAACGGTCACCAATGTCCTCTTTCCCCGGAGGTCACAGCACCGACCTAGCGCTGGCCCTTGGTGGCAATGACTTTGTCTGGCACTTGAACCGTTGTGGTACCTGAAATAATCAGTGAAATGAATTATTGCTGGTGCAAATCACTGGTGCTTTTAAATTTATCATCCAAATATAAATTTTTACCTGTTTCATCCATGTTCCAGATGTCATTTGCCTCAAAAAATTATTGCGGGTGAGGACAGTCTTTAGGTTGTTAAAAACGCGTCACGTTGGTCTTGTTGAAGCTGGTGGAGCGGGACATGCTGGTGGCTTGAGGTTGACGGATGGACAGGGTTCTGTTGCGCTCGAGGAAGGAGGTGAGCCAATCCTTCCCTGCCGTCTGGTTTTTCTTCCATGAACATGGAGTTTTGAGGCCAATATTTTCGGCCAGCTCATATGCAAACTTTCGCACCTAAAAAGCATAAAAAAGGTTAATTTCAGATAGCAAGCACCTCCGCTCCGGATCTGCCCCGGATCTGCCCGGCTCCAGCTGATCCGGCTCAGAGCCGTGGCAGATCCGGAGTGGAGGTGCTTGCTATATGGCGGTAGTGGTGTAGCTCTGTCTGCGGTGTTACTCGCACCTCTTTAGGACTCAGGCCAAAATATATATCGGCTGCTCTCTTTATATATGCCTGCAGTCTCTTCTCCTGTTCTTCTGTGAAGACTTTGTTGTGAGCCCTGTACCCGGGGCCCTGGTCTGCTGCCCTCTTGCCTCTGCCCTCCTCTTGCAGTACCTGAACAGGGTGACATGACAAACGCCATGCACGCTGCTGCCCTCCTTAAACTATCGCCTCTTCGGACATCGAAAAAAAAGCCCTTGCGTAAACCTCCGGGTCAACCGTTCCTCTCTGGGTAGTTCTGACCCTAACTCTGGGCATTTTCTGTCGGTAAAACATAACACACATTTTTATGGAGCTTTTTAAACACAAAATCGGCCGCATTAGCAGAGAGGGACGAACGTAACTGTTGCTACTTCAGTCCCGGACGGTGACTCCTGACATTTGAACGAGGATTACTTCCAAAGTGGAAAAATTCTGACATTTCAAACTGCACCATATGTTGCGGAACTAAATCACCGATCATTTCATCATAAATATGACACATGGAGCGATAAAGACAATCTTTAAATCGAAAAAGTTTAGCATTCGTCTGAATTTACTCACTGCTGTGGAAAACAGTCTTCTCGGTCTTGCGCCGCGAGGAAGACTGGACGCCTCAAGAATGTTCGCGGTTCTGGAGAGGCGCGAGCTGCACATGCTGACCTAGTATGACGATCGGCGCGAATGGCTGTGAGTAAATCGCCGTGTTACTTTCGTCCAGAGTTACTTTCGCACCGGCGCTCCCCTATCAGCTACTGGATAAGCGCACGTTTTTAGAACAGTGTCTCCTGGCATAAAAATGCAGAGTCTCAATTTGCGGGACGCTGGAAAAGAGACGAAAATGCTGTGCGGTACAAAGCAAAGCGGGACACCTGGTCACAGACTATTCACAGACTGTTCTTCCATTAGTTGCCAGCTGTTGTCCAAACAGTCGCCACATTCACCCTAAATGTTGCCGATTGTGCACAGGGATTTGCCAACTGTTTGTGAACTGTTCATCAACTACTCACCAAAATATCACCAATAAGTCGCTAGAAACTCGTAAACAAATTGCCAGTTAGTATCACACTGACTGAGGAGTACTTGGTGAATAGTTCATGACTCTAGGATCGCCAAAAAGTTGTCAAAAAAGTGGTGAATCACTTGTCTCCGCGTTCACCAAACATCCATCGCTCATTGCAACACTCTTTTAAAGTAGACATGCATTGATTTGAAACTTCACAGAAAATTGTACTATTTTGTATCATCCAAAAGGGTATGCAATATACTCTCTCAAACTATCGACACTTTTCACCCAGAAAATAGTGATAGTGGAACTGAGTAATCATGGATGTAAAACGAGCTTTTAGCTACCCACAATATCGCCCTTGAACAGCACTGTGAATCGGGCCAAAACCTGTGATATCACTCATGGGATCAATCGTGAAACATAGGCTATTGTACGTATATTTTACATTGCATGCAAGACGTTAAAATCCACTAAAAATGTCAGAATTTTTGCTGGACTTGAACACCGAAGTTGAAGAGGATGATTCCAGTGCAAGTTCAGCAACTAGCGACAATAATGATGAAGAAATCGGCGACGATACGGATGCAGCTGAACGCCAACAGCTACAGCAAGCGTACCAGAAGGAACCGGAGCCTAAGGGCCGATTCATAGTCGACGCAAAGGCATGCAAACGCGAATGCATCGAGACGCATCGCGACGCTTCGCGACGCATTGGCCGCCATGATGCGTCCGATTGTGTAGTCTGATTTTTCAATATGCGACGCAGCAAAACATGTAATACAGCGGTGGTAATGTATGTAATGTACTTAATGTACACTTTTTAGCCTACATAATAGAAGAAGACTGTACTGAAAAAAAAAAACTGAAACTGTTGGGTATTAGTGATAGTGCCACTTAAGCAGTAATACATTTCCACTGGTAACCTTGCAAAATTAGATTCAAATCAGATTCCTGGGCGATACGATGGTGTTCGCTTCGTTTGTGTTGGTTAAAATTAGCCTTGATGATTTAACCAGTGACTGCCTAACATTAGCCTAGCGTCCGGGCATCTGTCAGCCTATGGATCGGTCGCGCTTTCTAAACATCAACATATTCACGATCATACGCAAAACAGGCGAAGTATTAGTATTAACCTGTAGCTAGCTATGTGGAAGAAATGCAATCCATGTAGGGCGTAGGGTCGCTATTTTTTTCAGCATGTTTTTTTCTCCCTTTACACTCGGGCCGGTTCATACTCTACGCAAGGTCCGCGAGCGAACTTTGGACGACACACTTTGCTACGCAAGGACGCAAGATGGCTACCTTGCGTTGCTCGATGCGTTGCCTTGCGTTCGCGCTCGCGTACCTTGCGTAGAGTATGAACCGGCCCTTAGGCATGGGCCAGTGAGCGGGAAGAAAGTTCTGGGGTGCATTTCCCAAAAGCATAGTTGTTAACTAGGGCCTGATAAAGAGCGCAAAATTGCGTACTTGTGGTAACATTTTGCGCGTTTGGTTTGCTTACAAAACCCAAAACCAGTGAAGTTGGCACGTTGTGTAAATCGTAAATAAAAACAGAATACAATGATTTGCAAATCCTTTTCAACCTATATTCAATTGAATACACTGCAAAGACAAGTTACTTAATGTTCGAACAGGTAAACTTTGTAATTTTTTGCAAATATTAGCTCATTTGGAATTTGATGCCTGCAACATGTTTCAAAAAAGCTGGCACAAGTGGCAAAAAAGACTGAGAGAGTTGAGGAATGCTCATCAAACACTTATTTGGAACATCCCACAGGTGAACGGGCTAATTGGGAACAGGTGGGTGCCATGATTGGGTATAAAAGCAGCTTCCTGAAATGCTCAGTCATTCACAAACAAGGATGGGGCGAGGGTCACCACTTAGTGAACAAATGCGTGAGCTGATTGTCGAACAGTTTAAAAACAACATTCCTCAACGAGCTATTGCAAGAAATTTAGGGATTTCATCATCTACGGTCCGTAATATCGTCAAAAGGTTCAGAGGATCTGGAGAAATCACTGCACGAAGGCGACAAGGCGAAAAAAACCAACATTGAATGCCCGTGACCTTCGATCCCTCAGGCGGTACTGCATCAAAACCGACATCAGTGTGTAAAGGACATCACCACATGGGCTCAGGAACACTTCAGAAAACCACTGTCAGTAACTACAGTTCGTCGCTACATCTGCAAGTGCAAGTTAAAACTCTACAATGCAAAGCTGAAAAGCCATTTATCAACAGCACCCAGAAACGCCGCTGGCTTCGCTGGGCCCAAGCTCATCTAAGATGGACTGATGCAAAGTGGAAAAAGTGTTCTGTGGTCTGACGAGTCCACATTTCAAATTGTTTTTGGAAACTGTGGACGTCGGTCCTCCGGACCAAAGAGGAAAAGAACCATCCGGACTGTTATAGGCGCAAAGTTCAAAAGCCAGCATCTGTGATGGTATGGGGGTGTATTAGTGCCCAAGGCATGGGCAACTTACACATATGTGAAGGCACCATTAATGCTGAAAGGTAAAACCCAAAACCAGTGGTTTTTGGTAAATAAAAACAGAAACAATGATTTGCCAAATCCTTTTCAACCTATATTTTGAATACACTGCAAAGACAAGCTTAATTTCAACAGGTAAAGACAATTTTTTGCAAATATTAGCCACATTTGATCTGCAACATGTTACAAAACAGCTGGGCAAGTGGCAAAAAAAAGACAGAGAGTTGAGGAATGCTCATCAAACCTTATTTGGAACATCCCAGACCTGTCTCCCATTGAACAGGTGGGTGCCATGATTGGGTATAAAAGCAGCTTCTCTGAAATGCTCAGTCATTCACAAACAAGGATGGGCGAGGGACTGTTGAACAACGTGAGCTGATTGTCGAACAGTTTAAAACAAATTCCTCAAGAATGGGAAATTTGGGGATTTCATCATCTACGGTGAATATCGTCAAAAAGGTTCAGAGAATCTGGAGAAATCACGAAGAAAGGCCTAAAAACCAACATTGAATGCCCGTGACCTTCGTCCCTCAGGCGTTTACTGCAGTGTCGTGTAAAAGGACATCACCACATGGGCTGATGAAAACCACAGTGGTAACTACAGTTCGGCCATCTGCAAGTGCAAGTTAAAACTCTACAATGCAAAGCTTAAAGCCATTTTGCTGCCTTTAAATTCGCTGGGTTAAGCTCATTATTGGACAAAAAAAAGTGGAAAAGTTTCTGTGGTTTGAACATTAAACATTTCAAATTGTTTTTGGCAGTGTATTCGTGGTCCTTGAAAATAAAAAGAACCAAGGACTGTTTGCAAATCAATTGCCACCATCTGTGATTTTATCTACGATTTGCCCAAGGCATGGGCAACTTACACATATGTGAAGGTTTTGGGTTTGCTGAAAGGTACATACAGGTTTTGGAGCAACATATGTTGCCATCCAAGCAACGTCTTTTTCATGGACGCCCCTGCTTATTTCAGCAAGACAATGCCAAGCCACATTCTGCACGTGTTACAACAGCATGGCTCCGTAGTAAAAGAGTGCGCGGGTACTAGACTGGCCTGCCTGTAGTCCAGACCTGTCTCCCATTTAAAATGTGTGGCGCATTATAGGCGTAAAATACGACAACGGAGACCCCGGACTGTTGAACAACTTAAGCTGTACATCAAGCAAGAATGGGAAAGAGTTCCACCTGAAAAAAAAAATTGGTCTCCTCAGTTCCCAAACGTTTACTGAGTGTCGTTAAAAGGAAAGGTGATGTAACACAGTGGTAAAAGGCCCCTGTGCCAACTTTTTTGCAATGTGTTGCTGCCTTTAAATTCTAAGTTAATGATTATTTGCAAAAAAAAAAAAAAAAAGTTTCTCAGTTTGAACATTAAACATCTTGTCTTTGCAGTGTATACAATTGAATATAAGTTGAAAAGGATTTGCAAATCATTGTATTCTGTTTTTATCTACGATTTACATTATGTGCCAACTTCACTGGTTTTGGGTTTTGTACATTTTGCGGGTGATCTACAAAGAGTAATTGCCTAAATGACTGCTAGTGCAAACAGCATTATTTAAATGAGGATTTTGAGTGCTGCAGCCATTTCCACCATGGACAGTTTGGAGGAAAAGGGCGAATGCAAAATAAAATTCGACTTGATTGAGTAGGAGGTGCTTGTGGAGGAAGCAAATACATTGTTGTAAATGGAGTGAATTTTACAGTTAAATTAACGCGTTGTCTCCTAGTTATTTTAACTGGAAATAGTCCTGCGCGCATTTAACTGTGGTTTACAGTTAACATGCACGGAACCTCTGTTACTAACTGATTGTAAAATTACAGTTAAAATAACTGGCAAAAGAGGCGCAAGTTTATAACAGTGCGTGCTCAGTGTTTGAGGGGGGAACAATTTACCAAGAGTACAGTCACTCGCTCTGAATACTCTTGTGAAGCTGGCAACCGCATAAAACTCGTGTTTGGTTTCATTCGATGCTCTCCGTGTGAATTGGATAGACGATATGTCTGAATTATTCTCTCCTCTGACACCCCAAACATTGTCACACGGATGATGGAGAACACCCGTTCTCGGCGTACTCACCGCCTGTGTCCTCTCCTTGCGGCAGTACTGGCAGCCATGTCTGTGCACAATTACATGGAGCCAATTAGTACCTACGCTTCAAAGGTATTTAATAGCAAACGCAATCACATCACTGAAATTGCTTTCAGGCATGGTAAGTCACTATGCACGTGCAAATATTTTGAATTTTGCATTTTCTCCTCCCATATTTTGCACGCTATGATAGACACGCCCCTAATTACATATTCATTAGGGCCAAAACTAAGTACTAACTGCATAGAATGTGCAAATTTGCACACTTAAAAGATGCAATCCTCAGTGCGCGCCCTGAGTAGATGAGATGTCAGGTTAATTTGCGGGTGATATGACATTTGCACGCGTTTCTATACACGCAAAGCTTTAGTAGATCAGGCCCTTAGTTGGAATCATTGACTGTATATATGGTCGAACTAGCAATGTAAGTTGCTACCAAAGCTCGCAACTATGTTTTTGGGAAACCTACCCGTGAGCGAAGGCGGAGGGAACCCGAACATGTACAAGCTTAGAATTTTACAGATCAGTGCCCAGCTGGCTAACAGGAAGCCCTAAGGCAACGATGCTATAATCCTATAATCCGAAACCAGCTGTCTCTCCCAATTTATTCTCCTGCAGCGTGAAGCCAATTGTGCGCTGCTCTGAAAAGGCTACAAGGCACGGGCTTGACCTGGGCTCCAACCAGGAGTAAAGTCTGTTACGGTGCTCTTGCACCATAAAGTAGAAAAGTTGTATAACTGTATTTTCAAACAAAACAAGGCCTGTGCTGTTGCCCCCAACAGTAAATAAAAGTAAAAAATTGATAGAAATTCGCATTAGACGCACTTCTAAGTGTGGCCAAGAAAAAAATTCAGCATTGGCCACACGTATAAGTGCGAATAACATCGGCCTTGATAAATTCAATATATAGATCCATAATATTTCATGTTATATAGCCTACATAATTGACAATCCAAATGCTTTACATGTCGGAAAAAAAAAAAAGTGGTCCGATTTTAAGATCGCGCTCAGGCGCAGCAGCGCACGGACCGATGGAGGCCAACCAGACTCGAACCTCCAGCTGTCACCGTTCGAGGAGGAGGGCTCCCACTCCATCGTGGGAATACGAGGCCTCGATCGGAGCTGCATGAGGGTAATTGTTCAAATACAGTCTGCAGGGATCACTCTTCATTAGTATTACTCCATGACATTTTATTGGGTGCCACACAAAACGAGCAGCCACTCGTCACTTTCCCGGAGATGATCTTTGTGCCGAAAGTTCCTCTCACGTCGGACAGAAGCTTATTCCTCTAACGATAGAAGATCTGCCATTGTCAAAATGTGATCACAGTCAAAGTGTCCGTTGGCTGAGCAACAAAAGAAATGCAAGTTAGTTAGTTAGTTAATGTACTCCTATGGTTACTCAGACAAAGTGACTGCAAAATAAAGAAAAGTTTGATGAAACCAGTGTAAATGTGCACGCGCTAGTAATAAATTTGATTTTCTAAAATAATTACGTGCAAACTTATTTTCCAGTCTGCCTTTAATTAATTTGCGTTTCTTTTGTTGTTCAGCATATATCTGACTGGATGAGCATCTGACATACCACACTGCATATCTGCCACGCCACGCATTGCGCTTAATCTAATTGATTGTAATTGTCAGCCGTCTGGCCTGACAAGCAGGTTGTCTCAAAATATAAGTTTAATAAATTTCTCAACACGGGTTTCTTATTTATTTATTCATTTATCTAGCCTATTTACTCATTTTACTAATAAGAGCAACAACAGCTTGACGCCCGCATTACTGCATATGGTTTATTACTCATTTTGACAGCTGCACTCGTTCCTGCATGTTGTTTGCTGGTTTCAAATCTGCGTACACCTGGTCAGTCCTGGTGGGAGATTTTTGCGGACTGTTTGCTCACGTTCAGATTGATAAATGCCGATCCTTGCGGGAGATTTGGCGTACACCCATTTTTTTGGTGTTAGCAGGTTTGATAAGTGAGGGCCACTGAGAGGATCATTAATTCAGGCTATGCAATGCGGCAAAACAACACCCGTTTCTCCAGTGGCTTCACGCGGGCGAAAGAAACGGCCTTTCTGCAATTTTTTTTGCCACAGGTTAATGTATTTTTCACCAGGTCTCTGCAAGTCTCATTATCAACCATCCACTTTTAATGTCAGGAATATAGACCATTTTTTATGTGGAAATTATCTGCAGGGATCTCATTGAGATTTATACACAGCAGGTGACGACTGAGTCTTTTTTTAAATTTTATTTAATTTTATTTTTTTTTAATTTGGCATCTCCAATCCCACCCGAATCTGGAATGTCCAATTGGGGAACTATGTACAAGGCTTTCGCATATGTGACCCCCTGTTGCCAACTTAGGAAAGTGAAGACAGCTCGTGGCTCTCCTCCGAAGCACGCGTCTGTCAGCCACCGCTTCTTCGACACTCACTGGTTGAATCCTCGCAAGTTCAGAATGAGGGCAGAGGATACCCGAACATAAACAAGCTTAGAATCTTCCTGACGAGCGCCCGCCTGGCCAACAGGAGGCACCTAAGGAACGAACTTACATAACCCTTCCCGGCAGACCCTTCCCAATTTGCATCCCTGTTGCGCAATCGCGCGCTACTGTGAAAAAGCTGCCGACCACTGCCGGTTGGTACGACCGGGGATCGAACCAGCGCCATGATAGTCACTGCTGCTATGCAATGCGATGCTTTAACCGAATGAGCTATCCGGCAGCAGGTGAAGACTGAGTTGTAGTTCAGAGGTATGTATAGGTCTGTTTGAAATTGCATGTGCACGCTGGGTGTAGGGCTCACCCTTGCCTGCGGAGCAGATCTTTATTTCAGGGCAAACTATGATTTTCCAGGTGTATATTAACTATTTTTCAATAGCTGTCTTTAGCAAAGAGAGGATGATTCTGGTCTTTGGATGAGCCCGATTGGGGCCATTCTTAGTCACGTGTGTGACCAAAAATGTAATAAATAGTAGAAAAAATCTCCTTCAATTACAAAAGCATTGGAGGTTCATGACTGTGGACCTTATATAGGAGTACTACTTATCCAAGTCTATCAAGTAAAAATTTTATTTGTTACATTAACTTTAACTACTTAAGGTCAGAGGTCAAATACGACTGGTCACGTGTGTGACTTCACACGAAACAGGCTTTTTCTTAACTCTATTTGACTTCAAAAAACTCTGCGAAGTTGAAAAATCTAGAATGTTCATAGTTTTGGGGTATGGAAAATAGCAAGGAATAAATTTGACACCTTGAATTAATTTTCAAAGTGTTTCTTTATTTGCTGACATCTGGTCACGTGTGTCACATTTTGGTTCACTTGTCAAAGAATGGCCCATTGGCTTTTTGTTTGGGTAGGCAGAAGCTTACCTTTACTTCTGTGCTACACTCTCTCTCAGAGGTTCTGTAGCAACACCCACCCTTCAGTGAACAGAAATGTAGGCCACGCCCAAAAAGTCCTCAAACATATTTTTGACCAGCTATCACAGGTAAAGGGAGCAGCAAGGTGGTGTAGTTGGCAGCCCTGTAGCCTCATAGCATGATGGTAATACGCTTGGATCCAGCCTGAGGCCATCTGTGTAGAGTTAGCGTGATCTCCTCATGTTAGCATGGGTTTCTTGCTTTTAGCTGGTGTCCTCCCACAGCGCAGAGATGTGTTCGTATTGGAGACTCTAAATCGCCCATATATGCATGTGAGTGAATGGTGTGCGATCCCAATGATGTACTGGCGAACTGTCCTGGGAGTGTTGCCACATTGCATGCTGGGATAGGCTTAAAGGTGCCCTATTCTGCTACATTTCCAAGTTTATATTTTGATCTTGGACTTCCCAAGAGTACTACTGATCGTTCAAAGTCCAAGAAAGGGTCCTTATTTAGCTCATACTACCATCCTCAAAAAGCCCCATTTGAAGTCCGTTGTAGTCTCTGCCTGAAACGCCTCGTTTGGGCAGCTCTTCTGCTATGGCCCCCCCTCCCTGTGTGCCCACTTTCTTCTGATTGGCCAGCTCTGTGGAGGGTGGAGCTGGGTGGGACGAGGCGGCAGAATGCAGTTTTCCGGGTCCGCCTCCCTAGTGTGTCCCTATGTTACAGACCGGAGGGCATTATACCTAAACGTTTCTAATTGAGATATTTAGAAATGACAAGTAGTGAAATACAGCCCTACGTCTTGGACCCCGAATCTGACCCGGAGAGAGAACAAGAGGAACATTCACCCAGGCAATGAAGAATGGACCAAGACGTCTCAGCTTGGTAAGTATTACGACCACGGAGCTAAAGAAAACAGAAGAGAGGACAACGTCATTGGCTGAACCTACCGTGAAACGTGAGCGTATGCCATCTTATCTAAGAAATCGGTGGGGAAGTTCCGCAATCAAACACTGTACATGTGTATAGATCTAATGAAATGAACTTGTTCTAGTAAACGCAGCGGCGGAAAGATCTCTCCATTCAAACGAATAAATTCAACGCAGTGTCTATGTGTCCAAAAGTCGGACGGGTTTTTAATATAACTCCGTGTCCGACAGTCAGGTGGTTTCAATATAACTCCATGTCCTACAGTCATTTTAATAAATACAACGAAGTCCGTACAATGCCTGTCGGACACTAAATGCAAAATACTCCGTTTCTGACAGCCAAAAAGAAAAAAAAGGACGACGATTAGAACAGATTGATAACAAAATAAAGAATAAAAAAAACATTTTAACAACAAACAGAACAGCCAATGAACACTGCAATTTATTTATTTGCAGGCCATCTTCTTGTTGATAGCCTGAACAAATTCGTCAACTGGAAGCATGCTCTTTGATTTATCTAAACTCCACAACGATAATTAACCTTATATCATCAGATATCCTTTGCCGGGCAATAATTGGATGTTCTGTTTGTTGTTAAAATGTTTTTTTTATTCTTTATTTCTTTATCAATCTGTTCTAAGCTTTCTTTTTTTTTTTTTTTTTTTTTTTTTGCTGTTGGACACGGAGTATTTTGCATTTAGTGCCCGACAGTACGGACTTCGTTGTATTTATAAAAATGGCCCAAATAAATTCATTGCAGTGCCCATTGGATGTTCTGTTTGTTGATGATATATGTTAATTCTTTATTTCGTGATAAATCTGTTCTCATATCAATACTTTTACTTTTCGGTGGCTGCCGGACATTGAGTATTTTGCATTTCGCGTCCAACAGTCTTGATTGTGCATGCGATATTTAATTCACAATCATGTCAATGGTCGTGGAATTGATTTGCTCACTGACTACAAGCACTGTTTTATCTCTGGTGTGGAAATAAAGCGTGAATCTGTTCGATCCATCTGACTAATTTTCAAAAGAGAGACCGAATTAGGACTGTTTTGTCGATCATCAACGGAAGAGTTAAAACAGACGAATAGACCGACCAAGAAAAGTCGATAGCTATCAATTTGCATTTTACAAAGGTCGAGCACAAACATGGCTAAGTTTGTATGTCTAATAATTGCTGGAATACTCGAAAAATTAGGACTTTTATGACTGTCGGACACAGAGTATTTTAGAATCTCTGTCCGACAGTCGCTAAACTTGTCATAAATGCTCTAAGTCCCGCGCCGATGTCGACTTATCTTTATTGAGCAGAGCTTAAACAGAAACATTGGTTGAAATTCTCGGTACTCATCCTGAAGAACTGAGCCGTCTTATCAAAACATTCACGTGTAATATCTGAAAGATTCAGTGGATTTGAAGAAATTAAAAACAATAATCGACTGTCGGACACGGAGTTATATTGAAACCGTCCAACTGTCGAACACGGAGTTATATTAAAACCCCGTCCGACTTTCGGACACGTAGACACTGCGTTTTACAATATAGTGAAAATAATCTTTCTCATCGTCATTGTTTAAAATAGTCTGCTTGTGTGGGTGCTGCAGTTCGTCCTTGTGTAATATGTAACAAGTAGAGGGTACGCGCGCTATGCACTCGCTGACAAAAGCGTATAATAGGGTAGAGCGGGGTAAGACGCCCCTAAGGGTAAGGATGCCCTTTGCTTATAATTCAATTTCAGCTTAGCTCAGTATGTGGCTCTTGACTTCGACAAATGCACTTCCACCTGGAGGGAAATCCTGAGCAACAGATGAGTCAACAGAGCAAGTGACATATGAGAACTCAAAGTATTTGTGTTTTTACTGTCTTTCTTATGAAAATGACCAAAGGAATAATTCTGCCACAAGTATTTGATTACTTCAGGAGTCTGCAGGACACATCAGTGTAACTCTCTGATGCCTTTTCTATGTATAAAAGGGGGTCCTGTGTGGAGTTAAATGGAGAAATTGGGGTTAATGAGCCAAAACCAATATGGTAGGGCTGGGGGTAAGATGCCCTTTTTGGTTTGGGGTAAGATGCCCCACATCTTATCCCCACAGGAAGGCATCTTACCCCATTTTGAATCATATTCATTCTGTTTTATGAGGTTTTTTCAAAAATAAAAAAATGTTCTATTTTTAGGAAATGTATATCAGACATGATGATTTTCATAAAGAACTTTGGAATGGAAAGTTAAGTGTATCCATACTGTACATATTAAAAGTAGGGCCATATGGAGTTACACAATAATGAATCATATATACATCAATACCCATAGATGCCTAAAAAGAAATATATTGGGTGAAATGTATTATGGTTACTCTTAATTTTAAAGACTTTTCAAGGATACTCATATGCGTTCCATACCGCAAAATGTTTATCAATAGTGGTGCCTCATATTTTTTAGTAGTCCACAAGATATAACCATCTATTCCTTGATGCATTTAATGCCAACAGTACTTTGCCGTCACTTGTGCCTTAGTGTTCAGTCAGTTGAAAAAAAGTTAGGTCGAGGAGAATGTACCTCTTTCTTTCCCCATTTCTTGAGCAAGGAAATTTCTAAAAACATGTTGATCTTTTGTATGATGTATACCTGCGAATTAAGACAGCTATAATATGATAATTATGTGAAATGCAGTAAAACCAGTATGTATTAGGCTTTACAAGTTATTCTAGAAAACATAAAACAGATGGGGCATCTTACCCTTAAAAAAAAAAAAAGTAATGAAACATTTAAAAGAGCCCATTCTCATTCCGACACTTCATATATTGACGCTACCTGACCAAGCGTCTATATACGAGGCAAAAGGTCAGTTTTAGTGTCCTTTATCGACGCCAGTGTAAAATGAACCCTACCCCCTAACCCGTAATCCCTACCCCCTAACCCCTAGCCCTTAACCCGAACCCTAACCCTAACCCTCAAATAATGACGCCAAAAGCTTCCTTCTGCCTCGTATACCGACGTTTGGGCAGGTAGCGTCAAGATATGACGAGTCCGGGATGAGAATGTGTTGTTTAAAAATCTTTCTATGGTGACTGTCATAAATCTTTCTAGATGTGGTAGCCAACTTTAAGCACTATCCATTCGAGAAAAAAAAAAATTATTAATTCATGTTGTTTACCGTCAGTTATGAAAATTCTTGCTTAAGGGGGGTATCTTACCCCGCTCTACCCTACTCATAATAATGCGCCCTTGAAATTGCTGTTAAAAACTGACTTTTGACTTTAGACCAGGTTTTTGTTGGTCAGTGGCACAAGAGCTTTGCAATAGCTCAAGATAGCAGCAGGCCAGCATTGCGCTTGACCACACCTCATTTTAAGACCAACACGCCCATGGGCACTCAGTTCGGCGCCAATGAATTGGCTATTTATATAGCGAGGGCACTGGACGGGAAATAACGTTTTGCGCCCAACTGCGCTGGGTGCAAGATAGAGGCCATAATGTCGATGTGGGGTATAGTTTGCTCACAGAGCAAAATCTTTTTCTTCATAAAGATAAAGAAGCAGAAAAAGAGAGGGAGAGGGAAGGAGAGAGAGAGAGATTGAGAAATGGTAATAAACAGTATCAGTCTCCATATTGCACAAATATTTCATCATGTTGAAAAACATTCTCAGCAGCTCAGTGTAATTTTTGAAATCCAAAGAAACCTACAAGCCTACAGTTGACGGGTACAAAATGTGGCAGTAATTGGCCAATTGGTGGCGTTGTTGGAAGTAGAAATGCAAATTTCCAATATCTCTTCAAACATTTGACCCAAATAGTTCTAGTTTTAGCATGTTGTGTTTTTCAGCATGCCTTTAATTGTCCTTCCAATGAGCAAGAGAAATTTTTAATAACATGACCGCAATTAGCCGATCAGGTCACGTAAGCTACAACCCCAATTCCGAAATAGTTGAGACGAAGGGTAAATTGTGAATAAAATCAAAATGCAATTACTTTCAGATCACATGAGCCAATATGTTATTTACAATAGAACATAGATAACATTTCAAATGTTGAAACTGAGACATTTTTCATTTTTATCCACAAAATGAGCTTATTTCAAATTTTCTGGCTGCAACAGGTCTCAAAAAAGTTGGGACACAGGCAAAAAAAGGGCTGAAAAAGCTGTTAATATATAAGAGAATCAGCTGAAAGAACATTTAGCAAGTAATTAAGTTAACTGGCATCAGGTGTGTAACAAGATTGGCTATAAAAGGGATGTCTTAGAGAGGCTGAGTCTCTCCGAAGTAAAGATGGCCGGAGACTCTCCAACCTGTGAAGACTTGCATAAAAAAAAATTGTGGAATACTTTAAAAACAACGTTCTTTAATGTCAAATTGCAAAGGCTTTGAGGGTCTCATCATCGACAGTGCATAACATCATCAAAAGATTCAGAGAAACTGAAAAAAAATCTCAGTACATAAGGAACAAGGCCGAAGACCTTTACTGGATGCCCGTGATCTTTGGGCCCTCAGACGCCGCTGCATCACTCACCGGCATGATTCTGTCATTGACATTACTAAATGGGCCCAGGAATACTTCAAAAAACCACTGTCTGTAAACATAGTCCGCTGTGCCATCCACAGATGCCACCTAAAACTCTATCATGCAAAAAGGAAGCCATTGTTGAGCATGATCCAGAAGCGCCGCCCTGTTCTGTGGGCCAAGGCTGATTTAAAATGAACTGTAGCAAAGTGTCAAAGTCTCCTGTGGTCAGACAAGTCCAAATTTGACATTCTTGTTGGAAATCATGGGCGTCCTGTCCTCTGGGCTAAAGAGGAGAAAGACCACGGCTCCTGTTATCAGCGTTCAGTTCAAAAGCCAGCATCTCTGATGGTATGGGGATGCATTAGTGCATATGGTGTGGGACACTTGCATGTTTTTAAAAGCACCATGAATGCTGAAAGTTATATAAAGGTTTCAGAGCAACATATGCTCCCCTCCAGATGACATCTATTCCAGGGAAGGCCTTGTGTATTTCAGCAGGACAATGCAAAACCACATACTGCAGCTATTACAACAGCATGGCTTCGTAGTAGAAGAGTCCGTGTGCTTAATTGGCCTGCCTGCAGTCCTGATCTTTCACCGATTGAGAACATTTGGCGCATAATTAAACTAATAGTCCATCAAAGGAGACCCAAAACTCTCCAGCAGCTGGAAGCCTGTATTAAACAAGAGTCGGATCAAATTCCAATGGCTACACTCAAGAAACTTGTTTCCTCAATGCCCAGACGCGTCCACTCTGTGTTATACAGAAGAGGGGATGATACACCTTGGTAAACAGGCCCCTGACCCAACTTTTTTGAGACCTGTAGCAGCCATCAAATTTGAAATGAGCTCATTTTCTGGATAAAATTGTAAAATTTCTCGGTTTCAACATTTGCTATGTTATCTCTGTTCCATTGTAAATAAAATACTGGCTGGTGTGATTTGAAAGTCATTGCGTTTTGATTTTATTCACAATTTACACTTTGTCCCAACTATTTCGGAATTGGGGTTGTATTTGACAGGCTTAACAATGACATAACGTAACATAATACAACATAACATAACATGACTACCAAGCACAGACCATTTAGCCCAACAAGGATCCCCATTTTCCTGTCACTAAGGTCACCCTAATGCTTGAGATACTCATGGACTAGGTCAGGGGTGTCAAACTGGTGCCATGGAGGGCCAAGAGGCTGCAGGTTTCCATTCTGACCAGAAACTCCACCAGGTGATTTCACTAATTCAGTCCCTTCACTCTGCTTGAATTGTACCCTGATGAGGTATCTACAACATATCAAAAACTTGGAAACAGGGTACAATTTGGTGTTAAAAAAAGTTCAAGGTCACACGACTCTCAAGGTCAATTTTTAGGTCAAAATATATGTCAATTATTCATCACACCCAGAGATACCAGAATGAGTTTAAAATGGCAGAACTGGAATGCTTGCATGATTCCCTTTCCAACAATACCTTGTTTGTCAAAATCGGTCAAGCAGTTTTGGAGATATGGCCATTTGAATTTTGGCGGCCACGGCCATTTTTTGTAAAATATTGAGAAAAAAAAAGGCCGTAACTTTGCACTGGAAGGTCCGCTTGAGCTGAAATTAGAGATTTGGGGGTTTTGGGTCACGACCAATTCACACACAAATTTTGAGCAAAATTTGAGATGGTGAGGTTTAGCTCATTGGGTGATTTGACTTGAAATGACCCAGAGGGGTGTGTGACAGAGGAGTGGAGAATACAGGGGTATGTGATGGAGGAATGGAGGATAGAGGGGTGTGTGACGGAGGAAGAGAGGATAGAGGGATGTGATGGAAGAGTGGAGGATAGAGGGGTATGTGATGGTGGAGTGGAGAATAGAGGGTGTGATGGTGGAGCGGAGAATAGAGGGGTGTGATGGAGGAATGGTGGATAGAGGGGTGTGTGATGGTGGAGTGGAGAATAGAGGGGTGTGATAGTGGAGTGGAGAATACAGGGGTGTGTGATGGAGGAATGGAGGACAGAGGGGTGTGTGACGGAGGAAGAGAGGATAGAGGGATGTGATGGAAGAGTGGAGGATAGAGGGGTGTGTGATGGTGGAGTGGAGAATAGAGGGGTGTGATGGTGGAGCGGAGAATAGAGGGGTGTGATGGAGGAATGGAGGATAGAGGGGTGTGTGATGGAGGAGCGGATAATAGAGGGGTGTGAGGGAGGGGTGCAGAATAGAGGGTAAAACAGCTTGATTTCTCTGCCCCACCAAGCTGTGGGCCCCATCATAATTACCTCCGCCAAACGAAGTTGGCAGGAGGTTATGTGATCGGTGCCGTTTGTTTGTTTGTTTGTGTGTTTGTAAATAAGATAACTCAAAAAGTAATGAACAGATATCTCTGAAATTTTGTGGATGGGTCGCTGTTAGATCAGGGATGGACCCTATTGATTTTTACCACGATCATTCAAACAATATGGCTGCCACGGCGACCATCTTGAAATCGTATGACGCGATAACTGAACTTCGCTCCTGCTCAAAAAGATTTGGACTGTGCTGCCTTGGCGGAGGTTTGCACTCTAGGAGTGCCTCTAGTTCTGACGGGAATTATTTAGCTTTTATCCAATCCGAGCCACAGTTTGATTAGAGTCAGCAGGGGCCGGCCCCCCGGAGCAGTGTGGTGTTAAGGGCCTCACACATGGGCCCAGCAGCTGTACCAGCATTACGTAGCTACAGTGGCTAAACCACAACAATTGTGCTGACTCTCATCCCCCCCCAGCTATGGCGTGCTCCTGTGGGAACTCCTGACGGGCGAGGTGCCCTACAGGGGCATCGACGGCCTGGCTGTGGCCTACGGTGTCGCCGTGAACAAACTGACCCTGCCCATCCCCTCCACCTGCCCAGAGTCATTTGCACAACTGATGGCAGGTGAGCAGGGAACATCCATCCATCCATCCATTCATCCATCCATTTTCTACCGCTTATCCAGGGCCCGGTCACGGTGGTAACAGACTAAGCAGAGTGGCCCAGGTGCCCCCCTCCCCAGTCACTTCCTCCAACTCTACCTGGGGGACCCAAAGCCGTTCCCAGGCCTGCCAGGAGATATAGTTCCTCCAGCGTGTTCTGGTGAACATCGCTTCTGTAATATCAACACTGTACATCCAATATGAGTAAATCCCTACTGTGGTGCAGAATACGTCTTGCATCACTTAGTGCAACTTAAATCTAGGAAATCTGATGAGCATCATCTCTTAGGTTCTGTTGTTGAATAGGAGTAATTCCCAAGCGAACAGCTACCAGTGAATACATAAAGATGTCTTACATCTGTTAGTGCAACATACATCCGGGCAGAAAGATCTGCAGGATATTCCGATGCTCTGCCTGTGCTGGTAATGCGTTTGTTAGCAATGGATCGTTGAATAAATTGAATGGCAGGATGGAGGGATGTGAATCACGGCTAGAAGAGGAGGAGGAGAGAAGGATGGGGGGTTGGAAGGTGATGGAGTGGTAGGGGATGCTGGGATATAAGGATGGAGGACAGGATATTGGGATTTAATGGATGAGGAGAGAATGGAGAGATGTGGAGGAGGATAGAACAGAAGGATAAGGTAGAGGAGTAGAAGATGATGCGCGGGGATGTGACGGAGAAGAGAATAGACGGGTGGACGTGAGGTAACGGTGCGTTTGCCGCAGAGTGCTGGGATCAAGACCCTCACCGCCGCCCCGGCTTTGCCGCCATTTTGGCTCAGCTGACAGCTCTGGAGGAGCAGGTGCTGGAAGAAATGCCGCCAGACTCCTTCCACTCCCTGCAGGAGGACTGGAAACTGGAGATACAGGACATGTTCGATGAGCTGCGAGCCAAGGAGAAGGTGAGAGAGAGTGCGAGAGGAGCGTGGGGAGTCCAGCGTGACTGTAAAGCTGACTGTAATGAATGCATTTCCCATTATGTGTGTCATGTGTTTGTACATTCATGAGTGTATCCATGCAGAATTGAATATGTTGTTTTCAAGATTATTTTCTAGCCCGCTTGGCCTCTTGGGCTTATGCTGTGGTTAGATGCCTTCGTGGAGGTCTGTTGTGTGTCCGTAAACTTTTTTGCCTCGTCAGCGCTCTAGCGCCTTCAGTTTTTCACGGATCCTTTTCATATATTATATGCGCTTATATGGGATGAAAATCTAGGCCAAATTCGATTTTGCCCATGTTTGGCCAAGCCGGCGCAGTGGCTTTGCCACTATTTTTGTGCATGGTGGAGATGTTAGTGGACGTGTGTATTTATGATCATGTTTATGTACTTGTGTGTATTTGTGTGTGTATGAGTGTAAATATGTGCATGTATGAATCCATGAGTATACTGCTGTATCATCAGCAATACTGCCACAAATACCAGCTTTGTTAGGCTTGAGACATACTGTTTTGCTGAGATTGGTTACAGATATGGATTCGGTTGAACTCTGTGTTGATATTTGGAGCTGTAGTTCTGTTGTTATTTGCAGTTGTCTTACCGAGTGTACGGATGCCCCTGTGGGAGAGCTTTGACTTGCACCCACAGTTCTTCATTGATGCTGCTGTTCTTGGAGTTTGTCATATGCTGTCATCATCCTTGACTCAGTTTTTATTGCCACCATAAATAATTTTTCTCTTTTTGTGACTGATATGACACACCTTCAGGTCTTTGCCTTTTTAGTCTTATCCGTCACGGTACAGGCTAAGATTATAAACTTTGTTTGAATCATGCTGACTAAACTAAACTTACAATTTAGCGATTTTGGAGCTCTGTTCGTAACCTTGTTTTGAAGGCTTGCTCAGCGAAGTGAAGAAATGATTAAAAAGAAGACAAGACTAGTCTTTCAAAACCAGGGACGTCACTTGACATTTATGGTTCGTGGAGCTGAGCCATCACTAGGAGGAGCAGTGGACTGGGTTTTTTTTTAAATAAAGTCAGGTTTTGTCATTATTTTTAGAGCATAAGGCCCAACAGTAGATCTTTCAGAGACTAAGAGAAGGCTATCTCTTTTCTCAGATTGGTCCAAATTAATGGTTAATTCAAACCGTCAACGGATTTGTTCAATTTTAATTAGTTCAATCAGAAAGAACATAACTTCACTTCTGAGGTCTATTTTCAAAACCAAACACTTGTCAGCACAATTATGAACTTCCATTAATTACATTATTGCACACCTATGGGCCTTACATTGTCTTTTCTGATGAGATGAGATATGAGGACAAATACAACAGTATGGATCAAAACAAGCATTTTTTATGTAAGCTAACTCTCATTCATTTGCAGAAACTGTGAAATGCTACTGTGGAGGCTACTGCTATTGAAACAATTAAACTCAGCTTATGCAAAAGTCCATGTAGCCTATGAATAATAAATCAAAACTCTATTGAATCTGCAAGATATTCTCACCAGACCTGCCTTTAGATCAGGGATCTCCAACCCTGTTCCTGGAGAGCTACCATCCTGTAGGTTTCTACTCCAACCCTAATTCAACACACCTGATTCAGCTCATTAGCAGCTCCTCAAGATCTGTTACTGGGTTTGGTTTGCTTTGCTTGGAGTGAAAACCTTCAGGATGGTAGCTCTCCAGGAACAGAGTTGGAGACCCTTGCTTTAGAGCCACTGCTGCTGAAGAATTTTAGTATTTCAATGATCGGGAAGCGATGGGATTGCCTTACTTATGAGTGTCGAAGAAACAACCTATAGCCAATGCCAACGATCATAAGGAAATTCTTAAGTTTGAGCACTGGCGACTGCATTAGGTCACATTCATACTTGAAGTCTTTTTGTTGAAAAACGATGACCAGAGCGCTTTTTCTTAAAGGAAAAAACCGTTTCTGAATGAAATACAGCTGGGAGCAATGATTGTAGAGCGCGTCGCTTTGGCTGAGAGCTTCTTCTTCTTGTTTTTTTTTTTAACCAAAACAACTTATACTAGTCTAGAGCTAACGTTAGGCAACATGCTAGTTTTGCTAGCGATTGCAACAACCCCAAACGCTGAGCAGAAATGCTCAGGACTTGTCCAGTTTTACTCCACTAATGAATGTTCCAAGTGATACAGTTTAACGGTCAGGTTTTACAGTGAGTTCACTGCACTCTTATTCAGGACTGTTCGGCATGGGCGGCTTTTATGAGGCCATTATTGTAGCAAATATTTACGAATGTGTTTATTATATGACGAAAGGATATGCTCTCTCCTAATAGAGTTGTCATCCTTCTCTTATTTTACATTTTCAAGTAGGGTCATATAATAGCACAGTTATTGACTTCAGTTATCGGTGAATCCGATGATTTATCCACCTTGGACATGTGTGTGTGTGTGTGTGTGTGTGTGTATAAGTGTATATATATACAAACCCATTTCCATAAAAGTTGGGACGTTGTGTAAAATGTAAATGAAAACAGAATGTAATGATTTGCACATCATTTAAACCCTGTATTTAATCGAAAATGGTGCAGAGACAATATATCAAATGTTGAAACTGAACAATATATTGTTTTCAGAAAAATATATATTTGCTCATTTTGAATTTGATGCCAGCAACATGTTTCAAAAAAGTTGGGACAGGGGCAGCAAAAGATTGGAAATATTTTATCATGCTAAAAAAAAATACACCTGTTAGAACATCTCAAAGCTAATTAGATTAATCGGCAATGAGTCAGTGACATGAATGGGTATGAAAGGAGCACCTCAGAGAGGCTGAGTCTTTCAGAAGATGGTGAGGGCTTCACCACTCTGTGACAGACTGGATGGGAAAATTGTTCACCAATTTAAGAATGAAATTGCAAAGAAACTTGGGATTTAATCATCTATGGTATCATGAAATTATTCAGTGAATCCAGAGAAATATCTGTATGCAGGGGACAAGGCCAAAATTGAATGGCCGTGATCTTTAGGCCCATAGGTCGCACTGCATTACAAACAAACTTGATTCAGTCGTGGAAATCAATGCATGGGCTCAGGAACACTTCTGATAACCATTCTCGATGAGCACTATTTGTTTCTGCATCCACAAATGCAAGTTAAAACTTTACTATGTAGAGAAAAAAACATAAATAAACAAGATCCTGAAACACTGCTGCCTTCTCTGGCCCTAAGCTCATTTATGATTGCCTGAGACGAAGTAGTAAACTATCCTGCAGTCTGACCAATCAAAATCCAAATTTTTTTTTGTAAATCAAGGATGCCACGCCCTCTAGGTTAAGAAGGAGAGGGAGCATCTGGCTTTTTTTTCAGCGCATAGTTCAAAAGCCAGCATCCATGATAGGAAGAGGGTGCATTAGAGCATGTGGCATGGGTAACTTGCACATCTGTGAAGACAGCATGAATGTGTCACAATATATACAGGTTTTGGAGCAACATAGACACACACAGACTGAATGGCAAGATTGGCATGCCTCAGGGTACTGCACACACATACACACACACACCCACACATATACACACACAACACACAGGCTCAACGGCAAGATCGCCATGTGTCAGGGTAGGACACATGCACACACACCACACTCAGACACTTACACATACGTACATGCTCACAAAACACAGACTCAATGGCAAGATCAGCATGCCTAGGGGTATGGCACACACGCACATATACACACAGTATACACTCATACTTTCATGCGCACTCACACACACTTCCTATTTTGTAGTTATTCCCTCTCCCCTGAATCCGCACCCCAGATTTCATCTATAAGATCACAGTGCAGGCGTCACCAGGCCCAGAGAAAGGACAACACTTTCTGGATCTGACCACAGGACTGTCCCCCAATTTCGGACCTCGATTCCGGGCAATCCAGCGTGAGTCATCCTTCCAGTTCATTCCTGTGTTCCTCTCTCACTCCTCACCTGTGGTAACAATCTGTCTCCCTCACTGTTACACTTTCTAAATTGGCTTAATTTTACTCCATATGAGAAGAAGTTACTCCTTTAGCAAACTATGACATTTAAGCTTCTCAGTTTGAAAGTGGAGTCATTTACTTGCGGTATACATTGGGGGTAAAGAAGCAGAGTGTGGAGGGGTCCCTGCACAGCCCCAGCACCACGTGACGCGAATGCTCAGCCACCGTCCGTATGTGGTGAGGCACCACACCCTACTCCAGGCTGTCCTGTTATCGCAGAACGCAGTGGATCTAGAGGAGTAAACCTTGAATATAAATCCCTCCTTACAGGGAGGCGCTGGTGACGGTGCACGGGAGATGGAGATTTTGTGGACCCCGTGAACTAACTCGTCCAGGGTGGCCCCCAGACGGGCGATCTCTCTCTGCTGTTCACCCACAGTTCGGTAGGCTAGGTAGCGAACTCTCCCACCTCGTGGGGCAATGGGATCCTTGCTGAGTCTATTCTGGGCGAAGTCTTCTGTCAGGGCTGTATCGCGGGCCCAGTGCAGGAGGACAAAGGAAGTTGAGGACTGGACTCTGGTGCAAGGGTGGACTTGGTTGTATTTATTATGCCAACTGCAGGGCAGTAGGCGCAGAGGTTGCAATACAAAACCATAAGGAACAGAGGTTCTGCAATCACACTATAAGTAATACAGAGACTGGGGTATGGCTACAGTTACCATGTA
Organism: Gymnothorax javanicus; assembly: GCA_029692085.1. NCBI lineage: Eukaryota > Metazoa > Chordata > Actinopteri > Anguilliformes > Muraenidae > Gymnothorax > Gymnothorax javanicus. The sequence goes on along the minus strand of CM056199.1, from coordinate 10,853,914 downwards.
TTACAAATTGCAAAATAAAGGGAAACAATGTGCCTAAAACTCTAAAGTGATGGTTTAACAAATAACAGCATTAAGCTTTAAAGGGTTTAGATTTAGATATGCAGTTATGGAGATAAGTGTACACAAGACAAAGAATGCTGCACAGGCGTGGCTTTATGAGACTTCACAGTGAGGCTGAGTGAAGCTCGGCCTTAAATACACACTGCTGCCACCCAGTGGCAATGAGAAGCAGGTGCGAGTAATAATTGAATACTGAATGAAGTGCAGTCTGGGTCTTTGTCATGGTTTTGGGTGGTTGCTGCTGAGGGCTATCCGGCTCTCTGATTAGATGGTTGATTGCTTATTGGTTGCAGCTGTGGAGAGACTGCTTAAGAAGCTCTTCCAGCGCTGTCTGCTGCTTTTGTGTCACTCTTGCGAGGACTACGAAGCCCTTCGCGTTTAGTCGGAGGAAACTCCTTGAAAGAGTTTAGGATTTGGTGTTTGTCCGTCCTATTTATTGTTGTCCGTCCGATTTATCGTTCTGTTCGTCAGAGTATATGTTCTGTCCCACAGAAGGTCTTGCTTGTTGGAGCATTGTCTTTACTCCCAGACCTCCGTTGGTTCCCTGTTGTTCAAGCAGGAGGGAGTGGTTACTCTGTCTGTCTCTTTCGAGAAAGCTCTTATTTTCTGGGAGGATTTTCACCCACTTTTTAGGGCCAATAAGCTATTGTTGTGGTGTGGCGTCCGTCGTCCGTCGTCCGGCGTCCGTCGTCCGGAACATTTATCATTTTTTGGCCTGACGAATTTTCGTGTAAATTTGCAATAACATACTACTAGACCATATCTCCAGGCTTTTTTCTTGGATTTTTGATTTAAGTTTTGGGTCCAATGTTAAAGATATGACTGAGAAATTTTAAAAAATCATTTCTCAAAAACTGCGAAATAAATTTTTTTCTAAATCAGGCAATCAACTGACCTTGGTACCGTCAATGTACAGTGCGAGCGCCATTTTGATTGAATCGATGGAAGTGGGTCTATTGGGGCGCTGTACTTTATGAATATGCAAGATGGCCTGTGGAGGCCAAATGGTTGCAGATAGAGATTCAGTTTGTATTACTGACATATAGGAAGTCATGTATGACCTATATTTTGGCTGTGTTAAAGTTGACCTCGGATGACCCTGAAAGGTCAAACTTGAGGTCAAGCAAAATGCTACAATTTTTAAAGGTTTCTAGGCTTGAAAATATTGAAGATTGGGAACATATGTGCATTGAACACATATAGGAAGTCATGTATGAACTTTCATTTGGTGGTCTTGAACTTGACCTTCGGCGACCTTCGAAGGTCAAACTTCACAGTGAAATTTCAATGACATCTATCACCAAAACTATTACAGAAAGAGCTTAGGTTTGTATTGCAGGCATATAGGAAGTCATCTATCAAGTTTCATTTGGTGACATTGAACTTGACCTTCAGTGACCTTGAATGCCCAAACTTCACAGTGAAATTTCAATGACTTATATCAGCAAAATGGTTACAGATAGTTTCAGTTTGTATTGGAGATGTATAAGAAGTCATACATGAGCTTTCATTTTGTGGCCTTGAACTTGACCTTCAGTGACCTTTGAAGGTCAAACTTCACATAGTGAAATTTCAAAGACTTTTACCACCAAAACTATTACAGATAGAGCTTAGGTTTGTATTGTGGCCATATAGGAAGTCATGTATGAAGTTTCATTGGGTGACCTTGAACTTGACCTTCAGTGACCTTGAACAGCCAAACCATACAGTGAAATTTCAATGACTTATATCAGCAAAATCTTTACAGATTGAGTGTAGGTTTGTATTGGAGACCTATAGGAAGTCATGTATGAACTTTCATTTGGTGACTTTTATATTGACCTTCGAAGGTCTAACTTGACCTAGAGAAAATTCAATGACTTTTATCATTGAAAAGGTCACAGATGGAGCCAAGGTTTGTGTTACTGACATAGGAAGTCACATTTGAACTTTCATTTGGTGACATTCAGCTTGACTGTTGATGACATTCAAAGGTCAAACTTGACATAATACAATTACATTGACTTGTCTTGCCAAAACGGTCACAGATGGAGTCTAAGTTTGTATTACAGACATATAGGAAGTCAAATATGAACTTTCATTTGGTGACCTTTGTATTGACCTTCAAAGGTCAAATGTGACCTAGTGAAAATTCAATGACTTGTATCACTAAAACGGTCACAGATGGAGCCTAAGTTTGTGTTACTGACACCTAGGAAGTCGCATATGAACTTTCATCTGGTGACATTTGACTTGACTGTCAGTGACCTTTAAGGGTCAAACTCCACAGTGAGATTACAATGACTTGTACCACCAAAATGGTCACAGATTGTGCCAAGGTTTGTACAGAGACATTTAGAAAGTCATATATGAAGTCCATTTGCTGACCACAACTTGACATTCTGTGACCTTTAAAGTTCACAATTGACATATTGAATACATATTGACATATTTTAACCCCTTAAGCCTGATGCCCCCATGTACCGGGGGCGGTGGTTACGCACAACAAAAACAGCATGTTTCCTAATTGCAACATCGTCATGCGGCATATCCACTTTACACAAAGAAACTCGGCAAAAAGCTCATATTGACCATTTTTACCTCAACCGAACACAATTCAAGCACCAAGCAAGTAAATAACCATGTAAAAAAACATAGGATAAAATTATATCAGCGCTGAGTCGTTTGCATTTCTACTGAATTTGTGCTAAGCATACAAATGATACTCAAATGAAAGAGGAAAGTCCACAGAATCCAACGATATGAGCCTTGTCATTTTTAACCGCCACCACACTCAAAGAACAGCAGGCATACACTTTACAGTCTACTGAGATTAGCAAAAAAAATTTCTTACCTTTGATATTTTGTGATAAAAAACTGTTCGAGGGTAGATCTGTGCTCGCTATTGTTAGCCCAATGTGTCCCTGTTATAACCAAACTAGATCTTCCAGTATCCTAGCGTGTTTTTTCCCAGGTCATTGCTTCAAAGATCTCAGCTCCTTAGCATTCAGCTTGCTTGCAATGTATTTTCCTCTCTGTGATCAGCTTGTGATGCTGTCAGTAAGACTATGCCGGTAGCCATTTGATTCTATGGGTTCTGATGTTTCCAACGAGCCCTAAAACATCCCAATTGCACAAACCTAGCCTGAGCTACAGCCTTGCGTTCCCAGTGCGTCAAACTGAGTCCATGGGCTATTTGCATGCACTTGAATAGCATGACAATATAAACGCATAACTAGTTTGTTTGTGGTATTGTCCGAATAATTATCCGCTAAATATACAACATTCATTTTCAAAGCCGTTTTCTGACAGAATGTTTGTGCTATTCCACACGAATACTGAGAGTACAACAGTGCAGTACGTGTTTTCTTGACCCCTTCGTTATATAGGCAATTTGACCAATAGAAAGTAGGCAGTTAGTGTGGCCTAGTGGTTAGAATGCAGTGCTGCGATGTAGACTTACAGAGTTCAAACTTCACGTGAAATTTTCATAACTTGTATCATTGCTGTAAGACTGCTTGCCGGTAAGCTACAGGACCCTTGGTCCTATTTTTCTGGGTTGTTTTTTGTTGGCGGAATCGGCGGGGAGTTACGCTCCTTTCTTCTTTCACCCATTTCACCCATTAGTAGTCACTCTTGTTTTGTGGGAGGCTTTTAGAAACCCTATCTTGTGTCACGTCAGGGCCTCCGTCCCGTCCCCCTTCACAGTCTTAGTAGACCGGTGAGCTGGACGGCTAGAGGTGTGGCCTTACCTTCCCAAGTGGGTCACAGCTTTGTCAAGAGACGACAAACTATGCAAACGACGGTCATTTAGCTGTGCGCTAAATGTTTCCTGAGTGGGAAACCCATCAATCTTAACTGTTAACACTGAGCGGTGCTAGTTTTGCGAGGGTATTGGCAAAGGTTGTTCCTGAGTCGGCAAAATCAACAGCAATATAAGATTTAAATCTTTTGGATCTTATTGACTGCAATAAGAACACTTATTTGAGCTTATTATGTCTACCCCCCCCCCAAAAGAGAGGGGGAAAATGTTGTTTTTGTCCGATTTCCCCTTGCGCGTCCACATCGGTGTTCCCACCATTTTCCGGACCATCACTCAGAAACAATTTAATATATTTCCATGAAAATTTGCACACATATGCATCAGATGTGCCTTTTGCTATTTTGAGGTTGTTAACTTTTCTAGTTTCTTCCTAAATGTCTGTGAACATCAATGAATGGGCGGCTGAATTGGGGTAGGGGGAGATCTTTTTTTTTTTTTTTGCCTTAAAAACAATATCTAGTTTGGTACGGTCATGTTTCAGAGATCAGAAAAACAGCTGCATTTCGCTATGCGATTCTACGGGATGGAACATCGCTCAAACGTGATTTAAGCGTTCTTGCAACTTCGTCTCATTACGGTCATTTTTCTATAGTAATTAGACATAGAAATATTCCTGGATTCAATCTGAAATTTGACATATATACTTTTAAACAATAATAAATTAACTCTCACTTGCACTTCATTCTGATCACCGATTATGAGGCCCGTAAAAAGGCTGGAAAGTGGGTCTGGTCATCAGTATTCGACTCAAGAAACCGTTGATGAACAGTGTCCCTCTCTGGAAATGCTAAATAAGGATGCTATCCCAGACATCCTTCTTGTGGTGAGGCCAGGTCAGAGTCCCAAGAAGCCCGCAACCGAACTTCATCGAAGTGCGTCTCAGAAGACGCAGGTAAGCTTGATCTATTTATAGCAAAGGACTAGGGAGTAGGCCAAGGGCCAGGCATCGTATGTCGGGGCATCTATAGTCATATTGATATACTGAAAATATTGGGAGTAATACCGTGTTTTGCATTGAATCATGAATGAAAATTAGTAAAGTATAACTTGATAGACTTGACAAATGCTCCGACACGATACTTTGCTCTAATAAGATATTGGTACATTGTCCTGTTTTCGATCTTCTGCGGCTGGTATTTCTATCATCATACTATCGGCCTGGTCACAATCAACCTGCACCAAGGGTGGGCATCACACCCAAAAACTTCCTTAAATTGCTAAGTTTTTGAGGTGAACTGTACAACAATGTTTAGGCTATGCGTGGCCCAAATTTGGTGAAGTAAACTGCTTTAGTTTATGAGATATGGCAGCATTTGTGTGTTGGGGGTATGATGGGGTATGGACACTACACAAGCATCACCACAACAGTATAACACTGTTTTCCCTCGTCTAAATCATGGTTCCAAGTCATAAAAGTATCATTTTTCAAAGAATAAGGCCAAGTCTTTTTCAAACATTTCTCAAAACTTCCCCTTTGAAAGTGATCTGGGCACTTTTTCTCATTTGGGAAATGTTGGTGAATGAATATAATCCAGCTGTTCAAGGAAAGGCTCGTGTATCGTCTTCCAGTATCTCTGTTTTTTTTCCAGTGTTTTTGGCCTTTTTGTCCATTTTGCGAATCAATTTTCACTTTTAATGCAGATTAATCTGTAGGAATGATTAAATTGGGTTAATAACATGTTATGCAAATTGTAGTGTCCATATCCATGCTACATCATTCTCTTCTGAATAACCTCAATCAGTGTCGGGAAACAATTTAAGTTGTGTGCAATAACTAAATGTCTCCATTGATGTAACAAACTTTATAGTCTCAAATTTCTACCATGACCATTCTGTTCTTGTTTCTGTTATTACAAGAACGGAAACAGTCTTCAAATCTTCGCCTTTCTCAAATTTTCGGTTTTATTCCTGACCAAGTTTTTCAGGACATTTTGCCTCACATTTGTGTTATTTCTGCTTCAATCAGTTATAGACAAACAAATCTCTACATAATCATTATAATGAAGGTGAGTATATTCACAGGGTTCAAGTTGTTCAGTGCAGGGGTATGGACACAACATGGGGTATGGACACTACATTGTAAATTTATATCTCGTCTCCATATGCTGTGAGGCCAAATTGGCACATGATTAGCATATGAGGTTTTTACTCTAGAAATGTTAACCCAAATACAATATTAAATCAAAAATATCAATATTATATTTGAGCAGAATCAGGTAGGGGTATGGACACTACAGGTAAATATGGACGAGTGTCGAAATTATTATTTTGCTCCATTACAACTTGGTTGAAAATCACTGCACACATACAGTACATTCATTTAGGCACAATATACTCCTTTGCTCTTTTATATTTCTGTACAAATGTTCACTATGAATGGAATAATATGCTGAAATGTAGAAATGCATAATGGGTGAGGCCTCTGGTTTAAAATGGTATATCTCCGTAGCAAATCCCCCGATCGACATGCAACAATCTGCAAAATAATGCACAACACTAATGGATATTGGCATTATTCACACACTTTTAATATTCAAGGTTCTTTTAATTGAATTAGACCCCTAAAATATCAGCCATATTGATTTGGCCAGGCATAACACCAATTTTAGTGAGAATAATTCAAAGCTGTGATCAAATTATGAAATATAATAACCAAGCAATGTGCTCTAAATATACATATTGTTGCCGAGTATGTCTGTAAGGTCTCGCAAGACATTTATATCATATTAAAATAACCGTTCGTACTCTTTCTGAGCACCAAAACAAGCAATATAGTCTGCAGTGCAGGTTGATTGTGACCAGGCTGTATGCATGTCCAATTCCGATCATTTGTAATTTTTTCATAGATGACAGATATGAGTTCTCTCAGCGCTCATAGGGTTGTCTTCTTCCTTAGTGCAGTGATGGACTTAAGACGACAGACGATAGCTCTTGGAACTACTGCAGATCTTGTAGTAATGGTTGCATGTCCCGCTATGTTTTTGCTGGTATGACGCCATAGGTTCACGTGATCGCATAGCTCATTAAGTTTCGGAACTGGCAGCGGCGCGTTTTGCAAGGCTTATTTTAAATGTCCATAAAATAATTTATTTTGCGGATTTAAAGCGCAAAACTTTGTTTTTATGTCATTAGTGTTAAACATGCAATGCTCAGTGAGCACCAAGAACATTTATTTACATTTTATTTGATGAATCCTTTAATCACAGTCAAAGGTTTTATTTTATTTATTTTCATGAAATAGTCTGTTGCAATGTATAACAAAGTGATATGCTTGCTATAAATAAACTATGCACAACAATTCAGTGCAATGAATAATTTCTTATTTTCTTTAGTGATATATACATATGCAATGAAGATTGCTGGGTAATATGAATGCGGTTGTCCAATGTCAAGTCTCTATTAGTCTCAATGTATGAAGTAACTGTGAATTAACATAACATAACATAACATAACATAACATGAATGGCGAGAACAGGCCGTTCAGCCCAACTAGGCTCGCCAGTTTCTTTATACTATTGCAAAAATATCACTTCAGATACTCAATGACTCAATGGTATCTAGCTTTAAGTCAAGCCTGCTCTTGAAAACTCCCAAGGTCTCTGCCCCAACAATATGGTCAGGCAAGCTATTCCACATCGAAATTACTCTTTGGGCGAAGAAATATTTCTGAATATCAGTGCTAAATTTACCCTTAGTCAACTTCCATTTGTGACCCTGAGTTCTACTAACAACACTTGATCGAAGGAATCCTGCATAATTCACTTTATTAATCCCTTTAACATATTTAAAGACCTAAATCAGATCACCCCTAAGTCTCCTTTTCCTAAGACTAAAGAGATTAAGGATCTTCAGCCTGTTCTCATAGCTTTCATCTTTTATACCCAGAATTAGCTTAGTGGCTCTTCTCTGAACTTTCTCTAGAGCCTCTATGTCTTTCTTAAAGTATGGTCCCCAGAACTGTACACAATACTCCAGATGTGGTCTGATGAATGTGTTGTACAAAAGAAGCATCACCTCCTTGGATTTGTACTCAATACTTTTGGCAATGTATCCCAGCATCCGATTGGCTTATTTAACTGCTACGGCACAATGGATAGAACCTGTTAGGGTTTGGTCGACAATCACTCCCAGATCTTTTTCGTGTGGAGCACATTCCAGTTTTAAACCTCCCATGAAGTACTCCTTTCTAATGTTTTTATTACCTACATGTACAACTTTACATTTCGCTACATTAAATTTCATTTGACACATTTCTGCCCAATTCCGGATTCTATCCAAATCATCCTGAATCACTTCAGTGGACTCTAAACTATTTGCCAAACCTCCCAATTTAGTATCATCTGCAAATTTTACTAATCTGCTCTCAATATTCCTAATCAAGGTCATTAATGTAGATGAGGAACAGCAGAGGTCCCAACATCAATCCCTGAAGAATGCCACTCCCCACCATACCTAGCTCAGATGACATACCTTTGACCACCTCTGTCTTGTAACCAGTTTTGAATCCACTCCAGAATACCTCCTGTAACTCCAATGGAGCTCATTTTAAAAATTAGTTTCTTACGCGGTACTGTATCAAATGCTTTCCGAAAATCCAAGCATATGATGTCATAAGCCTTACTCTGGTCATAGGTCTTGGTGGCCTCTTCAAAAAATTCCAGAAGGTTTGTCAGGCATGACCTTCCCTTACGGAAACCATGTTGGCTATCCCTCAAGATACTGTTACGTTCAAGAAATAAGTCCAGCTCATCTTTTATGATAGATTCCAACATTTTGCACGCAATGCAAGTTAAACTTACTGGCCTGTAATTTCCTGGCTCAGTACGGTCCCCTTTCTTATATTTTGGTGTTATATTGCCCTGTTTCCAATCATTTGGTATTTCTCCAGTTTCTAAAGACCGTCTGAAGATGGCGGATAGCGGCTTAAAGATGATCTCACCAACTTCCCTGAGCACTCTAGGACAGTGGTTCCCAAACTCAGTCCTGGGGACCCACTGTGTCTGCTGGTTTTTGTTCCAACCACAACTCCAATCTTAAAATATTAATGAGTTGCTAATTGTTCTTAATTGCAATTTTTTTCGTTCATACTGATTATTTACCCTTTTAGACCACATGTCAGAAATAGCCATGATGAAAAAAAGTTTCAAAGTTTGATATATTGAAAATGACTTTTCTCACATAAAAAGTGGAAATTTGCAATTGATGACATTAAACTATGAACTGGCTTCTAATTGATAAAATTGAGGACACATAGTCACTAAAACTAATTATTAATGGGCTATTAAGAAGAAAAAGCATTTTATAATGAGTCAAACCTGTTAAATGTTACTTGTTTGGTTTCAGGAAGGAATTTGAACATGTGCGTTCAGAACCCTAATCAGCAGCTGACTGATTGATCGCAGTCTTGCATTTGATCACAGAAAACATACTGGGACCTTGGCTTGGCATGCTTGCATGGAACATTAAAATAAAGAAAATGAACGTTGGGCTTTGAAACATCATGGAATGCATTGCCATTTCTGTTATAATGTGATTTAAGGGGGTAAAAATTTTCCTCTAATTTGAAAAGCAACTAATTAAAAAAATTAATAGCTTCTTAAAATTCTGGTATGGTAATTGTGGTTGGAACAAAAACCAGCATACACAGTGGGTCCCCAGGGCTGACTTTGGGAACCACTGCTCTAGGATATAAGCCATCAGGACCCGCCGCCTTATCTGCCTTTAGTTTATGAAACTCGTCTAATACTTCGTTATCCCTAACCTCAATTTCCGCTAAATAATCTTAAGCATTTAACATGCCCTCTGGCCGAATAAAAACCCACTCTGAGGTAAAATTCCCAACAAAGTAACTGTTTAAAGGCATCCGCAATATCCTTGTTATCATATAGCAGCAATCCATTTATTCTTTTTGCACTTAACCTGCTCTTTGACTTTCCTTTTTCTGCTACAGTACTGAAAGAAGCGCTTATGGTTGGTTTTTGCCCCCTCTGCAATTTGTCTTTCATACAGTCTTCTAGCATTCCTCAGCTCTTTTTTGACCACAGCCCACATTTTACAGTATTCAGCCTTAGTGTTCTCATTGTTATCCTTTATGTACATCTTATAAAGATTCCTCTTTTCCCCCAAAATCCTACGAATACTTTTGGTCATCCACTGAGGATTCTGCTTTTTCAGCTTACTTTTGGACACCTTTGGAATGAATTTGCATTGTGAATCAAGTAAACCCCCCTTAAATCTTTCCCACATCTCATTTACGGACTCACAGTCCAGGAATGTCTCCCATTTTATTTCGCCTAGATATGAGCATTTCATTGACTGTACTGTCCAAAGCTGATGGTCGATAGCATACTCCTATGTTTAAACCTGTCTCGTCTTTGCCAATGAGCCTGACCCAGATATCTTCACAGGGCAAGGAATGTTCAATTTTGGTAATTTCCTGTACATTTATGTTTTCGTTCACATAGATTGCTACGCCCCCTCCTCGCCTATTACATCTATCCTTCCTAAAGAGCTTATAACCTTCTAAATTATATTCATCTCCATCCTCTTCACTAAGCCATGTCTCTGTAATCCCAACTATGTCATAGCCTTCACTAATGATAATGGCCTCAAGTCCTGGAAATTTTTTTTTTATGCTTCTTGCATTTAGATAAAAACATTTCAGGTTATCACGAATGCTCTTCCCCTTTCATTCCCCATGTTCCTGCTGCTCCAAGCCCCCTACTACGCTTTGTTGCTTTAAAAATATATCATCAATAGTGCATGTAATGCTGTCAGCTTCCATCAGGGCAGTCTGCATTTCCCTCTGTATAATACTCTCATCCCTTGACTGATGATCTATTAAGTGTGAACTAATAACAAGAAGTCATAGTGAGTTCATCATTTGTTTATGATGAGCAACAGGAATTCATGATAATTCATGATATGTCCTGCAGTAATTCATGCATTAAATCACTGTCACCTAATTACAAAGTGTTACCCTTTTAGCTCATCCTGAAACAAGATTGATAATCTGTGCTTCTTGATTATTAAAATTACAATGAAAACAAAGATCCGCAATGAGTATCCCCAACTGACTAATGTTAACTTATATAATTTTGTGTCAAAATGACACATTATTTCTGATCTTAACGAAGAGAACTGGCCACACCTAATAATGTTGCATGTCTTCTGAGTTCACATAATGTTAGTTACAGAAATGATTAAAAACAGGTCAAGACCAATCATTAGTTTGAAGGCATGTTTTCCATCTCCCTAATTTTCAACTCACCAGTCGCCACTGCCCTGTATAAAGCTCATTGATTATCTTGATTACTTTTTGTAAAGCTGTCAGTCACGACTCCTCAAGGAAATGCTATACGGTTTTTATAAAAGTCTCCCAATTCTCTCCATCTCCCCCCCTGCCTCTCTCCCTCCATCTCTCTCTCTCTCTCTCTCTCTCTCTCTATCTCTCTATCTCTGCACTCAGCCCCAGTGACAGTAGCAGGGCATGGGGCCTCAGCTCTGTTTGGCCCCCAGCTGCCCCTTCTAATAAAACGGCCAATGGGGAGCAGTAGCTAAGTCCCCAGAACCCCCAGGGCCGCCCTGCCTGCACCCGACCCCAAACTCTGCATCTGAGCCCCCCGGAGAGCAGGTAACAAACGGGGCTCACTGTGGAGTACTGAGGGGAGTGGGGTTTAGAGAGAGAAAGAGGGAGGGAGAGAGAGAGAGAGAGAGAGACAGACAGACAGACAGACAGACAGACAGACAGAACAGAGCCTGGCCACCAATTGCCTTTTTGCTAACAAAATCTAGGCCTATTTATAAGAAAGTTGTCTTCATGGAGTATTATTTAACTCTGAAATGTTATTTATTTGTGAAGCACCCTGCGTGCTTCACTGTGTTTAGTGTTGCAGTGTAAACTGACTTACAAATCCTTTCTTTCTGTGTTTGTGTGCATTTGTGTGTATGTCTGTACGTACACATATGTGTGTCTGTGTATGTCATTTTTATTTCTGTTCGTGTGTTTGCGTGTGTGTTCAGCCTTAGGCCCATTCCCGTCGGGATGGACAGCTGTCAAAACGATGCCATAAAGTCTGAATTTGAAGATATCAGGTCCCCCACACCAGACTCCACCCCAAATGGTACCCCCAACCCCACACTGACTTCTCACTACAACACTCAGTGGTGGTGTAATGGTTTTGCCTTGCAGTCCCTCCCCCTCCTGCTGTCTTCGCCTCCACTTTGGGCAACAGGTGTGGCTCGTTGAGGTGGAGGTGAAGGCAGACTATTTAAGCACTGCAACTGCCAGTGGGCAGCTGCAGCTGCATTCTGTTTTATCCCTGCTGTGTGGTGCCGCTGCTCCCCTGTGTTCTTATGTTGGAGAATTGTTATTTTTTAAAGCATATTTATTAAATACTTTCGCTATTTTTGTATCAGCCTGTGCGAATGGGTCCCTTTCTATGCTTTTGGATACATGGTCCCAGTGCCCGCTGGATTGCAGGTTGCATCCGGCGGGACCAAACCATGACAGGTGGTCCTTACCATTAGGCAAACAGGGTTCTGCCCAGGATGCTAGGAGTGCTGGACGGAAAATGTTTTCCGTCTCCTAACCTGACAATCTGCCTTCCACGAGCTACGAAGCATAATACACATTATTCACGAATGATCTTGTCAGTGAGGGATGTAGGTTTAATCTGAGAGTTGGTGGGGATTTGTAATGCGAGCGCGCTATGCCGCGAGGTGGAAAAAATTTTGCGACAATTTGAATGCAAATATTGCCTCTCCGTCACCAGAGACGGAGAGGCAGTGGAGGTCTTTGATGTTCTCCATGGTGCTTATGTGAGATGCCTCTCATTTTCAGATAGATGCCATATTCATAAACTTTTTTTTCTATTTTGTATCCAAATATTTTTGATTAAATTTCTGAACATGACTTATCATCTGTAATTTATGTTTCAAACATTTCTAATGAAGCATAACAAATCTGAACAATTCATAAAACTTTTAACAATTCATAAGTAAGTTAATTACATGATATGTTATATCATTAAAGACAATTACAATCATTATTTGGCAGTGGCGGAGCCAGGTCTGGGAATCTGGGAGCACAGAACATCCATCCAAAACAATTATTAGTCCTGACCTTTTCTCAGTCATTTTCATAATTAACAAAAAATTCACTCCGAGAGCACTCCACACTGTCAGGTGCTGCTAGTTCTCCTCGTTTAGGTAAGACGACAATCATTCATCTGGACGCTTATTTGTTGCATTTAAATTCAAAATTGCAAACCTGTCAACTTGCACGCATATGGCTTTAGTCTCACGCTGTACCGAGAGTGAGAGGCGATATTTCATTGGAATGCCGGTCAGTCATTATTCAATCATGCGTATTTCAGAGATTATCATGCAAAATTGAAATCTCTATGCAAAGAAGTTTTTCAGTTTTTAAAACAAAGATCATGAAGCGCAAGTTAAATCACCTGATGTGTGGAAAAGGTAGCGCGGAAGTTTCAGAGCAGTTTGCCTTTCGTAAAGCATAGGCCTATGACTAAGTAAATATGTCTCTGTACTGAATTCAGCCCATTATTTCATTGATGTTAGATCGCATATGGAGTGAAGCCGTAGTTCAATTGCCAGTGGATTATTACGATAATTTGAAAACGCATCAATAAAGGAAAATGATTGAGAACTATAGCCAGGAAGCGGCCAGGATGCCAGGGCGCGGGTCGAAAATGAAAGTTCGCTATTCTGACAATAATAGAAGGGGGGCACATATTTGGGGTAATTTATGCATTGTTTCTGGAGGTTTTATTGGACGCTGGATGCGCTCATTTTAACTGATCTTTGAAAAAATAGTGCCGATCGGGAAAAGCTGAGTGGTGGTCGGTGCATTCCGAGTGCTGGTCGGGGGTCGACCAGCGCCGACCAGCATCGGCAGAACCCTGGGCAAAGGTTGGCAATTGCCTTGGGCCCCGAAATACCACGGGCCCCATAAAACACCAAATAAACTGAAGGTTAAACATTTTTTATACTCTTCATCAATTGATCACGTCATTCTAAAAATCCTTATAGGGTAGATCCACGACACAGTAAAGTTCCGCAAGATGAGTTTGGCTCGTGTAAATTTCCATGAACCCATGCATGGTTGTCAAATCCGCAGTGCTCCACAAGTGACAGTAGAGATCCGCGAACTAAAGAGACAGTGTATCTGCGGTCACATGAGTATTTGGCAACCAACACATTTCACTATGGAGGACTTTTTCCATCATACTGGAAAACTTGTTTATAAGGCTGAACTATTTAGCTTGAGGTGAGTTTTTTTAAGATATGAAGACCACAAAGGAAAAAATATTTTTTGCATATTTTTTCAGTGCATTGTTTCCAAGTTCGTTTTGAATTTTTAATTCATCATTTCCCCACAATGTGAAAATGTGACTCCGATCATTTTTCCATTGTGGTCTTCATATAAAGGCTGAAAAGATTCCTCGAATAAATCGAGAAACTCGATTACTAAAATGCTCCGAGGCTTAGTTTAAATCCAGAACTCCACACTTTCAGGTTGACGCTTATTTCTGTGGCACAGTGCCTTTGTTTCGGCTGTACCTTATTAGATTACTCTATTAATCGTCAGAATATTCAATAGATTACTCGATTACTAAAAGAATCGATTACTGCAGCCCTACTTCATATTGATATACATCTCAGATATTCTGACGTATTGGCACTGCAGCAGATTACTGCATACTGCATATTATAACGTAAAGATACATCATGTTGTGTGGTTGACTTTTTTTCCCAACATCCTGGAAAACATTTGGGGTGCCCGGTTTCATCCGCAAAGTTACGCAACACCCTCAATTTGGCACTTATGCAGCATTCCGTAAAAGCTGATCGATTGGTTTGCAGTAAGCTTCCGCAAGAACATAAAATTTCTGCAGTAATTGGGTAGATCCACTATGCAGTGAGGTCACACACATAAGGTAATGTAATGCCGTACGTAAACTGACTGCAGGAACTGTGGATATGAAGGGCCCCATGCCTGTGTTCGCCTTGGGCCCTCAAATTGCTCAATCCACTTCTGATAACACTGCCAAACCATCCCCTGCTCTCTCTCCCCCTCTTTCTCCCTCACACCCAAGCATGCAGACAAGCATATATCTGTTTTTCACCGTAACGGGGATGCTATACAGTTACTGTAAAAATGAGCTAAACTTGTGCACAGAGCACTGAGCATTTGACTCAAAGTGTGGGACAGTGCGATAGTCATACTGACGGTGACTTAGTTATGACCTGCAAGAAATTAATTGCTGATTACCACATTGATCTCTCTTAAAAATTATGGCAACACTCTTCAAGGGCGATTCTAGAAGCGGGGCACCCACCCCCCCCGAAATATGACAGGCCCCCCAGTCCATTGGGCTATAGTGCTGTCGATCTTACGATTTTGATTTCCATTGGATCAGAGTTCTGTTTCATGGCTGCCTGTTCCTCCAATCGTGGCCTTTCCATTTGTTAATTGCTTGACACCATTAAACCAGAGGGCTGTCAATCAAATGTACTTGTTTTCCAATTCGAAGGCAGAGTTTACCCACAGCCGAAACATTTGCTCATGGAAGCAAACTGTGATATGGCATTTGTTCCAGATTTTTAGCTTTCCGGCCCCATGGTGTCCGTCGTCTGTCGTCCAGAATATTTTTTAATCTTTCTTTTTTGTGGCCTGATGAATTTTCATATAAATTTGCCATAACATACTACTAGACCATATCTCCAGACGTTTTTTCAGATTTTTGGTTTAATCATTTTTGTCCGTTTTATGGGCCCTTGAAATTTTGGTCCCAATGTTAAAGATAGGACTGAGAAATTTTTTTAATTTATTTCTCAAAAACTGTGTGATAAATTTTTTTCCAAATCAGGCAATCAACTTACCTTGGTACCGTCAATGTACAGTGCGAGCCCCATTTTGATTGAATCGATGGAAGTGGGTCTAGTGGGGGCGCTGTACTTTATGAATATGCAAGATGGCCTGTGGAGGCCAAATGGTTGCATATAGAGAATAAGTTTGTATTATTGGCATATAGAAAGTCATATATGACCAAGTATGTTTTGGCTATGTTAAAGTTGACCTCGGATGGCTTTGAAAGGTCAAACTCGAGGTCAAGGAAAATATTTACAATGTTGAATGACAGGACTTGAAATTTAAAAAAATTATTTCTCAAAAACTGTCTGATAACTTTTTTTGTAAATCTGGCAATCAACTCACCTTGATACACTTTATGTACAGTGCGAGTGCAATTTTGATTGAATCGACAGAAGTGGGTCTTGTGGGGGCGCTGTACTTCAACATTGGGTCTTATGGAGAATGGGCAAAAAATCGCCTGTGAAAGGTAAATAGTTGCTGATAGTGATTAAGTTTGTATTATCAACATATAGGAAGTCATATATGACCTTTATTTTGGATGTGTTAAAGTTGACCTCAGATGACCTCTCAAGGTTAAATGAGGTCAAGCAAAATGTTCCAATTTTCAAAGGCTTCTATGCTTGAAAATATTGAAAATTGGGAACGTGTGTATTGAACACTGATAGGAAGTCATATATGAACTTGCATGTGGTGGCCTTGAACTTGACCTTCGAAGGTCGAACTTAACATTGTGAAATTTCAATGACACCTAAACTATTACAGATAGAGCTTAGGTTTGTATTGTGGGCATATTGGAAGTCATGTATGAAGTTTCATTTGGTGACCTTGAACTTGACCTTCAGTAACCTTCAACCGCCAAACTTAACAGTGAAATTTCAATGACTTATATCCGCAAAATTGTTACAAATAGGGCGTAGGTTTGTATTGGAGATGTATAGGAAGTCATATATGAACTTTCATTTGGTGACCTTCATATTGACCTTCGAAGGTCAAACTTAACCTAGTGAAAATTCAATGACTTCTATCACTAAAAAGGTCACAGATGGAGCCTAAGTTTGTATCACAGACTTAAAGGAAGTCACACATGAACATTCAACTTGACTGTTGGTGACCTTTGAAGGTCAAACTTGACCTAATACAATGACAATGACTTGTATTGCCAAAACGATCACAGATGAAGCCTAGGTTTGTATTAGAGACATATAGGAATTCATACATGAACTTTCATTTGGTGACCTTCTGACTGTCCTTCGAAGGTCAAATGTGACCAATTGAAAATTGAATGACTTGTATCACTATATTGGTCACAGATGGAGCCTAGTTTTGCATTCCAGACATCTAGGAAGTCACATATGAACTTGCTGGCATTCAACTTCACTGTCAGTGACCTTTGAGGGTCAAACTTGGCAGTGAAATTACCCTTCTGATTGACCTTCGAAGGTCAAATGTGACAAATTGAAAATTGAATGACTTGTATCACCAAAATGGTCACAGATGGAGTTAAGGTTTGTCTAGAGACATTGAGAAAGTTATGCATGAAGTCCATTTGCTGATCTCAACTTGACTCTCTGTGACCTTTAAAACTGACCAACAAACACCAAAACTTCTTCAGAGCTTAGGATTGGGTATTACAGGGGTCTTATAAATGTATGTGAACTTTTATTTAGTTACTTTGACATTTACCTTCATTAATTTGAAGGTCAAACTTCACATGTAATTTTCATAACTTGTATCATTACTATAAGACTGCTTTCCGGTAAGCTACTGGACCCTTGGTCCTATTTTTCTTCATCACATTACATAACTGGGTGTTGCCCAACGCAACGCATGACATATTTTTGATATTACCTGAAGCAAAAATCACTTTTGCGGAAATATCATTGTCTTAGAGCATGGGAAAAAAAATCGTTCCATGTTAATTCATGCTGTTAATATTTAGCCAAACTGAATATCGAGTGTCACGTTGGTTAAAGGGATAGTTCACTTTTTTTTTGAAGTGGGGCTGTATAAGCTACGAATTGCCACTACTTACATTAGATGCAGTAGAAAACTCTCTGATCTCCTCCAGGTAGCCGCACCAGCGCATAGTGCTGGGTGGAAATTTGGGCGATGCACTGTTGTGAACGGGACCAGGGAAACAGCGTATTTTTGTGGCCTAAAGGAGGTTCTACTTGAAAATAATACACCATTTCAGCTGTACGCTACATTAAAAAGAATTACAGCGCTTTACCTGCTCGGAAAAGAACACAGTTGCTCTTGAACTAAACAACTGACGTAGTCCTCCGTGCGGCGCATCATAGTTAACCGCATGCTGTAGCGATCAGCTGTTTGGGTCACAGTAAAGCTGCTTGCACACTGGACACGAAACGAATTTTTCGCACGACAGAATATATTCAAAGTCAATGCAAAGACGCGAAAACACGCGAAATGCGTGTATTCGCGTCTTCGCATTGACTTTGAATGTAATCTGTCTTGCGAAAAATTCGTTTCGCGTCCAGTGTGCAAGCGGCTTAACTGTGGTTGCGAGGTCGGACGGTCGTTAAACTCGTGCAAATATTTCGAAAATGGTCCGTGTGTGTTGCTCTCCTGGGCGTGAAAGCAAAGCTGTATCCCGGTGCACTTACAGCTTCCACCGCATTCCCAGTGGGCACACAACATTGAAACAATGTTGAAACAACGCTGTTGGGGTTGCTTCAATGTTATATCAACGTTGAATCAACGTCGTGTGCCCACTGGGTTCCTCTGCGGGATGGACTTCGGCAGCTGCGGCTAGCTGTGCTCAACATGGATATTGATACACCATCCGTATCCCTAAAAGAGCTCCGTGTTTGCAGTATTCATTTTTCCAAAGAGGATTTCGTGAGGCTACAGGGAAATCTCAACGGTGCACGCTGAAGAGCACTGCTGTACCCATGCATCAGGTAAGAGGGTGAAACACCTGTGAAAAAGTTTAATGAAACATTGCAGCACCAACTGACATCGCATAGAGTCTACGCAGCCACATACTGTGTCGGCCAATCTGCTGTGCTGGTTATTATAGGGATTTTTATTTTTAATTGGGTGTGAATGCTGCAAGCAGCATTCAAACCCTTTGTTCTACTGTTACCAAAATTCTTTATTATGTGCCTGCAGCAATGCAGACACATATTATAATCCTGCATACTTCTTTATTATTATTATTATGTGCCTGCAGCAATGCAGACACATATTATAATATACTTCTTTTTTTAAAATGCCTGCAGCAATGCACACACACATATTATAATTATTATTATTATTATTATTCCATATTCTTCCGAATCGCACGGTTCGCTACTCCTCCCACAGTTTTCACCCGATCCCGCACATTACACATGAAAACGTGCGGCTCCCTTTGAGGAGGTGTGCTATGACTTTTCTAAGCGATCCGACTTACGGATTTCCCACAATTCCCGAAAAACATGGACTTCTGTAACCTCGTTATAATGGAAGTCAATGAGAAAACTCACTCATCTTCACCCTCTCACCGTGAACTCATATATTCACGTAGAAACTCTGTTCCAACTCCCAAACATTGACAAGCAACCCACAAGCAACCATTAGGAACAGCATAGCAACCGCCTAGCAACGACCTAGCAACCACCCAGAACACCATAGCAACCGCCTAGAAACGACCTAGAAACCACCCAGAGCACCATGGAAACCACCTAGCAAAGCCCTAGCAACCACCCAGAACACCATAGCAACTGCCTAGCAACGCCCTAGCAACCACCCAGAACACCATAGCAACTGCCTAGCAACGCCCTAGCAACCAGCCAAAACACCATAGCAACCGCCTAGCAACGTCCTAACAACCACCCAGAACAACATGGCAACCGCCTAGCAAAACCCGAGCAACCACCCAGAACACCATAGCAACCGCCTAGCAACACCTTAGCAACCACCCAGAACACCATAGCAACCGCCTAGCAACGCCCTAACAACCACCCAGAAAAACATGGCAACCGCCTAGCAAAACCCTAGCAACCACCCAGAACACCATAGCAACCGCCTAGCAACGCCCTAGCAACCACCCAGAACACCATAGCAACCGCCTAGCAATGCCCTAGCAAGCACCCAGAAGACCATATCAACCACTTACCAGAACCCTGGCAAGCACCTCGAACACTGTACGTGTAGAGCAGCAGGCACATTCAAAATTTCTACCGGAATTTTCTAGTTATTATGTGCCTGCAGCAATGCAGACACATATTATAATCCTGCATACTTCTTTATTATTATTATTATGTGCCTGCAGCAATGCAGACACATATTAAAATCCTGCATACTTCTTTATTATTATTATTATTATTATTCCATATTCTTCCGTAATCGCACGGTTCGCTACTCCTCCCACAGTTTTCATCCGATCCCCACACATTACACATGAAACGCGTCGGCTCCTTTGGGAGGAGCGTGCTATGACTTTTCCAAGCGATCCGACTTACGGATTCCCCAATTCGAAAAACATGGACTTCTGAAACCTCGTTATAATGGAAGTCAATGAGAAAACTCACTCATCTTCACCCTCTCACCGTGAACTCATTATTCACGAGAAACTCTGTTCCAACTCCCAAACATTGACAAGCAACGCCCAAGCAACCATTAGGAACAGCATAGCAATACCTAGCAACCACCCAGAACACCATAGCAACCACCCAGAACGCCCTAGCAACCACCCAGAACACCATAGCAACTGCCTAGAAATGCCCTAGAAACCACCCAGAGCACCATGGCAACCACCTAGCAAAGCCCTAGCAACCACCCAGAACACCATAGCAACTGCCTAGCAATGCCCTAGCAACCACCCAGAACACCATAGCAACTGCCTAGCAACGCCCTAGCAACCAGCCAAAACACCATAGCAACCGCCTAGCAACGCCCTAACAACCACCCAGAACAACATGGCAACCGCCTAGCAAAACCCTAGCAACCACCCAGAACACCATAGCAACCGCCTAGCAACGCCTTAACAACCACCCAGAACACCATAGCAACCGCCTAGCAACGCCCTAACAACCACCCAGAAAAACATGGCAACCGCCTAGCAAAACCCTAGCAACCACCCAGAACACCATAGCAACCGCCTAGCAACGCCCTAGCAACCACCCAGAACAATAGCCCTAGCAAGCACCCAGAAGACCATATCAACCACTTACCAGAACCCTGGCAAGCACCTCGAACACTGTACGTGTAGAGCAGCAGGCACATTCAAAATTTCTACCGAATTTTCTAGTTATTTATGCCTGCAGCATTATTATTCCATACTTCTTTATTATTATTATTATGTGCCTGCAGCAATGCGACACATATTAAAATCCTGCATACTTCTTTATTATTATTATTATTATTATTCCATATTTTTGAACCGACGGTTCGCTTCTCCTCCCACAGTTTTCATCCGATCCCCACATTACACATGAAAACGGCTCCTTTGTGAGGAGTGTGCTATGACTTTTCTAAGCGATCCGACTTACGGATTTCCCACAATTCGAAAAACATGGTCTTCTGAAACCTCGTTATAATGGAAGTCAATGAGAAAACTCACTCATCTTCACCCTCTCACCGTGAACTCATATATTCACGTAGAAACTCTGTTCCAACTCCCAAACATTGACAAGCAACGCCCAAGCAACCATTACAGCATAGCAAACCCAGCCTAGCAACGACCTAGCAACCACCCAGAACACCATAGCAACTGCCCAGAAATGCCCTAGAAACCACCCAGAGCACCATGGCAACCACCTAGCAAAGCCCTAGCAACCACCCAGAACACCATAGCAACTGCCTAGCAACGCCCTAGCAACCACCCAGAACACCATAGCAACTGCCTAGCAACGCCCTAGCAACCAAGCCAAAACACCATAGCAACCGCCTAGCAACGTCCTAACAACCACCCAGAACAACATGGCAACCGCCTAGCAAAACCCGAGCAACCACCCAGAACACCATAGCAACCGCCTAGCACTGCCTTAGCAACCACCCAGAACACCATAGCAACCGCCTAGCAACGCCCTAACAACCACCCAGAAAAACATGGCAACTGCCTAGCAAAACCCTAGCAACCACCCAGAACACCATAGCAACCGCCTAGCAACGCCCTAGCAACCACCCAGAACACCATAGCAACCGCCTAGCAATGCCCTAGCAAGCACCCAGAAGACCATATCAACCACTTACCAGAACCCTGGCAAGCACCTCGAACACTGTACGTGTAGAGCAGCAGGCACATTCAAAATTTCTACCGGAATTTTCTAGTTATTATGTGCCTGCAGCAATGCAGACACATATTATAATCCTGCATACTTCTTTATTATTATTATTATGTGCCTGCAGCAATGCAGACACATATTAAAATCCTGCATACTTCTTTATTATTATTATTATTATTATTCCATATTCTTCCGTAATCGCACGGTTCGCTACTCCTCCCACAGTTTTCATCCGATCCCCACACATTACACATGAAAACGTGCGGCTCCCTTGTGAGGAGCGTGCTATGACTTTTCCAAGCGATCCGACTTACGGATTTCCCACAATTCCCGAAAAACATGGACTTCTGAAACCTCGTTATAATGGAAGTCAATGAGAAAACTCACTCATCTTCACCCTCTCACCGTGAACTCATATATTCACGTAGAAACTCTGTTCCAACTCCCAAACATTGACAAGCAACGCCCAAGCAACCATTAGGAACAGCATAGCAACCGCCTAGCAACGACCTAGCAACCACCCAGAACACCATAGCAACCACCCAGAACGCCCTAGCAACCACCCAGAACACCATAGCAACTGCCTAGAAATGCCCTAGAAACCACCCAGAGCACCATGGCAACCACCTAGCAAAGCCCTAGCAACCACCCAGAACACCATAGCAACTGCCTAGCAACGCCCTAGCAACCACCCAGAACACCATAGCAACTGCCTAGCAACGCCCTAACAACCAGCCAAAACACCATAGCAACCGCCTAGCAACGCCCTAACAACCACCCAGAACAACATGGCAACCGCCTAGCAAAACCCTAGCAACCACCCAGAACACCATAGCAACCGCCTAGCAACGCCTTAACAACCACCCAGAACACCATAGCAACCGCCTAGCAACGCCCTAACAACCACCCAGCAAAACCCTAGCAACCACCCAGAACACCATAGCAACCGCCTAGCAAT
This sequence comes from Gymnothorax javanicus, assembly GCA_029692085.1. NCBI lineage: Eukaryota > Metazoa > Chordata > Actinopteri > Anguilliformes > Muraenidae > Gymnothorax > Gymnothorax javanicus. Next base: position 10,830,965 of record CM056199.1, on the reverse strand, counting down.
GCCCTAGCAAGCACCCAGAACACCATATCAACCACTTACCAGAACCCTGGCAAGCACCTCGAACACTGTACATGTAGAGCAGCAGGCACATTCAAAATTTCTACCGGAATTTTCTAGTTATTATTATTATTCTTCCATATTCTTCCGTAATCGCACGGTTCGCTACTCCTCCCACAGTTTTCACCCGATCCCCGCACATTACAAATGAAAACGTGCGGCTCCCTTGTGAGGAGTGTGCTATGACTTTTCTAAGCGATCCGACTTACGGATTTCCCACAATTCCCGAAAAACATGGACTTCTGAAACCTCGTTATAATGGAAGTCAATAAGAAAACTCACTCATCTTCACCCTCTCACCGTGAACTCATATATTCACATAGAAACTCTGTTCCAACTCCCAAACATTGACAAACAACCATTAGGAACAGCATAGCAACCGCCTAACAACGACCACCCAGAACACCATAGCAACCACCCAGAATGCCCTAGCAACCACCCAGAACACCATAGCAACTGCCTAGCAACGCCCAAGCAACCACCCAGAACACCATAGCAACTGCCTAGCAACGCCCTAGCAACCACCCAGAACACCATAGCAACCGCCTAGCAACGCCCTAACAACCACCCAGAACAACATGGCAACCACCTAGCAAAACCCTAGCAACCACCCAGAACACCATAGCAACCACCTAGCAACGCCTTTTAGCAACCACCCAGAACACCATAGCAACTACCTAGCAACGCCCTAACAACCACCCAGAAAACCATGGCAACCACCTAGCAAAACCCTAGCAACCACCCAGAACACCATAGCAACCGCCTAGCAATGCCCTAGCAACCACCCAGAACACCATAGCAACCGCCTAGCAATGCCCTAGCAAGCACCCAGAACACCATATCAACCACTTACCAGATGCCCTAGCATGTCTTTAACCCAGCACACCATAGCAGCAGGCTACATTCAAAAGCAACCACCTGGAATTTTAGTTATTATGTGCCTGCAGCAATGCAGAACACCATACATATTATAATCCTGCAACTTCTTTTTATTAGCATTATTATGTGCCTGCAGCAATGCAGACACATATTAAAATCCTGCATACTTCTTTATTTTTATTATTATTATTATTCCATATTCTTCCAGAATCGCACGGTTCGCTACTCCTCCCACAGTTTTCACCCGATCCCCACACATTACACATGAAAACTCACGGCTCCCTTGTGAGGAGTGTGCTATGACTTTTCTAAGCGATCCGACTTTACGGATTCCCACAATTCCCAAAAAACATTGGACTTCTGAAACCTCTTTATAATGGAAGTCAATGAGAAAATCCTTCAAACTCACTCATCTTCACCCTCTCACCGTGAACTCATATATTCACGTGAAGAAACTCTGTTCCAACTCCCAAACATTGACAAGCAACGCCCAAGCAACCATTAGGAACAGCACCATTAGGAACCAGCAGCCCAAGCAACCACCCAGAACATCATAGCAACTGCCTAGCAATGCCCAAGCAACTACCCAGAACACCATAGCAACCGCCTAGCAATGACCTAGCAACCACCCAGAACACCATAGCAACCACCTAGCAACGCCCTAGCAACCACCAAGAACACCATAGCAACCGCCTAGCAACGCCCTAGCAACCACCCAGAACACCATAGCCACCGCCTAGCAACGCCCTAGCAACCACCCAGAACACCATAGCAACTGCCTAGCAACGCCCTAGCAACCACCCAAAACACCATAGCAACTGCCTAGCAACGCCTAGCAACCACCCAGAACACCATAGCAACCGCCTAGCAATGCCCTAGCAACCACCAGAACACCATAGCAACCGCCCAGCAATGCCCTATAGAGCAGCCAGAACACCATATCAACGGCTTACCAGATCCCTGGCAAGCACCTAACACTGTACATGTAGAGCAGCAGGCACATTCAAAATTTCTACCGGAATTTTCTAGTTTTTATTATTATTATTATTATTATTATTATTATTCCGCCGGGTTTTTTGGCTCAGCGTATCTTCAGCATACTTCAACCGATTGACAGAATTCAAAATTCACATGATTCAGCTTCATTAGGACGTTCCGGGTCATTCTTCCGATTTTTCGCAACGTTCATAATTTTCCCAGAATTCAACGGTAAACTTCCGATTCCTATTAAATCCCATTCAACGAATTAAAAACTGTGAAACGCCTCCTTCCCACAAACTTCAACCGATTCAAACCATTCCAAGTCAAAACATTCAGCTCAATTAGTACTTGCATGGAATGTCTTTTTCTAATTCTAACATTCATATTTTCCCAGATATTCCAATTTTTTTACAAAACGATTTTCCCATTGAAAATGAATTATGGAATCTTCAAAAATCAGAAAACTTCACCTTTTTTCAAACGATAACTGCCGATTCATACTTTCAGCTAGAAAATCCATTCAAAGTGGAAAATATTCTACATTTTCCTGACTTTTTACATATGATTCATCTTTTCAATCTCATTCAAACTTTAAAAAATATTCACCGTTTTCTGAAAATTGGTTATAATGGAGGTCAATGAGAAAATCATTCAAACTCACTCATCTTCACCCACACATCACGAATTCATACAATCACGTAGAAATTCCATTCCAACTCTGAAACGTTCACATTGTTGTCGACTTTCAGTGACTAATTCATATTTTCAATATCTCTTTTAGTTTTTCTACACCGGCAGTTTAAAAAACATTAAATTTTGAGCCCTTCTCAGACTTTATAATGGGTGCCTATGGTGTGGAATCTTCGGAGCTAGAGTGGTTGATTGTATTCTTAGAGTGCGAGCTGGGAGCAGACAAGCTGAAAAGTATACTTTTTAAATCGCTGTAACTTCCACAAATTTGAATCCCTCTTCATGATATTTCACAAAAACGTAGGAAAATTTGTTCTTGTTCCAGCGGTATAATTTTTGTGGCAGAGAAGTACATGGTTTTGGCTCAGGGAACAGTCAAAGGACAGGAAGCAGGTAAAACTTCTCTATCTCTTCCAGTCAAAATTCGCTCAAAAATTTTGGGAGAACAGCAAACGGGCAGAGTTTTTAGATCGCTGTAAATCCAACATTATACCACTCAGAGAAATAAAAAAGACATCCACACACTCAGCAAAGTCTCCTGCTTTGAACGATGTGGTTACATTGGTGACAGGACGAACATTTTATGCGAGAGAAGCAGGAGTTTGTGGTGAGCGCTAACGAGGATTTCTTTGACTGAGTGACTCGGCGGCTCTGTGTGTGTGGCGGTTGTTTGCTCCTTGCACTGCTACTAGGAGGCAAGTACTGGCATAGCCCTCTGTTAATCAATCAAACGGAAAAAAAATTTCGCTAGAAATGCAACGTTAACTGCGGTACGTACTGAAACGGCACCGTCAATTGTTTCAAATATCAAGTCATAAAAGTAACTTTGCTTGGATTAAAGTGTATAATGAATGACATGAATAGTCTCGTCATGTTTTGTGACTGTTGTTGAGTCATCAATCCATATGTATATTGCTTAATCGAGTGAAGTGTGTTTGCTAAGTGTGGTAGCCATTGTGGCTAGCGTTTAGTCGCTCTGCCTCGTGTACTTGTGTTCAGAGAAATACCGCGCAGCTAATTTACATAAGGTATTTATTTCAGTATGTTAATTGTAACTTTATTTGGACGTGTAGGAGCTGGAGCTGAATTGTACGTTATACCATCACCACCGACCACGTAAAGGTGTTTGTCTAACAGGTATGTTTTTTATTTTCGTTTCGGGAAAATGCCGTTGTTAGCCTGTTTTAATGAACACTGTAAACGCCCTTGTCATACTTGTATTTTGCGGGTTTCACATTAACTTAAAAAAATGGGTTCGTGGTAATCTCTGTAATTATATGACCATCTGATTAGACATGTTACGGATAAGCAGAATGTATATTTGTTTTGTAGATTTTCATTCTGGAATGCAAAATATTTTTTATTTGGTTCTGAAAAAAAAACTATACGATCACATTGTAATGAGCTAGCCCTCTTGCTCGCTGATGATTTTAACTGCGGAGCTGGAGCTGAATTGTACGTTGTACCATCACCACCGACCACGTAAATGTGTTTGTCTAACAGACCTGGAGCTGAAAATAAATGCCGTGAACCTGAAAGAAGTCGTGGCGTGATTCCTCCTGTCAGCCGAGATTAAACCGAAAATACTATGAGGGGTTACATCTGGTGCCGTGACCTGTGACTGCGGGTGATCAACTTTACTGTTGATCCTACATCCAGCACGCTGCAGGAGGACCGGTTTGCAGATTTATGTGGACATTTGTGATCCATTACTGGCATAAGTTCCAGCCAGATATTGTTGGTTTTTTGTTTATAACATTTGAAGTTTCACTGACTCCCAGCCCTTTTGGCTCACTTATGACTGTTATTACCCACTACTTCACTATCATCCCCTAGTCATGTGGGTTCTCGGGGTTATGGTAGAGGGGTTCCTGCAAGCTCTGGTGAGGGAGGGACTAGTTTGTTGTTTGATCAGGCTGCCCAAACCCCTTTCACTTCCACTCCTATTCATCACCATTCTAGTGAGACAGAGAGTGCACTACAACATCTGGGTGTTTTAATCACAGAGCTGGGGAAGCACATAGGAGATTCAGTCGCTGCTGGGTTACTGTCAGAGAGGGAGAGTGCTAACTGCCAGAACAGGGATGGTAGCTGTGCACCAGCTTGCAGCACTACAGTGGACCTGGCGCAGCTCAGTATGGCCCTGAAATCAGATCGCAAAGAGCCCCCTATCTTTCGTGGTGAGGCGACTGACAAATGCTCTGTCCATGAATGGATCGACTTAATGTCAGTGTATTTGAGGAAGACGTGTGTCAGCATTGCTGACCAATCTGATGAAATCCTAAGCAGGCTGATGGGGAGGGCCAGGGACGTAGTGCGAATGGGACTACGCAGTGACCCATCACTGAGTGTTGAGCAACATCCTGATATCCTGATACAATCTTTGCTATCCTAAAACAACATTTCAGTGACCTGTCGTATTCATCCATGCCACTCGCTGATTTTTATAGCACACTTCCCAGGGCTCATGAGACTCCAATCGATTGCTGGGTGCGCCTTAACAAGGCAGCTGATATAGCGGAGGAGTGTTGCAGCGTCAGGGGAGAGGCATAGAGGACCTCAGCGACGAGGTCGCCAGGATGTTTGTGAGACACTGTAATGAGCCATCGTTGTCAGTGGTGTTTAAAAGTAAACTTGTTGACAGTTGGACAGCTAAGGAGGTCCAAGAAAGAATTGACGAATATCACAGGGAGGTGAAATCCAGATCCAGTAAACCTGTTACGAATCAGTTGGCCAGACAGGCTGTCGCTATGGTGGGTGATGATGTACAGGATGCAGGGAGATCCGAGTCTGACATTGTGTTACAGTCCTATAAGCAGAATGTGGGTCAACCCTTAGGTAGTGTGGAATTGGCTTCGATACTGAACAGCATGGACAAAATGACAGAGATGCTTAGTGAGGTACTAACGTGTGTAACAGCCCCTACAAAGCCTCTTACCTCTCAAGTTTATAACCATTCGTACCAGAGGAGAAAAGTCTCAGAGTCTGGGGGTTGCAGTATTTGTAGTGACAGTTCTCACTCTACCTTCGCCCACTGTCGGCTGCTCCACCTGTGTTTCTTATGTCACCAATCTGGCCACACGAAACAACAGTGCCCTAACATGTCCCCTTCGGTGCCTCGGTCTGCCCCTGTCTCCCCCTTTGGATCAGGGGAAACTAGGCGGCCTACATTTTGAGAGGGGCAGTGTGGGCCTTAGTGGCAAATCCCTCAGTATTGATCTTCAGTCAGTGTATGAGTCAGTTTGTGAGAGTGCTCCTAGTCACCAGACAGTCATCCTTCAGAATACACAGCGGTTGAAAGGCAGTGGTAGTTTGTTCTACACCGCTGTGGTTATTAATGGATGTGATACTGTTTGTGCCATGTTAGACACAGGTTCCATGGCATGTTCTGTGAGTGAGGAGGTGGAACAAAGGCTCATTGCCGCTGGCACCCTAGACAGTGGTGGGCAGCAAGAATTGGATATTGTTCTGATTGGATGTGGGGGGCAGAGGGTGAATCCTAGGAGAGTTTGTGATTTGAAGCTCGAAGTATATGGGTGCACAGTGATTGTTCCCACACTGGTTGTTCCCGGTCAAATAGATGAGCTCATTATTGGGACGAATGTGATTAAGTGTCTGACTCATAAATTCAAGGAATCAGATGTGTATTGGAAAATGATTTCTGAGACGACTGGTCCTGACATTAGAGGACGTGATGACTTTCTTGCTATGCTCGCTAGTGTACATCGGTGGAAAGGCGAGGATGTGCCTGATATTGTGGGGACTGTCAAACTCGCTCAAACTGTGACTCTTTCACCGGGTCATGAACACCTTGTGTGGGGTAAACTCCCAGAGAAGTGCCGTGGCTCACTAGGCTGTACTGTGGTGGTTGGGCCAACAAAGTCTCGTTCTGCCCCAAAAAATGTTCTTGTTGGCAGAGTGGTGACTTCTTTGTGGGGAGATGGATGGATCCCTATGAAGGTCATAAACCCCACAGACAAGCCAATAGCAATGAGGAGGAATGCTAAGTTGGCAGATGTGTCCCCATGTCTGGCTGTTGAGGATCTCCAGCCTGCTGACTGTTTGCGTTTTCGGTCTAGCAGCCAGCATGTCTCAACAGAATCAACCCCTGACTTGTCCAACATGAGAGAAGCCCTGAGGGAACATGGGTTGAGTGACTTGAATCTTAGCTCTTGTGAAGTGTCAGATCACTGTTGGAAAGAGATGTGCAAACTTGCACTGAAATATTCTGACGTCTTCTCTAAGCAGAGACTTGATTGTGGCGAAGTGAAGGACTTTGTCCACAAAATCCACCTAGTGGATGAAAGACCTTTCAAACTCCCTTACAGACGTGTGCCACCAGCCCACTACCATAAGCTCAGAGTGATGCTGAATGAAATGGAGGAAAGAGGCATTATCAGAAAGTCAACCAGTGAGTTTGCATCGCCGCTTGTCTTGGTTTGGAAGAGGAATGGCGATCTACGAATCTGCTCTGATTTCCGCTGGCTCAATGCCCGGACAGTGAAGGATGCCTACCCTCTTCCCCATCAGGCGGATTGCCTTGCTGCTTTGGGGGGAAATGCACTGTTCAGCACCATGGACCTCACGTCTGGATTTTATAACATCCCCCTTCACGAAGACCATAAGAAGTTTACTGCATTCGCTTCGCCCGTCGGGCTTCAAGGAATACAACAGGCTTCCCCAAGGACTGTGTAACAGCCCAGCGAGTTTCATGCGCATGATGATGATGATTTTTGGGGATCAGAACTTCTTGAGCTTACTCTGTTACCTTGATGATCTCATGGTTTTTGCGCCAGATGAGGAGGAAGCACTGAAGAGACTCGAGATGGTTTTTGAACGGTTGCGGATGCACAACCTCAAGCTGGCCCCCAAGAAGTGCCACCTTCTGCGCCGCTCAGTGCACTTCTTGGGCCACATCATTGACAGCAGTGGTGTTGCAACAGACCCTGTTAAGGTGGAAGCCATAACGAAGGTGGATAAGTTGGGCTTGATGCTTTCCGATGGCAAGACCCCGTGTCCTAAGAAGATTAAGTCATTCCTTGGTCTCGTCATGTGGTATCAACGCTTTATCCCGAATTGCTGTAAGGTGGCTAAGCCTCTCTTCCAGTTAACGTCCGAAACTAAATTCAATAAAGCTAAAAGGGGGGGGCAGAGACGTGTGACTTACAGAAAACTGACCACTACAGACTGGACCCAGGAGTGTGACCAAGCTTTACAGGGACTGAAAGACGCTTTACTAACCAACGTCGTACTCGCTCACCCAGATTTCTCCAGGCCATTTATCCTTTGCACTGATGCGTCTTCTGATGGCTTAGGTGCGGTTCTTTCCCAGGTTGCTCCAGGTGACGAACAGGCCCGCCCAATAGCATTCGCAAGTAAGTCCCTCAACAAAGCTCAGAATAGATACCCTGCTCACCGCTTGGAGTTTCTAGCTCTGAAATGGGCAGTCTGCGAGAAATTCAGCCACTGGCTTAAGGGTCATGTTTTCACTGCGTGGACGGACAACAACCCACCCGCACACATTCTGTCAAAGCCAAAGCTAGATGCATCACGCAACAACGTTGGGTTGCAAAGTTAGCTGCTTATGAGTTTGACCTTAGATATGTTCCGGGTTCTAAAAATGTAGTCGCAGATGCCTTAAGTAGGCAGCCTTTTGCGGGGATGAGGATTGGTGAGCGTATTATTAGTGAACCGTACGGGTGTCTCTTGAGGGAGTCGGAGGGTCTATCTGGGGGTGACGTCCAGGAGGTTTTTAGGGGGTCAAATGTTCACCAGTCTACTCAGAGGGCTTCGAGAAAGATGGTGGTGGCAGCAAGCACAGCAACACCCGGGATCGGCTCTCTGTCTGGAGCTGAAGTGTCGGCTCTCTTAGACTGTCATAAGGAATGGGCAACGGCTGCGAGAATCAGGTCCACGGTCCTGGTAGATCATGTCCAAAGTGTCATGTCCATTGGTCAAGATGTGTTGCCATCTATCACCAAACAGACCCTTTGGGACAGACAGCTGGAAGATGCTGACCTAGCGAGAGTGATTTTCTATGTTGAACGGTGTCGCAGGCCATCAAGGAGAGAGAGACCCACCGAGACTGTGAGTGTTCTGAGGGTTATTAGGCAGTGGGACAAGTTGGTGCTACAAGATGGTATCCTGTATCGGGTATCCAAAGACCCAGTTACCAGAAAGAAGAGACATCAATATGTCATTCCTTTGTCGCTGAGAGAGGACGCTCTGCGTGGTTGTCATGACGACGTAGGTCACCAGGGTCAAGATAGGACCCTCTCCCTTGTCAAACAAAGATTGTTCACCGCAAGCTGCTGCTTTGTGTGAATTGCCTGCCCGTCATGCCTGAGGCTGATGACGGTGCCTCTCTGATTTCTTCCTGTGCTTCTAATGGGAATGAAGCTTTGGACCTCTCTACTGAACAACTCGTACAGCCTGGCTGTGCCATGACCAGTATCACCCGTACTCAGGACTGGATCTCTCAACTTCCCATGGAGGGTGAAGATAGTCGCCCCGATGTTAACAAACCACTTGTGCCCACTTGCGTGATGGACTGTGGTCAAGAGGATGTGCCCATGGTAGAGGAAGCACCTTCGGATCTCCTGGTCCCTGATGTCGGCCTGGGATGCCAGATTGGCCAAGAACGTGTTGGGTCGGACACTCCCCAAGTTGCTGAGTCTGAACCGTGCCCAGTGAGTGCAACAGTCAAATCTAGAGCTGGCCGTACCATTAGACCTGTCAACAGACTTATTCAGACTATGAATGGGCAGAAGCTACACACACAGACTAATAAGCTGAAGATGTGGGCCAGCTCTTTATTTAGTGTTAACACGGTGCGTTGAACTCCCTTCCCTATGGATGGCTTATTTTATCTTTCCCGCCTTCTGTATCTTTAAGCCGTGTCATTGAAAGCAGTATGAGTTTGTGAGTGTATTTTAGAAGTGTATACAGGCACTTTTTATGTTATCAGTGAAGGGTTGTGTTTAGCGCTGCACTTCCCTCCTGAGTTCTTCATTGAACAGCCTTGTGGCTTGACTGGGCACGCTGTTATTGCATGTGCGTTATTCATTCACAGTGTTGCTTATGAGATACGAGGGGATTCATTGACACCGAGGTGTTAATTTTTAATGGTGTCCTCTATGCATTAAGGTGTGCTTGAGAATTTTGCCGAATTCAGGGGAGGAGAGTGTAACAGGGTTATTATAGGTTGTTGAAGTTCGTCAAAATTCATTTCAATGTTCATTTGGTATTCCATTTATATTCAAGAGGGTCATTGAGCCTTTGTAATTTCTTTTGGTAAAAGCCTTTTCTTCTGCCTGCATCTGTGCGAGGCTTCTTGTGTTTGTTTGATTGGGGTTCCCTCATGTGGTGGGCGGTGGTGGTATTTATAGAAAAACAAAATCGTCAGCTAGCCCTCTTGCTCACTGATGATTTTAACTGCGGTACATACTGAAACGGCTCCGTCAATTGTTTCAAATATCAAGTCATAAAAGTAACTTTGCTTGGATTAAAGTGTATAATGAATGACATGAATAGTCTCGTCATGTTTTGTGACTGTTGTTGTTTCATCAATCCATATGTATATTGCTAAATCGAGTGAAGTGTGTTTGCTAAGTGTGGTAGCCATTGTGGCTAGCGTTTAGTTGCTCTGCCTCGTGTACTTGTGTTCAGAGAAATACCGCGCAGCTAATTTACATAAAGCATTTATTTCAGTATGTTAATTGTAACTTTATTCGGACGTGTAGGAGCTGGAGCTGAATTGTACGTTATACCATCACCACCGACCACGTAAATGTGTTTGTCTAACAGGTACGTTTTTTATTTTCGTTTCGGGAAAATGCCGTTGTTAGCCTGTTTTAATGAACACTGTAAACGCCCTTGTCATACTTGTATTTTGCGGGTTTCACATTAACTTAAAAAAATGGGTTCGTGGTAATCTCTGCAATTATATGACCATCTGATTAGACATGTTACGGATAAGCAGAATGTATATTTGTTTTGTAGATTTTCATTCTGGAATGCAAACATATTTTTATTTGGTTCTGGAAAAAAAACTATACGATCACATTGTAATGAGCTAGCCCTCTTGCTCGCTGATGATTTTAACTGCGGAGCTGGAGCTGAATTGTACGTTGTACCATCACCACCGACCACGTAAATGTGTTTGTCTAACAGAGCTGGAGCTGAAAATAAATGCCGTGAACCTGAAAGAAGTCGTGGCGTGATTCCTCCTGTCAGCCGAGATTAAACCGAAAATACTATGAGGGGTTACACTTGCGACCTAGGAGTCAGTCTGTTTAGCCTGGGGACAGGGCTGAGGGCAAAAAAGTACATTTCCTCGTCATCTTTTCGTACTGGGGGGGGCACAGGCACTTTTTCAGCCGTCAGGATATCAAGCAATTGTTGCTCAACAACCTCTGTGGTCGATGCTCCCCGCCTTTTGTCCTTACCCTTCCTGCTAGGCTGTGCTGATTGTGCAGCAGACCCTGATGACCAGGCCTGCAGTCTGGGATGTGGTGGGGGGGTTGCAGTCCTCTGTGGAGTGGAGGCAGGGCTCCGTCCATCCTCTGTGGGATGTGGAGAGGAGGTTGTTGTAATGGCCAGTAGAGGTATGAGGCCAGTTGCAGCGACAAGAGGGAAACGAGCAGAGTGGACACGAAACAAACACAGAGAATAATACAGACCACCGGAAAGTGCTCGCGCTTCCCAAAGGACGTATAATAGTCTGAAACACGGAAGCAAGGGGAGATAGGAAAAAGGGAGAAGAAACTCCAATAATAACGAGAAGATAGAAAGTCAAAAAATCTTGACTACAGATATCTTCGGCTATAGTGCGTAGCTACAAACAGACACTCTAGTTCTAGCCCCAGTTCAATCAGCCAGCTGGGTAAAGAATCCGATGAAAAGGAATACGATATCGTCCCGGGACGAGAGCCACAAAGAAGATATATGAGGAGGATGGTAAGAGAAATAAAAAGTTCTCCAAAGCTCACTGTTAACGAATTGCAACAAATGGTAGCATCTTGGGGTCACAAAGTCTCCAAAACAACCATCAGGCGCTATGTACATGCCAACAAGCTGTTTGGGAGGCATGCACGGTAAAAACCTTTTCTCACTCACAATCATAAACGCAAACGTCTGGAGTTCACTAAGCGGTACTGGGACTTCAACTGGGACCGTGTGCTTTGGTCAGATGAGACCAAGATAGAGCCTTTTGGCAACAAACACTCTAAGTGGGTCTGGCGGAACACAAAAGATGAGTATGCAGAAAAGCACCTCATGCCCACTGTGAAGTATGGGGGAGGATTGGTGATGCTGTGGGCCTGTTTCTCTTCCAGAGGCCCTGGGAACCTTGTTAGGGTGCATGGCATCATGAACGCTTTTAAATACCAGGACATTTTAAATCAAAATCTGGTGGCCTCTGCCTGAAAGCTGAAGATGGGTCGTCACTGGGTCTTTCAGCAAGATAATGACCCTAAACATGTGGCCAAATCTACACAGAAATGGTTCACCCAACACAGAATCAAGCTCCTCCCATGGCCAGCTCAGTCCCCAGACCTCAACCCCATTGAAAACCTGTGGAGTGAGCTGAAGAGGAGAGTGCAGAGGAGAGGACCCAGGTCGCTGGATGATTTAGAGAGATTGTGCAACGAGGAATGGTCGAAGATCCCTCTTTCTGTATTCTCCCATCTTGTGAAACATAGGAGAAGATTAGGTGCTGTTTTGTTGGCAAAAGGGGGTTGTACAAAGTATTAACATCAGGGGTGCTAATAATTGTGGCACCCATGATTTGATGTAAAAGAGTTATTTCTTAATGTGGGATTTTTTTTCCCACTGAATAAATGCACTTGAATTAAAGGTTGGATTTTCCTCTTTTTTTCATTGTGGTCCTATATTATTTAGAAAAAAACTGAATTTATTAGAAGCTAAAGAACACATCTTAACCAGGGGTGCCAATAATTATGGAGGGCAGTGTAAATCCGTGACAAGGTGCCAGGCTTGATGTTTTTGGAGCCGGGGCGATAAGTTAACATAAAGTCAAAGCGATTGAAAAACAATGCCGACCGCGCCTGCCGGGAATCACATCGCCTAGTCTGCTGGACACACTGGAGATTCCTGTGATCCATCCAAACCAGAAACAGACGTTCAGCCCCCTCCAACCAACGGCGCCACTCTTCTAACGCCAATTTAACAGCTAACAACTCCCGGTCACTAATACTGTAATTCCGTTCAACCGGTGATAATGACCGGGAGAAGTAGGCGCATGGGTGCAACTTATTGTCCCGAAGGGGGCGCTGGGAAAAAATGGCACCCACCCCGACCTCCGAAGCGTCAACCTCCACCACAAATGGGAGGGAGGGGTCGGGCAAAACGACAATAGGTTCAGAGCTAAGTAGTTTCTTCCACTCCTGAAAAGCAGCCTCCGCTGCTGGAGACCAAGCAAATGACGAGCAGGAATTCCTCTTAGAAAGCACAATGATGGGGGCAGCCACAGCGCTAAAATTGCGAATCAACCTCCTATAAAAATTAGCAAAGCCCAAAAATCATTGAACCTCCTTAACATTCTGAGGGGCAGGCTAATTCCTAACCGCTGCCGCCTTGTCAGGGAATAGTTTGATGTCACAATCGTAATCACGATGCGGAGGCAAAGACGAAGCTTGTTGTTCGCCAAAATCCTCCGCGAGATCAACATAATCATCCAAACATTGGGAGGTAAACCAGGGTTCAGCGCAACTCCTACACACCAACCTTGTTCAGAACTCGACGCCACCCCCATGGGTTGAAATTCGGGGCGACTTGCCAGAATCTCACTACAGTGAGACCTACAGTCAGAGCCCCACTGGACGATTGGGTTATTTTGACTGCCCGAAAAGATCTGTGGCCTATGCTTAAGCAGCCACGAATGACCTAAAACCACAGGACAAACCCGGGAATTGATTAAGAAAAAACGAATTTTCTCTGAATGACCACCAAAAGGGATAAACATAGTCAAAAAATCAGAGACCTCGGTTATAAGCCCATCTCCCAATGGTTGACCATCCAAAGCTTTGATCGAGTGCGAATGTGAGAGAGAGCGGATGGGAATGGAATGTTTTCTAGCCCACTCCGCATCTATAAAATAATCAACAGCCCCGAATCCAAAAAGGCTTTAACCTGTTGGTAAATTAATAAAAAACCAAGAACGTTGCCCCGATGGACAGGGCTCGAATTAGGATTTTTTGTCTGGGTGCACATGGTGCGCCCAGATGTTGAAAATGGGTGCACTCGTGCGTTTTTAGGTGCACAGTCTAAAACTTGTTTAATAAAAAAAAGCCGCTTTGCAGCAGTACAAAATGAATAAACAAATATTCTTCAACTCATATTCTTTGACATGCCATAGGACTACTGTAAATTTGCAGTGGTGCAACAGGTTAGGATTATTGGTGGGATAAGATTTTATTAAAATCATGCTGTATGTAAGAAAAATAATTGAAAAAATACAAAAAAAAACCCAAAGAAATCGGTAAAACTGAGTGTACTATTATTATTTATCACAGTCAGATAATATTCAATCGATAATTTAATTTTACTTTGTTTGACTTGGCCGAGAAACTAAAGTAATTTTCCACAACTCTATCATAGGACCTCTGGCCTCAATAGCAGCAACAGTGCTGCTTTTAGCTGTTTTTATATTTTTACATTCTTCATAACTCCATAATTAAGACCCTCTCCTCCTATATTATATTTGATCTAGAAGAATTTTTTTTTGTAAGATTTTATTAATCACCCAGCAGCCACTTACATTACATCCAACGAGTAAGTGCATACATCAACCAACGAGAATGGATCTTCAAACATAAATCTCAATTACAATTTCCCAAGTGTCTACCCGAGTATGCGCGTGCATAATTTCAAGTGTCCACCCAATCAGTGTAAAACGTCATTTATTTCTCCCGTTAGGACGCAGTCCCATTGGTACGAGTCGTGGTCTGTGCTGGCAGCGCCCCCTGGTGCCGCGGAGGGCAGATGTCCCACAAACTCAAGTCTTTGATGAGAAATATACATTACGCGATCAACCAGTGGTAACACACACGCGGCCTCAGACCAAACGTGTTCCACAGTCTTGTAGTCCATCGATTTTGGCATTAATTCTCGTCCCTTACGGTAAAATTTATCATTCCAGGTAAGGATGAGCGCATTTGTAGAAAGAGGATTTATTTCGGGGGCAGATTTTTACTATGTGCACGCGGTGCATCCGACTTCAAATTTTGGGTGCACCTGTCGAAAACCGGATGCATATGTGCATCTATGCACCCGCTATTTCGAGCCCTGAGAGAAGCAGACTCTGATGTTCGTAGCAAAAGCAGGAAAAAGTTTATTACACAGCCGGCCGTGGGAACAACAGCATGATGCAGAGTTCTAAAATTCTTTAATTTCTTATACATGTTAAAGTACATACATTTGCATATGATTTCTTTAATGTTATCAGAAGTTGTTGTTGATTGGTTCTAGGGTTTACACATTGATAAAAAGGAATACGCTACAGTTGGGCCTCTCCTGAATCACTCAACTTAATTGGTTCGATAGACTCCCAACCCCTGGAAGTGAGCTCCATATGTGGGCATACAGAACCTCTAACTAAGAGGTGCTAGGGCGTACTGTCCTGTCGGAACTGAAGACAAAGGGAGATCCCAGCTGGAAGTCGCAAATAGGCGATATGTCCTGTCGGACCAGACGGCTTCTCTTTATCTCCTATTACACATTCATCACCCATTGATCAAACCGTCTAGCTCACCTCATATTGCAAGTACCCCAAAAATCCTGTATCTCAACAAACCCATATTCTCCTTTTCCCCATAGTCAACTTTACTGAAATAAGAGTTCGAACGGGAGATTGGGTCTGTCCCTCTAGCGCCCCCCTACCGCCAGAGGGGCTTCCCGTCTCCCTTTAAGCTCAGGGCAACTTGGACGGATATGTCCCGGTTCGCTACAATGATGACGAATTATTTGTCTGTGAACAGGCTTACGAGCCCGGTTCTCATATGAACAATCAACCTGCATGGGCTCACTAGAACTGGGCATTTCAGTGGGCGGAGTCGGGGCTGTATGCATGTTGTCAGGAACATTAACCCCATTGCTATTGTTATGGCCCCAATTTGTTATGGCATCAATTTGTTATGACGTCACGGACAGCAAGGGATGACAGACAAAATTTTAAAACTTTAACAGATTTAATTAAACACACACTTTGAACTAATCTACAATCTACATCTACTGACCAAGATTGAAATAATAAAAAAAAGAGATATTTACAGTCCCCTGGTAATTGAGATGGGCTGCTGTGTTGCGATGTCCTGGGACAGGAAAATGCTCCAACACAGGCAAAAATCCACAAAAAGCTTCACAGGTCTTGAAAAGAGTGACAGGTCTGGTCAAATGTATCTTTCCACAATTTCTCCTTGCAATTTCTCCAACTACCTTTCACTCTCTCAATTTTTCTCCTTATATACTCTTTTCCAGCCCCCTCTGAGGCATACCCAGGACATGCCCCAAAACCTAGCTCCAGACTGGGCTTAACAAAGAAAAAATGTCAATACTGCCATCTAGTGGCTTTTTTTTTTTTTTTCCCAACATTACAGCTCCATTCTATTTAAAGGGAAAAATTTTGACTCATAAAGGCAAAATTTTTCTTTTCAATACAAAAATGGTTAAGTAGACACTTGTATATATATATACATATAATACAATATGCTAATAAACACATGACCAGCCAAACTAACATGCATATATATACACATACTTCAAACACAGGGATGAAAGTACCAATCAGCCATTACATTGTCAGTACCCTTTACATGCTTAATTTCTAAGTCAAACTCCTGTAAAATCAAACTCCAATTCAACAATCTCCGATTCTCCAGCGTTTGCTGCATTGCTTGTTTTTCATCTTACTCAAAACCATTAACGGATTGTGGTCAGTATATACAATCATCATATTTTTTTGCCCTGTGCAAACATAAACCTCAAAGTGTTGTAAGGATAGAACCAGAGCCAACAGCTCCTTCTCAATTTGGAATAGTTCTGATTGGCTTTTGGTGGCGATTGAACTTCCTGGAGAAGTATGCCACGGATGCTCAATGTCATCAGAGTCATTATAACTTCTAATCTGTAGGAGCACAGATCTTGAACAACAAGCTTGGTCATTGGCAGGGATATAGCATCGAGATAATACCCAACTGGAACTCGCCATGGAGAACGGCTTGTTGAAGTCAGGAGATCTTTGAACACGAGAACTGATAAAAGTGACACAGAAACCAGATGCTGGACTTCAGGCAATGCGAAGGCTTCTTTGAGCCTTCATAGCACACGGTCATCCCAGGAAGGATACAGAACTTTTATCGCCATCTTCTTCAAGATGAACTACATTGCCCCCAGCCAGGTCATTGCCTAGCAACAGAGAAACACCCTTGATGAGACTTGACATAATCCCACCTTTACCTATCCAGTAACTAAATCTGAATTCAGAATACAGAACAGGGGTTGATACAGTCCTCCCTTCAATACCTTGTACAAGTATGAAATCCCCAGAAAGGTCTCATCCACATTAACTCCAAGGTCCATCAACAAAATGACAGCAGTATCAGGAATGCTCATTAGCCACAAATCCCTCTCACAATGGAAGAATTTCAGAGAAAATAAAAAGTGTCTAGCCTCACAGGCAATTTAGCAGATCGGTCATCTATCTACAGGGGTTTCTAACCTTGTCTTCACAAAGGCATTGGGTTTGGTATCCTTTTCTTTTTCTTTCTTAGCTTTAAGGAACCAGCAGTTAGTTGTAACATGACCAGATTTCTTGCAATAATTGCAAACTAGACCACTTTTGTCGCTGTTAGCTTTCATACTTTGATCAGACCTTTGACTGGATTTCTGAGCACCATCACCAGATTTGTCTTTGTCTTTGGGTGAGGAATCTTGGGTATCACCGTACCTTTCTTCTGAAATTGGGACCATCTATTTTTACTGCTAGACTGAAATTTGGACTTATGTGTGAGAACATATTCGTCTGCAAACTTGGCAGCTGATTGCAAATTCAGTGCTTGCTTTCATTAAGGTAGGTCTTAATATCCTCCTTGACACAGTTCTTGAATTCTTCAACTAACACCATCTCTTTTAGTGAGTTGAAATCATCCTTGACCTCCATAGAAGTACACCAGCGCTCAAAGCAAACCTTCTTCTCGTTAGCAAAGTCCACATAAGTCTGATTGTCAGATTTCTTCAGACCTCTGAATTTCTGTCGGTAAGCCTCTGGAACCAACTCATAAGCTGTCAAAATAACCTTTTGACAACCTCATAATCAGAGGAATCATCTGCAGACAAAGCCGAATAGGCTTGTTGAGCTTTACCCTTGAGGACAGTTTGCAACATCAGAGGCCAGTGTTCCTTTGACCACTGACAACTCTTAGCTACCTTCTCGAAGCACTGGAAATACTTATCAACCTCCTTCTCCGAGAATGGAGGCACGAGCTTTACCTCCTGGCTAGCACGAAATTTGTTTTCAGCTTCCATTTTAATTTTTAGTAGCTCCATTTGGAGCCTTTCTTCTCTGTCTAATTTTTCTAAATCAAAATCTCTCTGTCTCTGTCTCTCTCTTTCTGCTCTTTCCTCTTTCTCTCAAACTGCCTTTCTTTCTCTCTTTCTGCTCTCTCAAACTCTTTGTTTTTCTTTTTCTCTTTCTGCTCTCTCGAATGCTCTTTCCTCTCTTTCAATCTCTAGCATTTTTAATTTAAGTTCCATTTGTACATTTGGATTTTCCACTGGAAACTGTTCCAGATCTCCAGGTGCAAACACATTTTCATCAAAGTAATATTCAACAATCTCTCTAGCCAGTCTTGCTTTTCGCATGGCTGGTTTTACATCTGTCAGCTCTAACTGTCTGCATATTTCTAGCAGTTCTGTCTTTTTAAAAGACTTCAAAACCTCTACGGTTGGTGATGCCAAGAAATCATCCATTGCTGTTGATCTGTCAATATAGATCTAGGAAAATTCAAAAAACAATTTCACAATTTGAAATTTTAGATTTTCAATAAATGACTCACACAATGGTCAATCCCGGATGAGCCTCCACTTTGTTATGGCCCCAATTTGTTATGGCGTCAATTTGTTATGACGTCACGGACAGCAAGGGATGACAGACAAAATTTTAAAACTTTAACAGATTTAATTAAACACACACTTTGAACTAATCTACAATCTACATCTACTGACCAAGATTGAAATAAAAAAAAGAGATATTTACAGTCCCCTGGTAATTGAGATGGGCTGCTGTGTTGCGATGTCCTGGGACAGGAAAATGCTCCAACACAGGCAAAAATCCACAAAAAGCTTGACAGGTCTTGAAAAGAGTGACAGGTCTGGTCAAATGTATCCTGACAATTTCTCCTTGCAATTTCTCCTACTACCTTTCACTCTCTCAATTTTTCTCCTTATATACTCTTTTCCAGCCCCCTCTGAGGCATGCCCAGGACATGCCCCAAAACCTAGCTCCAGACTGGGCTTAACAAAAAAAATGTCAATACTGCCATCTAGTGGCTTTTTTTTCCCCACATTACACTATGTAGAGCCAATGCAGTACGTTTCTCCTTGTTTCGTTCGCGGATGCGATTATCAACTCGCACCGCAGTACAAACCAACGAATCTAAAGAAAGGCAAGGCTCTAATGTAGCCAGCACGTCCTCAACCTCCTCAGCCAAAGAGTGAACAAACACTATCATAAGAGGTGCTTCTGGCCACCCTGTCTCTGTGGCTAAGGAGCGAAACGAGATAGAAAAATCAGCGACGCTCTCAGCGCCCTGCTTAAAATGCATTAGACAAGTAGCAATGGTCATATTGGTCAACTTACTCGTCACTCTCCTGTGTGGATAGCCCACAAAAGTCCATACTGTAATATGCGTAAAGAATGAATGAGGACTCATTTGACCGATGTTCTGTCTCAATTACATTTCATATTGCCATAATAGCTGTGCTAATGTTGGAACGGTTTCCACAGCGTCTCAGCATAAAGCCAGAGAAACGGACTAATAATGCATTGCTAATGTTAGCAATGGAGAGCCACGGTTACCTTTATTTCTCAAGCAATTTGTTACCGAGTCAATTCGATGACCCACCTGCTTATGCACTCATGTACCATGAACGAACATACATAACGTTATTCGACTGTAGAGAATATTTGAAATGTCCATGCCTACACATTAAATAGAATTAAGTTAGCCAAACTTAGCTGAATCTTACCTGCCCAGGAGAAAATTAGCAACTTCAGCGTCGGTCTTCAAATTCTTCTCTGCTTTCAGCCGTCTCCACCTTTCAAAGGCTTGTCCAATACAGATCTTTGTTTTGTTTCTGACTTTGTCAGGACATAGTTAGGAATCATAACGAGGCCTTTTAGGTTTAGTAACGTCAGACATTTGTGCTCCGAAACGCTGGTAGCTGCAGCTCAGTGGTAACTGGCAACCTGGATGCCGAAATGCTACTGACTTCGTGATTGGGAGATAGGCGGAGGGCGGTGCAACAGGCCAAAACACAAAATGACAACATCAACATTAGTAGTGGGCAGCAACTTCGCTTTTGTAATGAGAATATTCTGGCTGCACTACTGTTGTCAGTGATATAAGTGTTTGAAATTAACATAATTCCTTAATGTCTGGTGATATATCAGGGCCATTTCATGATTAATCAACATGCATCTCTTACATATTCCTCCTTTAATCAAAATTTCTCCTTTATTTTCACAGATTCCTTGCCACAGGTGAAAGCTTTGCCAGCCTGGCATTCCAGTATCGTCTAGGCAAGGCCACTGTTTCAAAGTCCGTACACATGACCTGCCAGGCCATCGAGAGGCGAATGATGGCGACACAGTTCCCAAGACCCACCCAGCAGATGTGGAGAGACACAGCTTAAAAATTTTGGAACAAATGGAATTTCCTTAACTGTCTAGGGGCCATCGAGGGAAAGCATGTGACAATAGCAGCGCCCAACAAATCAGGCAGTCTATACTTTAACTATAAGAAGACCTTCTCCATCATTCTGCTGGCTTTGGTAGATGCCGACTACCACTTTATCACTGTCCAGGTGGGGGACTTTGGGAGATCAAGCGATGGAGGCGTCTACACTGCGTCTGAGGTGGGGAAGGGAATGGAGGCGAGACCTTTGCAGGTGCCTGCAGACGGTCCTCTGCCAGGATCTGGCCAAGGAGCTGCGCCATACACTATGGTCGGAGACGCAGCCTTTCCACTCAAGACCTATCTGATGAGGCCATTCCCGGGACAGCATATTCCAAGATGGAGGAAGATCTTTAACCACAGGCTGTCCAGGGCCAGAATGGTTGTGGAATGTGCATTTGGGATTCTGGCTGCGAGATGGCGGGTGCTGTGCACCCGCATCGCCATGAGCCCAGAGAATGTGGACTCCGTTGTGATGGCTGGGTGCATTCTACACAGCTTCCTCCTCAACCCATCACACAACCAGAGAGGGCTGGATGAGGCAGAGGAGCGAGGGGAACACCTACAGGGTGTCAGGAACATGGTAGGAAACCGTGGATGCAGGGAGGCGTATGACGTGAGCGAGAGGCTGTGCACTTTCTTCATGTCCCCTGAGGGAAAAGTGCCTTGGCAGGACCGAATGATCTAAATTTCTACTGTATTTTATACTCCCTTTTTGATCACATGCCTCGTGGATACTAATGTGGATACTTAAACTGATTTGTGAAACTTTAAATAATATTGGTATTCTTCTGTGTATTTTGTTCTTTAAATAAATTTGAACAAAATCATTTCCGTATTCATTATTTTCAGTTGGCCGAGACTGTCATCATCAAACCCTTTTCTGAAAATAGTAAGCATATACTAATATATACTAATTTAACATTTGCTTAAACACTTGCTTGAATGATTTGCTGCAATATTATTTGCACTAAACTTAAAACATCACTTGCATTTTGGGGGGCTGTAAGTGTAGCCAATTGCCTATGAGCTGGGATGAAAATAAATTTAAAGTAATTCCACTATATCGACCGTGATCTGCCACAAATGGAAAATACTTGAACAATTTAACACATCAACAATTGAAGTTTCAAAAGTGCTTGATGGTCACATGCATGAATCTTCCCTTGGCCATTGTACAACCCCAATTCCGAAATAGTTGGGACAAAGTGTAAATTGTGAATAAAATCAAAATGCAACGAATTTCATATCACATGAGCCAATATGATATTTACAATAGAACATAGAAAACATTTCAAATGTTGAAACTGAGACATTTTACATTTTTATCCACAAAATGAGCTTATTTCAAATTTTCTGGCTGCAACAGGTCTCAAAAAAGTTGGGACACAGACAAAAAAGGGCTGAAAAAGCAATTAATATATACAAAACCCAAAACCAGTGAAGTTGGCACGTTGTGTAAATCGTAAATAAAAACAGAATACAATGATTTGCAAATCCTTTTCAACCTATATTCAATTGAATACACTGCAAAGACAATTTACTTAATGTTCGAACAGGTAAACTTTGTAATTTTTTGCAAATATTAGCTCATTTGGAATTTGATGCCTGCAACATGTTTCAAAAAAGCTGGCACAAGTGGCAAAAAAGACTGAGAGAGTTGAGGAATGCTCATCAAACACTTATTTGGAACATCCCACAGGTGAACGGGCTAATTGGGAACAGGTGGGTGCCATGATTGGGTATAAAAGCAGCTTCCTGAAATGCTCAGTCATTCACAAACAAGGATGGGGCGAGGGTCACCACTTAGTGAACAAATGCGTGAGCTGATTTGTCGAACAGTTTAAAAACAACATTCCTTAATGAGCTATTGCAAGAAATTTAGGGATGTCATCATCTACGGTCCGTAATATCGTCAAAAGGTTCAGAGAATCTGGAGAAATCACTGCACGTAAGCGACAAGGCCGAAAACCAACATTGAATGCCCGTGACCTTTCGATCCCTCAGGCGGTACTGCATCAAAAACCGACATCAGTGTAAAGGACATCACCACATGGGCTCAGGAACACTTCAGAAAACCACTGTCAGTAACTACAGTTCGTCGCTACATCTGCAAGTGCAAGTTAAAACTCTACAATGCAAAGCGAAAGCCATTTATCAACAGCACCCAGAAACGCCGCCGGCTTCGCTGGGCCCAAAGCTCATCTAAGATGGACTGATGCAAAGTGGAAAAGTGTTCTGTGGTCTGACGAGTCCACATTTCAAATTGTTTTTGGAAACTGTGGACGTCGTGTCCTCCGGACCAAAGAGGAAAAGAACCATCCGGACTGTTATAGGCGCAAAGTTCAAAAGCCAGCATCTGTGATGGTATGGGGGTGTATTAGTGCCCAAGGCATGGGCAACTTACACATATTTGAAGGCACCATTAATGCTGAAAGGTACATACAGGTTTTGGAGCAACATATGTTGCCATCCAAGCAACGTCTTTTTCATGGACGCCCCTGCTTATTTCAGCAAGACAATGCCAAGCCACATTCTGCACGTGTTACAACAGCATGGCTCCGTAGTAAAGAGTGCGGGTACTAGACTGGCCTGCCTGTAGTCCAGACCTGTCTCCCATTGAAAATGTGTGGCGCATTATGAAGCGTAAAATACGACAACGGAGACCCCGGACTGTTGAACAACTTAAGCTGTACATCAAGCAAGAATGGGAAAGAGTTCCACCTGAAAAGCTTCAAAAATTGGTCTCCTCAGTTCCCAAACGTTTACTGAGTGTCGTTAAAAGGAAAGGTGATGTAACACAGTGGTAAAAAGGCCCCTGTGCCAACTTTTTTGCAATGTGTTGCTGCCTTTAAATTCTAAGTTAATGATTATTTGCAAAAAAAAATAAAGTTTCTCAGTTTGAACATTAAACATCTTGTCTTTGCAGTGTATTCAATTGAATATAAGTTGAAAAGGATTTGCAAATCATTGTATTCTGTTTTTATCTACGATTTACATAACGTGCCAACTTCACTGGTTTTGGGTTTTGAAAGAGAGTTAGCTGAAAGAACATTTAGCAAGTAATTAAGTTAACTGTGTTGGGGTCACACAGAGGAGAGCCTTCTTTTGTGTGGAAATTCAAAATGGAGCCCCGGATTTCCCATGACCACTTGCTGCCTGTAAGCCCCTCCCGCCAGCAGGCCAGGCAGATAAAAGCAGTGGTCAACCACTTTATCACTCTCTTGGCTGTTTGGACTCTCTTTTGGTTCTGCTCTCTCCCCCTTGGTGAGGCTCCTGGACCCCTGGGGACTGCTCAGGCTGGGGTACTCCTCCCCCATTTCTTAGCCTCCCTCTCCCCCGTGGCCATGCTGAAGCATCAGCTGCTACCAGGAGTAGAGCAAGCCTTGGAAGCAACAGCTTGCTTTTGAGGAGCGGCTAGCCTCCCTCCTCTTCCAAGAACAAGACCACGGACCTTTACAGCACCAGAACCGCTCTTTCCAGCCGGATCAGCGTTTTCCAGAATTGGATCCTCCACTGAGCAGCAACTAACAAACCTCCTTCCCCTACTAAGGACTAGTAACAACTGGGCATTCCAACCTTTTTAAGAAAGACCAACTGTATGTATTTGTAAATTGATAGTTGTTGTGATTGTTTTTAGGATTGTGTTTTAGTAGGTCAGGATGGTATTAATGTGTAGCAGACAAGGTCTTGCATGCAAATAATCTCCTGTGTACTAACTCGGCACCTTTCCTGTGCAAAACACACACATCTGTTCATTTTAACTTAATACATACACAACACAACATTTAAAGTCATTTAAACTGACTTTAAACACTCTTTCTTGAACTTTCCTTTGTTGCAAAGACTTGGTCTTTATTACAGTAGGGTTGCCCTCCCCCTACTTCCACATGGTCAGCAAGACTCCTCCACTCACAGCTTAGATCATCCCTTTGTTATCTCTCACCCACAAGTGCGCGACACACACACACACACACACACACACCTCCTTCATTGTGCATATAGTGTTAGTGTTTAGTGCAGTTTAGATTGTTTGTTTCATTTAAATAAATATTCTTGAAAGACGTATGCTGTGGTTATTAATGTTGTACAAGAGTGAATGAAATTGCCAACCTCTTCTATGTAGAACTCCGAATCCTTCGACCTAACTATTGATTGGGTAAGTTGGTTACAATTATTGATTTAATTATTAATCAATTTCCATATTAATAGCTTAGTGGATATTGAGACTGAGGTTTTATTAATTGGCTATCATTTTCCCTTCACTGAGGAGGGTGGTGCCCCGAGGTATGAATATTAATATTTAATATTAATATCACAATATCATATACTTTTTTTTGATAGTCAAATTAATAATACAATTAGGCAAATTGCCTCAACACATGGTGTCCACTTGTGAGGTGTAACCCCAACAGCCGGCGCCCTTGTGTGACGTGCCATTGCACGCACAACAACGTCGCCACTGCTTAGGCATTATCACCACAAATGTGCCACCATTCGAGGCATTTCCCCAACATTGGTGTTCTGTGCGATGTACATCATGTGATTGTAATGTCCTAAAATGGTGTGCAACAAGGACAAGTGTATCACTAGCTATGTTCTAAGTTAGCATGTGTCATACTGTTTACAAAGTATTGCTAAGGAGTTAACTCCAAATGTACTTGCAAAATCAGACAGTGGTGCATAGTTACAATCAGAATTACTGCACTTGTAGCTGTTGCTAACAAATCAAAATTCTGCATGTAACCACCAGAAAAGTCAGGGGAGTTACATTGTCAACATAGTCTAAGTGTTAGTACAGGGGTGAGCTGTGTAAACTATGATATAAAAAAGCAAACTCTGGGGCATCTATGTTTTAACTGTCTTACTGGTTCTGGGCTGTAACGCTCCAAAGAACCAGAGGCAGACAGGCATTCAGAGGCACTGTCACTATCTGATACGTGCTGACCATGTTCTGAATTGTTGTCAGAGATGCTCTGATCATCATCTGAACCATCCAGAGTCTGGCCATGTGTCTGTGCCAGGATTTCTGCGTATGGCCTCCTGCAGCTTCTGCTGAGGGCGTGTCCATCTCTACGCAGATGGTGGACATGGCGGCTATGCTCACCGTCCCTATGAGGCTGTTTGTCACCCCCCTTAGCTCTGTGGCGAGGGTGAGGTTTGGTGGTAGAACGCCGGCATGAGAGGTCCGTGTTTGAGCTGGTGGGCTCGGTGGTTACCCCCTTTGCCTTGGAAGTGACAACAGTTTCCCAAGCCACCTGTGTCACCTTCCTGATCTCCTGCATTGAGGGGTCCCCTTGACACGTCCTGAGTGTAACGTGAGTGCGTACACATGGGTGCAGGTTACGCAAGAACAAAGACTTGAAGGTTGGGTTTTCTTCAAAGCCTGGGGTATTCTTACCTTGGAAATACGTGTGCCTCAAACGATTAAAATATTCCCTAGGGTTTTCGTGCGGCAATGTTTAACTTGGAGGGCGGCAACCATTGTACTAATGTCATCAGTACTAGAAGAAAATTCTTCCCTCAGTGCATGACATAGCTCACTGTAGTCATCTCTGACACTGGGAGGCTGTGTCTGAATAAACTTGTGAACTGCTTTTGAGCTGGTTTTCCACACAAGTTTAACCTTTTCCCTTTCACTAGCTTGAGGTAAGTTGACAAGGCTGTAGTCTATCTCCCTCAAGTAGTTGTCAATGTTATGATCAGAGTTTCCTGGATCAAAATGGTCAATATCTTTAGCTAAACTCTCAAGCACTTCAAGACGAGGACACTGCGTGTTCCTGTCTGCTAAAGGCAAGGCTAAGCTAGGGTCAGGTGCATAGGTAGGGGCTGAACAGTCTTGGAAATCTCCACCCCCCTTTATGGAGTGATGCACATCAGCAACTCTGTCATATCTCTGTGGCTGAGAAAGACATGGGGCAGAATCTGTTCTGGACCAAAAGCTAAATGTGTCAAAGTTTGGGTCAACAAAATGAGAAGTCAGGGAGCTGTTAGCTCTGTCTCTCAGTGGGGTCTGAGGGGCTGACTTCATTCCCAAATGCTTGGAGCTGGTTGGGAATCATTCACATCTTTTGGGAGAAACTGGAGCTACAGTTTCACTAATGGAGGACTGTGAATCGGAGTAACCAGAGTCACATAGGCTGAACAACTGTGGAGTGGAAACACGTTTTGTTTTAAGCCGCAAAAGTTCCTCCTTGTGCGAGCAGAGATCTGACTCTGCTGCATGCAGGTCTGTCAAATAGCGCATGGCTTTGCTATTAGCCGATTTAACTTCTTTAAGGAGCTCACCATTTTGTGCTCTAAGGGTGTCTAGTTCAAAACCAAGGGCAGTTTTGCTCTGGACAGAAAGACTGGTCTGTCTATGAACGATCAACAGCAGACATCTCAACAATGGGCCTTTGGATGCGTTCTGAGCATCGCACCTGTTGTTGAATTGAGAGTCTATTTCTTTGTCACACTCACTGAAATGCAGTGTACTAATGAACTCAGGATAGCCAGGCTTCAGGCTCTGTGCTACAGAAGAAATGAGCTGCTCTACACAGGGGTTCTCCATTGTTGGAACTAAAAGATGAAGGAAAACTTAAAAGTTGTTTAATACTACAAAACAAATTTATTTGGCTATGGTGCAATGCTTGCACACTTGAATGTGTGACTGGGGAAGTACACTAGATTTAGCCTACACTGTAAATATAGCTTCTGTGGGCGGATAGCTACAGCACTAACTAGTGGTAACAGTGGGCACAACAAGAAAAATGCAGTTTGCGTACAAACTTGCAATAAATTACACTAACTGAAACACGGAGCTACAGTTAGGGAATTGTCTCTAGGAACTTGCTTAAGCTAATGCACGTGGTTGCACAGCTGGGTTCAAAACTTTCACAGTGCTGATTGACCGCTGTGACTCAATCTTGGGCTCTATTGTCAGATAAGGCTGAAATACATGGCAGTGACAGCCTATTTACTCTCTCTATCACACAGGGCCGTGGGCGCGCTGTGTCTTCAGTAAAAATGGAGTACTTGGGTTACAACAAATAACAGCGGGATAATATTTCATTGAATGCGTGGCATTCAAATGCTGAACCAACTGTCGTCACAATTTTACTACAGAGTAGATTGACCTTCATGCACCAGCAGCAATAGCAATCCTTCTCAGTGCAACTATTAGGACTTAAAACTCAAAATCTCTCACAACTTATTTGTTCACATAAATAAAATAATATTCACCACAATATACCAGTTTTGAAGAACAGTTGGATGTCTACACCTGTAGCAGACTAAAAAGGTGAACACAAAGACGTTTGGCAAGTGAAATCGTAAAGATTTTGGATTGGCCAAAGTTATGCTAAATGTGATATTAATACTGTATAATTATGAACAAAATGCCAACAGTACTAGCCTCACACGGGGCACCAATGCTGGGGTAATGCCTCAACAACTGGCATCAGATGTGTAACATGATTGGCTATAAAAGGGATGTCTTAGAGAGGCTGAGTCTCTCAGAAGTAAAGATGGCCAGAGGCTCTCCAACCTGTGAAGGCTTGTGTAAAAAAATTGTGGAATACTTTACAACAATGTTCCTCAATGTCAAATTGCAAAGGCTTTGAAGGTCTCATCATCGACAGCGCATAACATCATCAAAAGATTCAGAGAAACTGGAAACATCTCTGTGCATTAGGGACAAGGTCGAAGACCTTTACTGGATGCCCGTGATCTTCGGGCCTTCAGACGCCACTGCCTCTCTCACCGGCATGATTATGTCAATGACATTACTAAATGGGCCCAGGAATACTTCAAGAAACCACTGTCTGTAAACACAGTCCGCCGTGCCATCCACAGATGCCACCTAAAACTCTATCATGCTAAAGGGAAGCCATTGTTGAGCATGATCCAGAAGCGCCGCCGTGTTCTGTGGGCCGAGTCTCATTTAAAATGGACTGTAGCAAAGTGGCAAAGTTTCCTGTGGTCAGACGAGTCCAAGTTTTACATTCTTGTTTAAAATCATGGGCGTCATGTCCTCTAGGCTAAAGAGGAGAAAGACCACCCCTCCTGTTATCAGCGTTCAGTTCAAAAGCCAGCGTCTCTGATGGTGTGGGGATGCATTACTGCATATGGTGTGGGACACCTGCATGTTTTAAAAAGCACCATGAATGCTGAAAGGTATTAGAGCAACATATGCTCCCCTCCAGACGACATCTATTCCAGGGAAGGCCTTGTGTATTTCAGCAGAACAATGCAAAACCACATACTGCAGCTATTACAACAGCATGGCTTCGTAGTAGAAGAGTCCGTGTGCTGAACTGGCCTGCCTGCAGTCCCGATCTTTCACCGATTGAGAACATTTGGCGCATAATTAAACAAAAAGTCCATCAAAGGAGACCCAAAACTCTCTAGCAGCTGGAAGCCTGTATTAAACAAGAGTGGGGTCAAATTCCAATGGCTAAACTCAAGAAACTTGACTCCTCAATGCCCAGACGCCTCCACTCTGTGTAAAAAAGAAGAGGGGATGCTACACCATGGTAAACAGGCCCCTGTCCCACCTTTTTTGAGACCTGTAGCAGCCATCAAATTTGAAATGAGCTCATTTTGTGGATAAAATTGTAAAATTTCTCAGTTTCAACATTTGTTATGTTATCTCTGTTCTATTGTGAATAAAATGCTGGTGTGATTTGAAAGTCATTGCATTTTGATTTTATTCGCAATTTACACTTTGTCCCAACTATTTCGGACTTGGGGTTGTAATAAAAGCTTTTCATTTGGAAAGTGCACCTTCAGTGTGTTACTTCATCTGTTGCAGCTTCACTAACAGCTATACAAAAACAATAAGTGCCAGAACATATATATGTAAAATCAAGGTTTTTAATTCATTATTTTGCATTAACACATTGATAAAAATTTATAATCAGCTCTTTCAAGCTGAATACATGTTACTTTTCTATCACTATCTTTTATAAGTAATCTGGCAGCCAGATGTAATTATGGGGCATCTGTATGCCTAGAAAATGAACAAAACTTGCAGCATTATTGTAATTTATTGTAACAACTAAAATTATCTTTTTTATTACTAAGCAGTTGTGGTACCATAATAAGCAGCACTATGACCTCTGAAGTTAAAACCATATAGTCCAAGGTTTGAAGGTCTTCTCTTAGATTTGGAATGTGTTTTAGTGTTTGGTTCAGACGTCAGAATAGTTTTCCTTTTAGAGTGGTAATGGCACTGGGGGGGATAATGGCTGAAAGCACAGGTGGTGGCTCTGTACTGTATGTGATCACATCAGTGTCAATTCTGTTCTTGAGTCTATGCCAAAGTGAAACCGGAATCTGTCTTTGTCTTTTAGGACGTGACGAACTTCTGGGACCCGTAAACATACTTACTTGTTGCTCCAACAGACGTCACAACAACATCCCATCGATTGTCTTTTTTGGTGTTGTCTTAATAAAAAAGACGCTGAGGGTCGCAGAGCTCCCTGTACTTCTATACTTCCATGATCAACTTTATTTCGTCCATTTTTCAAATTCACGTTCAAATTCGTGTTTGTCGTTCAAACAGTCACGGTTTGTTTGCTGACAAAATGACGGTGGGGTCTAGCCTAGAAATCTAGACGTACCCTAGCGGTAGCAAATAGTTTTGCTCATTTTGATGCTATAGTCTGGCTTGTCAGGCTGCAGGGGTGTCCAATCTTACCCAGAAAGGGCCAGTGTGGGTGCTGGTTTTTGTTAGAGCCCAACACTAACACACCTGATTCTACCCACAAAGGTCCTGATTGAAACCCTTGATTAGTTAAATAGTGGAATCAGGTGCAGTAGCACTGCTGGCTAGAACAAAAACCTGCACCCACACCGGCCCTTTACAGATAAGATTGGACACCCCTGGGCTAGAGCAATAGCGCAAGCACTGAGCTAACTCTCACAATAACAATCATGTGGACAGGGCTGTGGAGAGGAAATTCAGAGGGAACTATGTTAGGGAAGGAGAGCAGAGGTAGGACACTTCAGAGAGTCTGTGGACACTGTAAGTATTGCCCGGATAAAGACAGAAGTGTGGAAGAGATCAAACAGGAGTCATATTCTTCTGTGGATGGGCAGTAGTGATGGAGGAATTGCAGGGCTGGTGCAGGTGACGGGGAGGAGACCATACAACAAAAGCCAGGCAATGCCAAGCGTCTTTAGTGCAACATGAAGGGAGCCATAACTGTGTGCATCTACTGTGTGTGTGTGTGTGTGTGTGTGTGTGTGTGTGTGTGTGTGTGTGTGCACGTGTGCATGTGTTTGAGTGTGTGTGTGTGCGCGCTCATTCGTGCGCGTGCATTTGCGTGCTCACATGTTTGTGTGCATGCTTGTGAGGGCTTGTATAGCTATACTCCTGAGAATCAACTCTCGAGAAACCACAGATGTTGGGTGGTCCTCACAGAGGATTATGGAGGATTATGGGTAACTGGTTAAAGTTAGGGTTGTGGTTACAGTTAGGGTTAAGTAACGGTTAAGGTTAGGGTTGGGCATAATTAGGTGGGTTAAGTAAAGATTAGGGTTCGGGTTAGGCATTATGCGTGTGTGTATGTCTGTGATTGCATGCAAAAAAAAAAAAAAAACTGTGTATGTGTTTACAAATTAATATGTTGTAGGTGCTTATAAAACATGGTACGATTAAACACACCAGCTGGTAAGGTGCGGAAATACTGAGAAGTTTAAGCACAACAAAATTACATTCATTAGGCTATATGGGTGAGATTGGTGTTCCAGTTTAAAAGGTTTAGTGTCTGATGGTATGTTTACCTTCATTGGTGAGCACAATTCACTTAAACTGGAAAAAAAAAAAAAATAATAATACAAAGGCATCTCCTGCAGAAAACTATACCTACATACCCTAATGCCAATAACATGTCTCAGCTAGTGATGGTCAAACGAGGCTTCATGAAGCTATCAACCCTGTTGGACTATTGTATTGAAAATTGGTTCATTGAGCACGTGGGTGACATCTGCTGGCACAGAGATTGTTGTACAGCCTTGCAAAGGTGACGCTGACGCACCTTGCGTGTGCATTTTGAGTTTTGTTGTATTGTGAAAAATACTTAAATAAAGCTGAACTCTGACTTCGTTTTACACGTGTTTGTTGTTTTTCTTCCTTACCATAATTCATATTAAATTATAATAACATTAATTACATCCACAGCTTCATTGAATCCGGTAAATATTTGTTCTGTCCAAAAAACATGTATTTTATTATGTTTTTTGATTGTGTTTGGTGTATGCTGGGTGTGCTTGTGCGACTTAGGCATTTTTATTCAAAAATATCAATAACAGAGCGCTGTTTCGTCCATCTTAAATACTTTTACATCGCGTCAATGTCTCAAAGCTCCGCCTATTGAACCAAACCGGTCAGCTGATTCAGTCTGAATGAAGTACTGAAGTGGTTCCAACGTCATCAGTCACGTGGTTTTTCCCGATATGAAGCAAGCTCCGGCACAGTGCTTCAGAAAAATACCCTGTCGAGTTTGAAGCGTGCTTCGGAGCCTTGGGATCAGCGGTAACATCACTGGTCTCAGCCATACAAAAGGGTGTCTGTAATCATTAACCACTGGGAGGGGAAGAGTGAGGTATTTAGCTACAGGTATTTACTCTCCATCAAATGAAATCCTCCAGAAACTGCAACTGACTTGCCTGTCAAATTGTGATCAACTCTCACCTCACTACCGGTGACTCATCAGGGATTACAGCTACATTCTGAGGCTAAATTTATCCCCCACCTCACAGATGTGCAGTAGCTGACATCAGCATACCTACAGTCACAGACACCACCACAAGAGCTGATCTAGCCCTGGCCCTGTTCCCAAAACTGTGGTTCCAGTGGGCAAGCTGAGGTTTCAGTTAACTCTACAATTAAACGCATAATTAACTGGCAGTTCCACTGGGACTGCACAACCGCAGGGGCATTTCCAGTGCGGAGACGCAATGTGATTGGCTGGAGGCTACATGACTGGTTTGGGATCATAAGTGGTGCTAAACGTGTTTTTAACAACAGACCACATGTGCCTAATATCAACTACTAATCAACCTCTGAACTCTTTGCTAATAAGCTTGATTAGGAGCATCAGGTGTGTAGCAGCTTGGTTGCAATGAAAGCCTGCACCCACACTAGCCCTTTCTGGGAAAGATTGGGGACCCCTAACTTTAGGTCAATGGTAACTACAAGTTGTCACTCTGACAAACTCCATGATGACTCCTACCCCAATGGGAGGCCGCCATCAGAAAAAAAACTTGGTTTTGTCTGCCTGCGAACGCACTCGCCAGGCACTACTTTGAAGGTACTGTTGAGGATTATATTTCAATATTTCTCATCATATTCATCAGTAGATCAATTGCCATGTTGAATAACCATAATCAATAATCATAATCAATAACCATATTATGTAAGCAGCAGTAACACACATACACAAACACACACACACACACACACACATTACATAACGCACACAAACAAGTAGTTCACATACGCGTAGGGAGGGGATGAGCAGTGCAAAACACACACACACACACACATACACACGCACAGGCACACGTACACATGCACATACACACAAAGACACATACACATAAAACACACACACACATACAAGCAGTTCACACACACATGAGCAGTGCACACAGACACATGCACTCACACACACACAGACACACACACATACAAGCAGTTCACACACAGTCACACACACATGCAAGCGATTCAATTCACACATGCATGAGCAGCTCACACACATAAGCAGCGGGCTTCTATAGCTTTGATTAGTAAGCAGGCTTCTGTTTAGTTGATTCGAAAACATAATCAGGTGATGTATTTGATTTCTGTAGCTTTGATCAATATTTGTTCAGTAAAATCATTAGTTGTTACTGAAAAAAAAACATAATAAATTGAATCATTTATGTATCTACTTGTATCCTATTCCTTTGGCTGTATTTTTCCTCTCTTGACTGTAATTTTCCGCTCCTTTTTAGTGATGTGCATGCTTATCTTTTGGTTGAAGTTCTCAAGTGCAGTTGGCAGTGTTTTGGTTTGCCTGTCCTGCTGTAGCGTGAGAATGAGAAGGCAGAAAGACCACATTTGGAAGATATTTCCTGTGATGAAGGTATAAAAACTGGGTGTGAAAAGTAAGATGTCAGTTCTTCTTGCACAAAAAGAACTCGGCTTTATATTCATCAACATGCCACAATAAAGCCTAATTGTCTGAAGAATCTGTCTCTCTCCAATTGCTTGGGGATGGGGGAACCTCATAATATGAAAATATGTCTGAATGAAAACCATAACTCTGACATTTCCTGGTGAATTGTTTATGGTTCCTTGCTAGAGTTTCCCTCACTATATTTTCTACACTTTGACGTGTTTTCCAAAACATAACAATGCTAAAACCACAATAATATGTCAACGTTCACCTATAGAGCTAAGAATATGTGTTACTATTAGGAATAAAACTACACAGAAACGGGAAATATTTTTGTATTAGTTTGAATAGTTTAGCTTGATTGAACGTTTGTAAAGTATCATTTGATTGGTAGAGGAATATTCTTCTCATGGCATCCTATCATTGTGTTGATGTTGACGGTTAAGGAAACGCACGAGGATGTTCCAATTGGCATTAGATATCTCTCTGGTCTATCATAACTGATAGGCTCAATATCAAGCGTTTGTCCCGTAATCAAGCCCTTAACAAGCAACAATCATCTGAATCAGGTGTGTCACCCCTGATCAAGTGATCTAGTAAGTAGTAAGTTTTATATGGTACAGACATATTTAGCAGTGCCATCCCAGATAGACGCATCCAAGTTAGACGAGTGAGTATCATTGAATTAGGCCCATGGGGGAGTTTATAATCTAGGCTATGGGACCTCCCATAGGATCACAACCTTATCATGGTCGGGAGGCTTGTGTGTCTCAATGACCCTGAGAGCTATGCTGGCGGGAGATTCGTCTCCTGGTAGGGCCACCTAAGCCGGACAGGTCAAAGGGTAGAGGCCTGACAAAAAGTGATCCACTGGCCCTCCAGGTTTGGGGGTTGGGCACAGGGCTAACAACCCAGTCCCACAAAAAGGTTTTTTGTAATGGAAACAGCAGCAAAGGAAACTATTACTACTGGGTGTGACGGGCTTCCAGAGTCATCCGAAGATACTCGTATGAATGTCAGTGGTGGAAGCTGAAAGGAAGCCACTGAGAGGATAACGGAATTTCTGAACGCCAAAGGAAAGACCAAGGTAGAATTCTGGAATGTGAGAGCAATGTATGACGCTGGTAAACTGGCGCAAGTAACAGCAGAGATGATACGTACAACTTACAAATCCTAGGCGTAAACAAAAGCAGATGGACAGGGTCAGGGAGGATTAAAACTAGTACAGGGGAGACGGTGTTGTACTCGGGAAGGGATGACAACCAACACTGTGAAGGGGTATCCATCATTTTAAAGAAAGGAGTGGAGAGGAGTTTGTTAGAATGGAAACCTGTCAACAGCAGAATCATCAGGATCAGGATAAAGGGGAAACAGATCAACACTACTCTCATCCAGTGTTATGCCCCAACCAATGACAGTGATATGGACGCCAAAGACGAGTTCTATGAGCGGTTACAGGCTGAGTTGGAAAACGCACCAGGGCACGATTTGAAGATTGTTATGGGTGATTTAAACGCAAAGGTTGGGAGTGACAATGCAAACTGTGATAGGATGATGGGAAAAGAGGGCTGCGGCATCAAGAATGGTGAGATAATGGTGAGAGACTACTGGAATTTTGTACAATTTACGATCTTGTTATTGGAGGTACCCTCTTTCCACACCAAAACATACGTAAGTTGACCTGGTACTCCCCTAATGGAAGAGATAGAAATCAGAGTGACCACTTGATGATCAATGGTACCTGGAGGCCGTTCGCTTCTTGATGTCAAAGTCAGGAGAGGAGCAGATGTCGGCAGTGATCACCATCTTGTAGTCGCGGTGTTGAAGGTGAAGCTGAGGAAAACAGGCAGCAGGAAGGTGGAAAGGGCGCGGTTTGATGTTGAAAAGTTAAAGACCCCAATGTGAAGAGAGCACTTGTGCTGCAGTTGAAGAACAGATTCCAGGCACTGGCAGATATGGAAGACCACACATAGCCAGATACTGATGTAGTCAATAATAGGTGGGAACATGTAAAGAAAGATTACCTGAAAACCAGCGAAGCATGCCTGGGAAAGAGAGAAAGGAAAAGAAAGGAATGGATATCGACAGACACATGGCAAACCATTGAAAAACGGAGAGCCCTAAAGAAGCAGGCGATGGAAGCAAGGTCTGACAGGCTGAAATAAAGGTATAATCTGCAGTACAAGGAAGCAAACCGAGCCGTGAAGAGATAGGTGAGAACAGACAAACGGGCATTAATGGAAATCCTTGCAAATCAAGCAAAAGTTGCAGCAAGCAAAGGGGAACAGGGGAAAGTGTATAAGATCACTAAAATAGTATGTGGCAAGTATCATGGAACCACAGATACTCTAATCACAGACAAGCAGGGGCGACTTCTAACAACAGAGGCAGAACAAGAAGCCCGATGGTCAGAGCATTTCAGAGAAGTCTTGAACAGACCACCGCCAATGATAGAGGCTGATATACAAGAGAAAGCTGGGGCAGATCTTGACATCAACATTGAACCCCCAGTTAAAGAAGAAATTGTAGCAGCCATTGAATCCCTCAAAAACGGAAAAGCCCCTGGACAAGATGCTCTCAGTGCAGAGTTGTTTAACGCAGACCCCGAACTTGCAGCCAAACTGCTCCGACCACTCTTTACAGCCATATGGGAAGAGAGGCAGATACCGGATAACTGGTCAGAGGGAATAATTGTAAAGCTCCCCAAGAAAGGAAACCTTAAGCTGAATATATGGTTCTGCGTCGAACCGTTGCCGTCGCTACGCAGAGCCTCTGCGGCGACGTGAACCCCCACCGCAGAGCCTCTGCATCGCCTGCCGTGCACCTTGAAAATTTTCTAACTGTACGTGAAAGCGACGCAGACCGCAAGGGCACTGATTGGTCTGACCCGAGCCTAGTGACGTGTGTGAGTCAACGTCATTCAAGAAAATGACTACGGTGGCTAGTAGCTACCTAGCGCACAGAACGCTGACAAACCTAGCTTGATGGTTTACTACAGTCGACTGGCTATCGCTAGTTATGTCGTTTTTTTATTTTTATCCGCGGCTATTTGTCGCCTTATGAAAGCGATGCGGTTGCTTATAAGGCTACCGCGAAATAGATAAATGGCCAGTGAAAACAGTTCTCCCGTGAACTGGCTGCATTTGTTTACACTTGCTTAAGCAGAAAGCAGCAGCCGCGAAATATGTCGAAGGACATTCCAAACGACCGTTAATTGAAAACCCTACTCCTTGCTGCCCTTCAGAGTTTTCACTACGAAGGGAAGTGATTTCGCAGGGTGTAGGATGTGGGGATTATTACCCCGCGGAGTGAAATACAGCCCATAACGTATTGTAAACACTCTACTAACGAGTCTCACGTGATTCCACGACAGGTCCTTCGGAAACCTGACACCACCTAGCAGTTCGGCGGTGAATTGCTTCGCGGCACAGCACGATGCAAACGACCTCAACGCAGAACTTCAAAAAGTCCACGATGGCGTCAAGGCGACGGCGTGCCCTTTGCGTGGAGTCGACGCAGAACCATAAATCCAGCTTAAGGAATTTGAGCAACTGGCGCGGAATCACTCTCTTGTCAGTTCCAAGTAAGATAATGGCAAAGATCATCATCCAACGTATATCAAGCGCAGTGGACCAACAGCTCAGACAGGAAAAGGCTGGCTTTAGGAAAGGAAGGGGATGCACTGACTAAATATTTGCCTTACGTAACATCATCGAGCAATGTACAGAGTGACAGAGACCACTTTACATCAACTTTGTGGATTTTGAAAAAGCTTTTGATAGCATACATAGAGACAGCCTCTGGCGGATACTGCGACTGTATGGAATTCCTCAACAGATAGTCCTGCTGATCAAGAGCTTTTACACCAACTTCTCATGCACAGTTGGTAGCAGTGACTACAGCCTTAATGTGATAACAGGCATAAGGCAGGGCTGC
Source organism: Gymnothorax javanicus (assembly GCA_029692085.1). Classification (NCBI taxonomy): domain Eukaryota; kingdom Metazoa; phylum Chordata; class Actinopteri; order Anguilliformes; family Muraenidae; genus Gymnothorax; species Gymnothorax javanicus. Next base: position 10,793,299 of record CM056199.1, on the reverse strand, counting down.
GTGATGTCGGCACTTCTCTTTAACTTAGCCATTGACTGGGTAATGCACAGAACAACTGAGGATAAAGCAAGAGGCATACAATGGACCCCCTTCTCAGTATTGGAAGATCTTGACTTTGCCGACAATCTAGCCCTGGTCTTCCACAGCCACCAACATATGCAGGAGAAAACATCTCGCCTCAGCAACAATGCACAGCAGATTGGTCTGAAGGTCAGCCAGAAGAAGACTTAGCTGATGTATTTAAATATCACAAATCCTTCACCAATCCAACTGAATGGAAAGGATCTCCCAGCCACCGAGGAGTTTACATACCTAGGCAGCATAGTCAGGCATGATGGAGGAGCAGGCAATGACATCAGTAACCGTCTAAACAAGGCCAGGAACGCATTCAGAATGCTCAACAATATGGAGATCTCAACAGTACAGCATCAAGACAAAACTAAGGCTGTACCAGAGCTGTGTTGTCTCCACCCTTTTGTATGGCTCGGAATGTTGGAGAATGACAGCAAGTGACCTTACCAAACTATCAGTCTTCCGCACAAAGAGCTTGAGAAGATTAAAAAGAGTATTATGGCCAAACACCATCTCAAACGAAGAGTTACTTGCGCAATGTCATCAAGAGAGCATGGAAACCATTCTCATGAGAAGGCGATGGAGATGGATCAGGCACGTGCTCAGAAGAGAACCCGACAACATCACACGCGTAGCCCTCCATTGGACACCTGAAGGAAAGAGGAAAAGAGGAAGACCTAAGAACACCTGGCGAAGAATTGTGGAGGGAGAGCTGAAGACCCTTAAGCACAACTGGGATACCATCCGGAAGTAAGCCCTTAGCAAACAGCAGTGGAGGACCTTTGTTGCTGCCCTGCATGCCAGTAGGCATAAGGGCAGTAAGATAGTAAGTACTTTGTCAGACAGGTTTTATTTAAGTGATTTCCTGATTCAAGAGGTCTGGCAGTAATCAGACCTGGGTGTGGCTAGTGAAATCGAACTCAAAAAATGTGAATAATCACAGTTAATTCATGATTTAAGAAGGGAGGGAGGGGGCGGATTACTTTTTTACATTGGGCCAGTTAGGTTTTGATTGCTTTTTTCCCCCTTAATACAGGGGTGTCCAATCTTATCCGTGAAGGACCAGTGTGGGTGCAGGTCTTTGTTACAGCCCAGGGCTACAGCACCTGATTCAACTGATAAAGCAATCATGAGGTTCAATTAAGACCTTGATAATTAGAAGCAGGTGTATTAGTGTTGGGCAGTCACAAAAACCAGCAACCACACTGGCCCTTTATGGATAAGAATGGACACCCCTGCCTTTATAAATGACATCATCATTTGAAAACTGCATTTTGTATTTACTTGGGATGTTGTTGTCTAATTTTAAAATTAGTTTGATGATCTGATACATTGAAGTGTAAAAAATATGCAAAAGAATAAGAAATCAGGAAAGGGGCAAATACTTTTTCACAGCACTGTAGGGGAGACTGGGGTCCAATGAGCTATGGGGACCAATGAGCCATATCACATATTTGCAATCAATCGATGCCAGAGGTGTTTAAAATAGGCAAAACAGTGATGTGGCTCATTTATCCCCATGACTCATCAGTCAATGGTCAAATATTTTGCTTATCTTAAGTAGCTCTGTCATTGATTGATCGCAAATATGTGATATGGCTCATTGGTCCCCATGGCTCATCGGACCGCAGTCTCCCCTACATTGTAAATGCCATTTTATATCTCGCCTGCGCATTATGTCATATGAAATGTGATTAGGATTGTAGAGTCATGTATGGTATTGGAGGACAGTATTGTTTCTTGGGGCATATAAAAAGCACTGTTTAAAAATCCTTCAAGCATGAGACTGAAAAGAACTATTTTACAGATCAATGCACAAAAGAACATTGCTGAAAGTGGTAAAAAGAAAAAGAGGAGTTGAACATTGGCAATAAAAAGAAAAATTTAGATGAAAATTTGTGAAAATAGTAATAATAATAACCGTTTTCAGCCTTTTTGTGTTTGACAAATGCTTATGGTGTCCTTTTCGCAGGCTGCAATTTTTTTCTGTACTGTTCACGCATCACAATTTCTAGGACCAAGAGAAAAAAAAAGTCCCCCGAAAAGAAAACACTTCCATGGTCCACATTGTTCCTGATATCCAATGTGAATAAAGCTGGGCAGTACAGATTCTCATCATTGAAGAGATAATAATGATTCCCAGTTTACGTTACTGTGAATTCCCTCCTGAAATGAGGAAAGTTAGCTAGAACGTTAAATACATTGGCAAAGTAGCTATAACATTAGATTTTGATGCCACTTCATCTTGATGGCTAGGTAGCCAAATAGCTCGCTCGCGAGTATTCCATTTTAAGTAGCGTTTTTAGCTCGCTAGCCAGTTGGCTATGTAGCTAAATACATCGGCGCGCCAGCTATAACATTATAAAGTTCGATATCACTTCAGCTTGCAAGCTAGGTAGCCAACTAGCTCGCTAGGTAAACTGAAGCCTTATTTTGTCGGCTTAATTATTTCTGAGAATCCTTCGGTCATTGAAAGCGAATTGTAGCCTTTTTAGCTCGCTAGCCAGTTGGCTACGTAGCTAAATACATTGGAGCGCTAGCTATAACGTTGTACAGCTCGATATCACTTTAGCTTGCTAGCTAGATAGTCGACTAGCTCGCTAGCGAGTAAGACAGTGCAAGCTTTATGTCGGCGTAATTATGACGCAGATTGGCGCCTTATGAGAGGAAGGTTCTATTTCGTCACTCCGAATGTCAATTCTCCTTTATGTTTATGCCTCGAAGCGGCGATTCCACATACAACCTCGGAGTGCTTCGAGAGACGCAGCTTCGAGAGAGGCAACCGGACGGATACAGTGTTGTAGGTATGGATAATCCAGCACATCTCGACTCTTAATGTTTCTCAGAGCTCTTGCTTCTGGGTTTAATAACTGAAACGAAGTGTATATTCTGCCGGTGAACCGTTTTTACATTTCAAACATTGGCGGGCGGTGGACGGAAAACTGGGGGGGGACGGAAAACATCCCTTGAAACGGATGAGATTCGTGACCCGATTTCAATCATTGTTCTTGGTCAACATATTAGTTTCCCTAATAATGAAATGTTTAGGCGAGTGAATAATAAATTCTATAAAATGTTTAATTCACCTGCCTTAAAAGGCAACTCTTCACGAAAAAACCACTGTGGATTTTCCGCGTGAAATTTTGTCACATCCTAAGCAAGTCCTCAAACCTGTGCTTATTTATTGTTTAATTGAAAAAGATTTAAATGCGCTCTTTTTTTGCGTTCAACTGGTGCTTTTGATTTCTCGTCTTAACGAAGACAATTAGCTACACCTGAGAGGGGAGAGTTCAAGTGTCTTTTACCAGGGAAATTGACTGAAAACAGATCAAGACTAATAAGCAATTTAAAGACATGTTCATCGCCCTCCTTGTTCTCTGTCCACCGCCCGCCACTGATTTCAACGGCTATTTCGCCGTGCCCCCCGATGCACATGAGCAGTTGTATTATTTTTTGACAAGCTCTGAAATGAATAGATTATAGTGAATAGTTATAACTTCGCCATTTAGGCACCTAGCTCGCATATACATACATTAAATATAGCTAGCAAAGTTGGCATACAGGCTCTCTCGCTAGCTTGCTAACGTTATATTTTATGCATTTAAATTTAGTCCATTTAAAATGCGTATAGCCATTATTTTGCGGACTAATTTGGCTGGAGTTGCACCGCGAACATTTAGCTCGCTAGCTGGCATGAAAGTGCGCCGAATAAAAAGGTTGCCAGCTAAAGCCGCTTTCACACCGGAGACCTTGAAAGCGAATTTTTTCGCCACGACAGATTACATTCAAAGTCAATGCAAAACGCGAATCCGCGTGTATTCGCGTCTTTGCATTGACTTTGAATGTAATCTGTCGTGCGAAAAATTCGTTTCGCGTCCGGTGTGAAAGCATCTGAACATTGACTAAGAAACCAACAAACTAGCTTGCACGCTAGGCTAGCAAGCTAGTTCGCCTGCTCAGCTATCTATATGCGGTGCTCATACATCAATAAATGCAGTGGCAAAGCCACTGTGCCCGCTTGGCCAAACACGGCCAAAATCGAACCTGGCCTAGATTTCCATCCCATATACATGATTTAAAATATGAAAAGGATCCGTGAAATACTGAAGACCCTAGAGCGCTGACAAGGCAAAATATTTACGGATCCACGACAGACCACCACAAAGGTATCTAACCACACCATAAGCCCGACTGGCCTAGAGGCCAAGCGGGCTAAAAATGATGTTTAGCGATGCCAGCTGAGGTGTGATTTTGTGAATTTGCTTGCTGTTATGCACTGAAACAGGAAAAGGGAAATCTACTGCAGATAAACCTTTAAAATCAAATCTCACAGCGCTCCAGACTACGACCAAAATGGTCGCATCTGCGACCAAGATTTACGTTTTGCGACTTATATTCTCACAACACTTCATGCACTGTGCGCCTATTCTGGGCAGCGATTCACTCCCTTATTATCAGCCGCCGACCGCGATTTTTTTTCTGCAGCTCGGTTGGTACCATTACGTACATCAGCCAATCACAGCTCGGCTGTACTCATGCATCGATGAGAATGGCAAAGCATTCGACCTTGTCACAGTCAGCTGAGTTGTGCGCGCGGCAAAATTGTAAAACCTTGTCTGACAATAACGATGTAAATGTTCCACTATACGCGAAATTACCAGTACACTAGCTGGTCTGCAGCAGAAGTCCAGCAGTCTGCGCAGTAGGCCTTGGCTTCGGTGACTAATACTGCAGATCGGAGAGCAAATTTCATGATATCAGAAAGTGTTTTCATGACCGGTTTTTTATTTCGCTATTTAGATTTTGCGCATTTCTAAGGGTAATGGAAACGCACCTGGAGAGTGAGAACGATGTCCGACGTTATTAGCCCGAAAACACAGTCTGCTTCGTGACCGCAGACTGTTCGCGACAGTTTTGAGTCTTGTCGATACCAGCTATGGGTGCTTGCGTCCAGTGGCGAATGGTTTTATTTGGCGTTTCAATATCAATCGCTAACCTTCTATCCTGATGGATTAGGTTGGATGCGCACTTCCACTCTGATCTGAGCATGTACATGATCATTCATGCAGTATGTATGAAATCGGTGACTGGTTGGTCCGAGTGCAAGATTATTTATTTTCATTAGAGTACGATAAAGATGAGAAAAGCTGCGGTTCTTATAGATTTATATTCCGTTTTTTTTCGGGGTTCCGATAATTGGCCAGCTGTCAGAGGAATAGTATTTTGTTGATTGCAACAAATGTTCAAAACTGATTCAAAAACTAACCGGTGACGCCTGACCAATGTACTCCAGCGACGACCATAGGCTTATCAGCGCAATGCCTCAAATATGAGTCTGCGTCACGAACAGTGTACGGTCACGAAGCAGACTGTTTTTTGGGGGCTAATAACGTCGGGCATCGTCCTCACTCTCTGTGTGCGTTTCCGTTACCCTTCGAAATGTGCAAAATCTACATAAAAAAAAAAAAAAAAAACTGGTAAATAATAATTATTATTATAATAAGCCGTCCTACTACATTGTTACCGGTGAAAGAATTTCTTGAAACTTTGTGCTAACGAACTTGGCATACTGCACCTACTTTTTACCAAATATTTAGGGTGGATCACTTTGGGAACTATATTAATTTTAATGTTAAACTTTAAATTTGTGATGAAAAAAAATGTGGCCAAATTATGCTTTTTACAGCTTCAATTCCTCCTGGGTCTCATATTTTCAAAGCAGTTAAGCCATGTTTGGTGTCAAATTGTTCCTTGGGATGGCAGCAACAATAACAGTTATAAATTGTAGAACAAGCACTGTGATAATTGGGAGTTATTCATTGATTTATCCCCATATGTTGGTTTTAGGGGGCTGCTCATCTAAATTTGGCCATAATTTTTCTATGAATGATTCAGTTTATGTACTGGGGAGGGTTTGATGAAAAGTTGTCCCTTGGAGAAATGGAGACTTGTACATACATTTAGACTTGTATGATAACTCTCCAAAATGATAACTGCATTTATACATTTTTCAAACATTCTTGTCAACATCAATATCTACTTTTCAATTCACAAAGTGCTTTCTGATAATGTTTCTTATATAAATGCAGCAATAACTGATAGTCTGTTCAGGTATCTTTATTTGGGCTTGTAAATATTCAGAAAAGTATAATGGTACTTTGCGTGACCACAGTTTTGGCCTGCGCGCCTAAATTTTGGCCTGCGCGCCCAACTTTTTCAGGTTGGGAGCGCATGCGCTCCTAGGTCCAAAAGTTAGTCTGGAGGGTTGTCTCAGGATGTCTTTGGGGAAGAATAATACAACCAAGGTCATCACCAAAAATTACAGCCATCTGTCGCCACTTGACCTACGTGTATATTGCATAAAACTTGGTGAAATAAAAAATCTTTCTTGATGTGTGATGACCCCTTGCCATAGCTACCTTCCATAAACATTTGAGCATTCGAGCGCAAAGGATAAAGGACTTATGGTTATTTTTGTGTTTTTGATTAAGTGCCCCCTACTGGCCAAAGCAGTGGGCCGATTCGACTCAGATTTGAATGTGGCCAAGATCGTATTCCCATACATACACATGCAATATGAAATGGTTCCATCAAAAACGGAAGGCGCTGTAGTGTGCCAAAGTCGCAGGCAAAATCGCGGCAATTGACTGCAATTTGACCTATTACCGCTTAGAATTACTTTAAATCAAAAGCCCTTCTGAAATGAGATGGCCCCTTGCCATAGCTACCTTCCATAAAAATTTGAGCGCTCTAGCTCAAAGGGTAAGGGACTTATGGCCATTTTTATGTTTTTCATAAAGCGCTCCCTATTGGCGAAACTAAGTCTAAGAAGCAAATCTGGTCGATTATTGAACTCGATCTGTGTCTCACGCCTATACCGCCATGCAGCGCCAAGCGGGCTAAAAATCTGAGCAGTCTAGCTCAAATGGTAAGGGGCTTCTGCCCAATTTTGTGTTTTATAATGGCCAAAGTAGTGGGCCGTTTGGCCAGAAATCGAATCTCGATCGAGATCTTATGGTCATACACCCACATATGAAAAAGCAAAAGGCTACGTCAAAAACTGAAGGCACTAGAGCGCTGACATGGTCAAAGGCAAAATTGCGGCGATTTCCCGCCATTTGACCTACATATCGCTTAAAGTTTGGTGAAAGAAAAACCCATCTGACTTGTGATGACCCCTTACCATAACTACCTTCAGTAAAAATCGGAGCGTTCTAGCTCAAATGGTAAGGGAGTTATGGCTATTTTTGTGTTTTTCACAAAGCGCCCCCTATTAGCCAAACTAAGAAGCAAACCTGGCCGATTATTGAACTCGATCTGCGTCTGAGGCCTATATAGCCATGCACCAAGTTACATTTGATTTCACTGAAAACTGTAGCTGCTATCGTGCTGACAAGCCAAAAGTAAACAGACGACTATGTACTAATGAACAGACGCACGACAGACCACCACTAAGCATGCCCGTCATGGCATTAGCCCTTTTTTGGCCATGTGGCCAAGCGGGCTAAAAAACAGTGAATTGCGGGGCCACCCCGGTGGCTCATCGGCAAAGTGCATGCACCATAAAGACTGTGAACTTCCTGCGCCGATCCGGTTGGATTCCGGCTCGGGTCACTTGCTGCGTGTCTTCCCCATGCTTCTTCCCAACCTTCCTGTTTCTCTCCACTGTGCGACTATCAAATAAAGGGGAAAATCCCAAAAAATAATCATTCAGATACTCCGTTGATTCTTGTTTTTAAGCCCAAAAATAATACAACTGCGCATGTGTACCGGAGGTCGCGGCCAAATAGTGGTAGAAATGTAAAAACGGTCATGGCAAAATGTACACTGCCAAACTGAAATCGCAAAAGCTCACTCATGGAATGCTGACGTAAATGTTGGTGTCTATGTAAACTGAAGCTAGTAGCAATACTGTTAATACTTGAAATGCTCAGTACAAATTTGGGACGATCACTTCAAACCTTTTTTTTCATGAAAGAAACTGTTCATGTTTGAGTGCAGTGCGGCCCTTCAGGGTTTTGGGGAAAGTTAAATTGCAGTCACGTGGTCTTCCTGTTGCAGGTGGCTAAGTAGGACCCTTGAGCTTATCAGCCATAATGATGTTGATCATTTTTAATTAAAATTAAATTATCTCTGAAATGATCATTGTGTTTTCATTTAATGCAGGAAATAGCAGATCACAGATAAATCGCAGATATGGGGCAGAAACAAAGCAAGAGTATTTCTGCCGAGAAGAAGAGAAATTCTGAGGTAAATTTATAATAATCTCCTGATTAAATGGTTGGCTGAAGTTGATCAGTCTTTCTTGCCTATGGGCAGTAACTTTCCCATGTGATGTCACAATGGAACATATTTTAAAATGGCATGTAATGGCTAATAATCTGTGCACCTGGTCACATGATAGGACACCTTTAAGATGACGTGCAGGGAAATGTTCTAATGTCCATAAAATTATATCTGGTTAGTGGTTACTGGAGCTTTTTTCCCCCGTGAATGTGCCATTTTTGGGGCTACAGCCCATTGCCACATATTCATTCTGGAGTATCTCGTGGGCGTACCCCATAAAACAGGAGATTCTGACAGTGGAGATTCCCTGACCCAATCCCAGGCTTGATTTATCACATTACCTTGAAGACGCTAAGACACGTCAGGCTAATGTACTGCTGCAAATTCAGGACATTTTATTTTACCTTTTTTTTCGCGGCTGAGGAGGCACATAAAATGTAAAATAAAATGTCCCTCTATTGTGCATTAGATGTCTTGGCGTTGTTAAGGTAATGTCAAATATGGTAAAGTGCTGTCCCATTCCTATTTATCCCATTTCAAGCTCTTGCAGCCTCAGACACTCAAGCAAGTACCAGCTGACATTAGTTGATTACCGAGGGTTCAAGGCATAAAGGGTGTATCCTGGACCTAATTCGTCTTTTTTTTTTTTTTTGTCCAAAAGATTGTGCCTTTATGCACCAAATCTTAAGGGTTATTTTGCCAAGGGTGGTCTGTGTATTGAACAATTTTTGAAAATTACCAGAAGCGTCTGGAAAAATCCCCAGGGAGTCCTTAGCCATATTGATCCAGATTTGTGATGTCACCTGCGGTTCCCCCATATCTAGGGCTCTGAGAGACCCAGTGCCTGCAAGACCCAGTGTCTTGTCTTTGGTGAATCTGTCGATACTAACACCATCACGATTGGTGTTACTGCACCCTTGACCATTCCGGCCAAATACTTCAAATAACGCCCAAAATCGCAAAAATAAACACCATGAACGCAACCTCCAAGTACAGTTGTAGGCCTATATCCACTATCAACAGAATGACCAGCATCACCCTTGGGCTGCGGGAACTGCACGTGACGTCAGAGAAAGTCATTTTCCCCGGGAGACTCAAATCGCAACCATTTTTTGTGCCAGACAAATTCTGCCTAAAATCCTGATATTAAAACAGGTATATCTGACACTGACCAATGTGTTATATTGGTCAAAATGCGTAAAGTGACTAAAAATTCTACATAGTATCTCAAAATTGGGTGCATTTTATGTTTTAAATCAGCCAGGATATGCCCTTTAAGGCTTCAGGGTGGAGATAGGGATTGGGTCCCTATTTAGAAATTCTCTGGTAACGTGGTTTCTAGGCAAGTTTGGTCAATATTTAAGACGTCAGCACTGTGTCAATTCAAACTTGCCCAATGTTGTTAACTTCGGCTGGTGAGCAAAATAGTCACCAGCCCCATGTGTTTCTGATGGGTAAAAAATGATTTGACTAATTATTTAATGTGGTCATTAATCAGCATGATTTTTCTATGAACCGATAACAGGTTAATTGAAAAACGATTCTGTATGGCACTTGAGAACAAGTCTCCCTTAAACCGTGGCAAGTATCCATCAACAACGCATGAAAAACAGAGTCCCTCTCGGCGCTAGTTTAGTGTAATGTTAGACTCACACGTCATGAGCTTGATCAGCTAACTCAACTCTGCTTTCATATCAGAGATCGGAAGTGGAGGAGGTACCTGTGGAAGACAGGGAGAGGGAGTCAGAGAGGAGGCGCTCTGAGTTGCAGGTGGGTTATATGTGCTGTATGAAGCGTATGTTGATAATGAGAGGAAAGATGGAGCATCCTCAGATGTGAACTCTGTTGAAAATAAAGACCACTAATTATCATAAAACCAACATAGTTTCTATTTGCCTCCGGCTTTCCTGTCAGCATTGTTTTATCACTTTGATAGATAGATAGATAGATGGATATTTTATTCAGCATAAAGGCCATAGGTCCAAAATACATGCATTGTATCATTACAATCTCTGCGCATTTACAGTAGATGTGGTTTAGTGAACAATCATGCAACTCTACTGATATCTTTGTTATCAGTAATCCTCTGTACTTTGTATAGAAACAAACATAATCTGTGTAACATAGAATAGTCTTTGGTTGACATGAGGTGATTAAAATCTCTAATAGAAGCACAGAACTATGGTAATTTCAGAATATCATGCCTTAAAGGTGCACTATGCAAGTATGTACGACATCACTTCTGTTGACATTGGAAGTCAAACAAAACAGAGGTGGCTCGCCCCTCCCTCCCATAGTTCCCTCCCTCCCTTGCTTCCGTAACTGTCAACTCTTGTCGGTGATTGGCCGGATTGGTTTGTTATGTTATGGGGCACAGCCTGTGCCCCTTATGTTTATTTGCAGTTTGTGACGCCTGTGCGGTCTCCAGAGCCTGGGTTTTTTTCACAGTGAATTCAGGGGCAGGCAGCTAGCGGATCGTGGGGAGATGTTGGCGAATTGAGACAAAAATATAATCGCGCAGAAAACAAACAAACTTGCATAGTGCACCTTTAAAGGAGGTTTTGCAGGGTATAGGCAAATTTGCCCACAGCCCAATTTGAACCATCTTCTGGTTATATGTACCTACTTGTGGGACTGTCCAGAAAATAGATTTGAAATGTGAAATTTGCATACAGGAAGTGAACTGTGACCTATTTAGTGATTTCAAGATTTTTGTGGGGAAAGGCCTCAAAAAGTCCATATTTAAACCCATAAATGATTGTTCTGAAAAACCAGATGATTTTTAATGGCTACACAACAACATGACGGACATTTTGATACCAAACATGAGTATTTATGTGAAAAACTGAGGAAGTTTCAGACAATTTTCCATTGAAAAATGCATCTGTCTTGACCAAAATTGATGCAAAACGTAAAGTTCATCTTGAAAAACAACCAGGTTCCTATGAAAACACACCTAAGATATTTTCACAAAATTTGCCTCATATAATTGGCTAAATAATGTGCGAGTGTCATTAAATTGCAAGACCCGTAACATGGATCGGGATAGCGAAAATTGGAACCATCCCTGTATTTAGAAATTATTACTATCTCCTTTGGGTGTCAAAATAGGTCACTAAATAATAAACATGGAATGCTTGTTATAGATACTGATCCAAATTAAGAGTTTTAGGGCCCTATTTTAACGATCTAAGCGCACAGTCTGAAGCGCCTGATGCAAATGCATTAAGGGCGTGTCCAAATAAATTTTTGCTAGTTTAACGGTGGGTTATCTAGTCGCATAGTAAGGCGCTCAGGGCAAAGGGGTTGGATTTAATCTCTTAATTGAACATAGGCGTGTTTTGGGTGAAACATGGAATAAACCAATCAGAGTTTCATCTTCCATTCCTTTTAAAAGCCAGGGGGACATGTAGGGTAACCTGGGGCAAAATGGGATATCGGGGCTAAATGGGTTTTGTCAGAATGCCTCCTTTAAAGTCTTCGAGTGACCTCAGCCTTCATTGGCTTTGAGAGATCACTTGATGAGAGCACTGCATTTCTTCCCAGTCCACTTGTTGACTGTTGAACTCGCCTGAGAGAGGTAAATATCAAAATACGTCTATTTTCTTGCTATTTTTCACTTGTACTTTTTGTGGGACAGTTTTTTTTTGTTGAATAGACACTGATATAAAGGTGAGGTTCTGTTGGAGTAGTGTGCTACAGGCTGCGGGAATGCCTTGTTGATCTTGACCTAAGTTCACCTTGCTTTTCCTAAAGGGATGTATTGTGTACTGTGTGATGTGGGGTAAAATGGGGTAGGCGTTGTGGGGCATAATGGGGTACTTCCCCATTATGCTCCAAGTGTATTATTTTGTAATGTCACAGATACTTCTGTGTCAAACGGGTGTCGTGACAGAGAGGGAAAACAGCTGTACTCACATGTTCACCTGACAAAAAGGAACTGCTGGAAATGAAAGAAAAGAAAAGTGCTCCAAAAGTAAAAGGTTGCAAAAAAGAAAAAGGAAAGAAAAGTTCAGATGCACAGGAGGATACTGAATGTCTCTATTGCGAAGATTTTTATTCGGTCAGTCATGAAAGTTGGGTTGCCTGCTGCAAATTCAGCAGATGGGCGCACTACTTATGTGCTGGACTGGATGAAAGCAACAGAAATACAGTATTCGTGTGTGAACTGTGTGAAGACTGAAAATGGAATTAGACGTTGTTTTGTGATCATTTTTACCCCTTAGCCCCAACTCGTTACCCCTCAGCCCCGATTCGGTCAGGGAAGAGGGGTATTGTCATCCTGTGCGTGTCCGGGCGGACGGGCGGCGGTATAAATCGGTTGCCGTCGATTTAACGGAGAACACATGCGTGGAACGATTCCATTTTCACATGACATATTTGTCCTGACGAGAGGATGGTTCCTTTCGAAAATTAGCGTTGTGTGCTAACTAATATGACTGCCACAGCTGCCATCTTGATTTTGGTTTCCACACGATAACTAAAGAACGCCTTGTCCGATTGATGCCATTTCTTGGTGGTGTATTGGAGGTAGCTAGAGGAAGGCTCCTTTTGAAAATTGGCACTGCACGCTAACCAACATGGCCGCCACAGCAGCCATCTTGATTTTGGTTTCTGTCGATTTCACAGAGAACGTCTTCGTGGAACGATTCCATTTTCACATGACATATTTGTCCTGACCAGAGGATGGTTCCTTTCGAAAACCGGCATTGTGTTCCAACCAATATGGCCGCCACAGCTGCCATCTTGACTTTGGTTTCCGCACGATAACTAAAGAACACCTTGTCCGATTGATGCCATTTCTTGGTGGTGTATTGGAGGTGGCTAGAGGAAAGTTCCTTTCGAAAATTAGCACTGCACGCTATATCGGTGCTTTCTATTCAGTTCGCTCATCTTCAACTATAATTTCATGTGCTGGGGCTGAGGGGTACTGCCTTCGCCCCCGCGAAGCACATTTTTTGGACTTGCCACAATAGTTTGCTAGCTCCCCAATTTGCCTCAGGAGCCACCCCGTTTTGCCCCTTGCATGGGGTAAAACAGGGTTGTGAGCCATTTTTTTTTTTTCAATCTTGGATAAAAACTTGAACTTGAAATTTATGCATTTCTTGCTTTGTCATATTGTTCTTTATGTGCAAACCTGTAATGTTTATACAAGTTTGAGTCCCTTGAATGAATTATATGGATGTGGGGAAAGATCTTTCTTAAGTACCCCATTTTGCCCCAGTTTCCCCTACCCTGGCGGATAGCTACTATAAGGGCGAACTTTACTGCCCTTATATATAAAAAAAAAAAAAAAAAACTTAACTGCATCAGAATCAGGGCTGCTCGTGCCCAGTGTAAAAGCGTACGAGCAAACCATTGTTTAAAGTATGGAAACCTGATCACAGCGATTTTTCAAAAATGTAATAAACATGTTTTAAATATTGCTCAAAATTATTTAAATCATATCCAGGCATTAAAAAACATAACAGTGAATCCCCAGGGCCGCAGTTGAACTTCATATTACATTATAACTTTTGCAGGGGTGTAGGAAGCAAATTGATATTGGTCCGGCAGATGGCGCTGGGGGGATGGTATCATTAGAAAATTTTTTGAAACCTGGGATTGATTTGGTTAGCTGTGGTAGCATCAAGACTCATCTTTAGCCTCAACAGTCTAAACTTTTGGGTGGTGTTTCTAGTCACGACACAACAGCAGATTAGTTCAGTCTGTGGTCTATAGTATGCACTTTCCAGCATTAGCAGTTTGAAGCATTTCATCCATGAACTTGATATAAACCTTTGAGACAGTGTTCAAGCAATGAATTGGAGGCTTACAGAATACCTTATAAATTGAGATAAATAAAAGAAGGTGACGTCCAGAGTAATGGTGTCAGGGTTCCCTGCTGAAAATTCCAGCTTTGACCAGTCTAGGCTGGTCAGGCTGGTTTAAGCTGTGTTTTGGACAGTTTTAGTTGGTCGGCCAGCCCTTCACCAGCTGACTCCAGCTGACAATACCAGCTTAACCAGCTGTGGACACCTTTATCAAGCTATAGAGACCAGCTTTAATCTAGACCAGCTATGACCAGCTAATAACACAGCTCAGACCATCTTAAACCAGCTTAGAATTCTAGCTGGTCTGAGCTGTGTTATTAGCTGGTCTAGATGTTTAAAGCTGGTCTCGATAGCTTGATGAAGGTGGTCAAAGCTGGTTAAGCTGGTATTGTCAGCTGGAGTCAGCTGGTGGAGGGCTGGTCGACCAACTAAAACTGTCCAAAACACAGCTTAAAACAGCCTGACCAGCCTAGGCTGGTCAAAGCTGGAATTTTCAGCAGGGTTATCCACCCATAGAAACTGACTGTCAGTTTTCTTATGTTCTTTTTATCCCTTGCTTTTTTACATTTACTGATTTATCTGATTTACCTTATTTATTTCATCCCATTTAATGCAATTTGGCCACCTATCTAAGAAAAAAATAATAAAACACTGACACAAGATTACCAAGAACGGGTAAATCCCGTCATAGGCTAATTCAGATATCATATGTGGACATGCGATACGCACGCAGGTAACTAATCCCTCGCTCTAGAAATACGAAGTAAAAACACAAGCAGGACATAAGCTGCATTAGTATTGTGCAGATTGAAATCTTACCGGGAATGTAGGGGCACAACCAGGGCATGCAGCTGATGATAACTGTGTGAACTCGGAAGGTGGATACCCACAAACACAGTTCAGGATGAACTGTTTAAAATGTGTTAGCAACAATTAGTTTTTAACCTAGTTAATATAAAGAGAGAGGATTTCATGAGCTTTCTTAGACGCACTTAGAATACACTGCTTCCGCACACAAGCCCCATCTCACTCGCGCCCTCCACCAAGCATGGGGTCGCATAGAATAATCATTTCTTTCAGACACGTGGCCCTTCTAAAAGCACAGCGCGCCTCCAAAGCATTCGGTTTTCTGTGTGCACCCATGATTGCCAGCAATTTGAAAAGATTTGAGCGGCATACGCCAATCACAGATGCCAGTTGGCGCTTGGTGGGTGATTTGTCATAAAAAATCGATTAAAAATTAAAATGGAAAAAAAAAAATTGAAAGGGAGCTCTTCATACAAGGAAGTGCAACCAGATCAAGCAGTTAAATGCAAATATGGGGATAACGATAGTTTGCGCTGCTTAGGTCTGGTAGATAATCCATTACATTCAAATTAAAAAAACATTGCACTCTGTGATTGTCTGTTGCAATGTGAGGATGCCAGTTTCGCAATTTTAGGTGATCACCGAGAGACTGACAGCCCTTCAAGCATAGTCCTTATCTCAGGGGCAAAACTGTCTTAATAAAATAGTAAACCATCGCTCTAGATTCAAATTGTATGCATTAAACAAGCGCGTGAGGTCACCAACCAAAGCCCTATAATGTCAAAATCACCACACCTCATTTTAAGACCAACACGCCCATGGGCGCTCAGTTTTTGGCGCGAATGAATTGGCTATTTATGCAGCGAGGGCGCTGGATGGGAAATAACGTTTTGCATCCCACTGCGCTGGGTGCACGTTAGAGGTCTGAAGAGTATATGTACATGACTGACGAGACATTGGCCTTCCGGATCATTCTGTATCATAACTACAATACATCTGAAACACATTTGTCCTTTTAAGATTAGACAAATATAGATTGTTACTATATATAGTACATAGTTGTATGTTAATTTATTGGGATATAATAACACTTTCAGGATCACCTGTACAGTAATTGTGATAAGATCAGTTAACGGTGGTGTATTCAAGCCATTTTTATTATATACTACATATTTCTCAGAGAAGCCATTTAAATGTTTTCATAAACTGTTGTAACATTGAATAGGTTCTATATTTCCCAGGCCTTGTTTACACTCCACTGAGCAAAGCGTAGTCTGCGCTTGTGGTCACGCTTCAATGATTTTGTGAACCACAAAGCATTCAACATTGTTGTCTGCCAGGGGTAGGGAAC
The DNA here is from genome assembly GCA_029692085.1 of Gymnothorax javanicus. NCBI lineage: Eukaryota > Metazoa > Chordata > Actinopteri > Anguilliformes > Muraenidae > Gymnothorax > Gymnothorax javanicus. The sequence continues at coordinate 10,776,970 of CM056199.1, read as the reverse complement.
CTTCTCCAGAAAGAGCCACTGTGGGTGCAGCCTTTCATACCAACCAAGCTGCTACACACCTGATTCCATTAATCAAGGCCCTTAACAAACATTCCAGAGGTTGATTAGTAGAATCAGGTGTGTAGCAGCTTGGTTGGTATGAAAGGCTGCACCCACAGTGGCTCTTTCTGGAGAAGGTTCCCTACCCCTGTTGTATGCTCATGCTTTACATACTGCCGCTGTTTCATGTGATACATTTTATAAATCATGTACAGTTGCAAGAAAAAGTATGTGAACCCTTTGGAATTACCTGGATTTTTGAATAAATTGGTCATAAAATGTGATCTGATCTACATCTAAGTCACAACAATAGACAAACACAGTCTTCTTAAACTAATACCTCACAAACAATTATATATTTTCATGTTTTTACTGAACACAACATGTAAACATTCACAGAGCAGGGTGGAAAAGGCTCAGCTTGATTCCTCTCAAGCGAATGCAGATCGGCTGTGTACAAAAACACGATGGGTGGTAGAGTCCTATCATGGTCGTTTCAAACAGTGGTGTTTCTTTAAGGAAAGGATGTTGTCCAATTATTATGTTCCCATTATTGGTAATCTCGTTAAAATAATTATAGCTTGTCTTAATGGAATAAGGGGGCCAATATATGTGGCCAATCCAGAGCGTGCTGCCAGAGACACACAGATGGCACAAAGCAGTGGCGTAGCTAGAGGGGGGGGCACAGACATGTCACTGTATTACAACAGTTAGTTCTGGCTAGTTCTCAATCATTTTCCTTTATTGACACGTTTTCCAATTATCGTAATTTGCAACTGAAGACACGGTCTCTCTCCATATGCGATCTAACAGCGATTAAATCATGGGCTAAATTCAGTACAGTGGCGGCACAAGAACAAAGAATTTGATTGCACAAAACATGCGTTTAAAATAATTATTAGTCCTAAGGCTGCCGGATAGCTCACTCGGTAAAGCATCGCGTTGCGAAGCAGAAGTGACTATCACGTCGCGGGTTCGAGCCCCGCTTCGTACCAGCCGGCAGTAGTCGGCAGCTTTTTCAGAGTAGCGCACAATTGGCTATAGCGCTACAGGGTTGCAAATTGGGAAGGGACTGCCGGAAGGGATTACAATAGTAGCCTTGTTTGTTGCTCAAGCGCCTCCTGTTGGCCAGACGGGCGCTCGTCAGGAAGATTCTAAGCCTGGTCATGTCCGAGTATCCTCCGCCCTCGTTCTGAACTTGCGAAGATTCAACCAATGAGTGTATAAGAAGCGGTGGTTGATAGGCGCGTGCTTTGGAGGAGAGCCGCGAACTGTCTACACTCTCCTGAATTGGCAGCAAGGGGTCGCATACGAGCAAGCCTTGTACATAGTTCACCAATTGGGCATTCCAGATTCGGGTGGGATTGGAGATGCCAAATTTATTTTAAAAATAAAAAATAAAAAATAATTATTAGTCCTGACTTGTTCTCAGTCATTTTCATAATTAACAGAAGGTTCACTCCGAGAGCTCTCCACACTTATCAGGTGCTGCTTGTTGACGACAGTCATTCATCTGGACGCGTATTTGCTGCATTTAAATCAACGTTATTCAAAATTGCATACTTGTCGACTCTCACGCAAATAGCCGGAGCCGCATGCTTTTTATAGCCTATTGAACTGCCAAGTGCCACTTTTTTTAATCAACTCACACAATACCAAGAGTGAAAGTCCGCATTTCATTGGAACGCGGACCAGTTCAACCAACGCGAAGCATTGGCCTATTAATAAGTCAATTATTTTTCTGTACTGAATTTAGCCCATGATTTCATCGCTGTTAGATCGCATATGGAGAGAAACCGTGTCTTCAGTTGCCAATTACGATAATTGGAAAACGCGTCAATAAAGGAAAATGATTGAGAACTAGCCAGGATTAATTGTTGTCATAAAGGGACGTGTCTTTGCCCCCCCACTAGCTACGCCACTGGCACAAAGAATGCTGGCATATCAAGAAAAAAATAACATCTTGATACAAAGAGTTGAAGGAGATCCCACCATGGGAAAAAGAGCAAAAAAGGACTGGGTAAAACTAGAGGCATCCAGTATCACATTTCCAAAGCTCAATCTACATTATCTGGAGACATTGTCATGTGGATCATATCAGCTCAAGCTAGCACCCGGTTACATTGTCAAACATCAAAGCAATGATGGCAACTATGAAATCTGGGTCTATCACCATGACAGTGACCTTGTTCATGGTCAGATCCATTCACGACTTAAGAGCCTGGCAAAGTATAATGTATGGGTACAACATGATGCAAATGGATCTGAAGGCCCAGTGACTGCATACTATTGTCCGTGTCCAGCTGGAAAAAGAACTGCTGGAATGTGTGCCCATGTGGCATCAATCCTATATTATATTGGACACTACCAACACGCTGACCTGAACAAGCCTCTTCAGATGGCTTCTCGAAAATTCTCAGAGTCTATAATTACATTCTAAAATCCACAAGGCCTGTATACAACCTATACAATGTACAACAGTTTATGAAAACATCTAAATGGCTTTTCTGAGAAATATGTAGTATATAATAAAAATGGCTTGAATACACCACCGTTAACTGATCTTATCACAATTACAGGTGATCCTGAAAGTGTTATTATATCCCAATAAATTAACATACAACAATATACTATATATAGTAACAATCTATATTTATCTAATCTTAAAAGGACAAATGAGTTTCAGATGTATTTTAGTTATGATTCAGAATGATCCAGAAGGCCAATGTCTCTTCAATCATGTACATACAGTCTAGGACTCTTAATTTGGATAAGTATCTCTAAGAAGCATTCCATGTTTATTATTTAGTGACCTATGTTGACACCCAAAGGAGATAATAGTAATAATTTCTAAATACAGGGATGGTTCCAATTTTCGCAATCCGGATCCATGTTACCGGTCTCACAATTTAACGACACTCGCACATTATTTAGCCAACTTTATGAGGCAACTTTTGTGAAAATGTCTTCGGTGTGTTTTCATAGGAACTTGTTTGTTTTTTAAGATGAACTTTACGTTTTACATCAATTTTGGTCAAGACAGATGCATTTTTCAATGGAATATGGTCTGACACTTCTTCAGTTTTTCACACATATACTTATGTTTGGTATCAGAATGTCTGTCATGTTGTTTTGTAGCCATTAAAAATCATCTAGTTTCTCAGAACAATCATTTATGGGTTTAAATATGGACTTTTCGAGGCCTTGCCCCACAAAAATCTTGAAATCACTAAATAGGTCACAGTTCACTTCCTGTATGCAAATTTCACATTTCAAATCTATTTTCTGGACAGTCCCACAAGTAGGTACATATAACCAGAAGATGGTTCAAATTGGGATGTGGGCAAATTTGCCTATACCCTGCAAAACCTCCTTTTCATATTGCTTACATACAAATAAGACATTGTGTTCATCTTCGATGTAATGCTCCCCTGAAGTTAGACAATGTTGACATACTCTGTCTTCATGCAAAATAGAACAGTATCTTCTTTTGTTGACTTTAATTCTAAAATGGCTACATCTAAAACGTGCAAAAACTACTTTAAAATGTACAGGTAGAGATGAAACGAGATACCTTTCAACGTGTAAAAGAGACTTGAAATGTTTATATGGATAAGAATCGGATACATTTTCAAGCTTTAGCTACATGCCATTCCTGTTTCAAATTGTCATTTAGTCTCAAATAAATAAACAAGTTTATGTTACCCACCTCTTGTGAAATCCGCAGAAAACCAAAACCATACTTGAACAAAATATTCTTAATATGTGTGGCCCATGTAATTTAACTAGCATAATCCAAAGATAAAAGCATCTTATAACATTGATGTGTTAGGCGACAGGGAGTCATACAGAGCAATTTACACCAATATTTGACAGCCCTTGTCATATAAATCAGCTGTAGAGGCATTCTTCCACATTCATCCTGGGCCATAACATAACAGCAAGTTTTGTTTACTTTCAATATTCTTTTACACATTTTAATCTGTACATTTTCAATAATCTTACAATATGTTACTCCCCACGCCTCTGAACCATAACACAAGATTGGTGTAACAACAGTATCTAAATAAATCAGTACATGGTATAGAACCAAAGTTCCCTTGAAATGTATTGATGGCCATTATTGCTTTGCTGGCTTTGGAAGCTAAACAAGTTTGTGCTGGGGTCCATATTAATTTGGGAGAGAATACTATGCCTAAATATCTATAAAATGACACTACCTCAATATTTTCACCATGAAATGTCAATTTCTCATTATGTTTTAGTGGATCTCCATTTCTGAATACCATCACTTTGGTTTTCTTGAGATTTACTTTCATACCAGTCAGATCACAAAATACCTCCGAAGCATTAATTTTCTTTTGTAACGGTAAAGGGGTATCAGACACAGATGATACATCATCAGCAAACATGATAGCAAATATATCCTTAAAGTCATTTGATACAAAAACACCTTTTCCTCCAATTTCTTCCATAAGATGTATAAGCTTATTAATGAAAATAATGCATAGTTGTGGACGAAGTATACAGCCCTGACGAGTACCAACATTACATGTAAGGTACTCGGTCAGTCCCTGCGGACCTCCAACACAAGAACATAAATTGGTATACATTGAACAAAGTATTTTGGGAAATTTACCTGTTATTGCAATATCTTTTAAACTGTTAAGCAGAACATCATGTTTTACAGTGTGTCAAGCGCCTTTGAAAAATCAATGAATAGGTAGTAAAACCTTCTCCTTCTCTTACCAGCACTTTGTGTCAATAGCTTTCAGATAAGAGATCAGATTTGGTGCAGGTACCTATGGAGGACTGCAACAGCAAATCGGAGCAAATTCAGCAACCCATAAGAAAATGCATATATTTGCACTTTACTTTCTAAATTTTCAGGGGGAGGTTCCCCAGACCACCCTGGTACCTTAACCCAAATTTCCGAAGAGTCTATTTTATTTTTTGGTGTTTTTTTTCGGTAAATCTAAAAAAAAAAAAAAAAAAACCCAAACAAAAAAACAGAAATAACACTTCAAAAAAAATTAATTACGGCTGAAAACCTAAACAGCTAGTACCCCTTTTGAAAAATTACTATAGTACTATTACGATAGTAACTATGGGGGATTGTTGCGGAATTACGATAGCCAGTTACCATAGACATTTACTATAGTTCACTATGGTAACTTACTGTAATCTGTAGTAAAATTACACAGTTATCATATATAGCTATGCAAGAAAGTTGCCTTTCAAGTTAGCTATGGTACTCCATATCCACCAAATCTGTACAAAAACGCTTCATTACTATAGTAAAACACTTTTTAAGTAGATATACTACAGTAACTCTGTAGTTTACTATAGTGATGCTAAAGTGAATCACAAAAGTAAAACTCTACCATAGTAAACTATAGCAATGATATTCAATTACTATCGTATATTTGCAAGAAACAATAGTTGACTGTAGTAAAGTGTAGTTTACTAGAGTTCACATCAATTTTACTGTAGTAAACTATAGTTAACTATAGTAAATTTTTATCAGGGAGGCTAGTTTCCCAAATAACCAAGCAATACACAAAATTACACAGCCAAACAGAATCTGTGGCCTGGATGATTCCCATAAATTGCCCCACGTAACGGAATAGCTTGTTGTTCTCAAATTCATTCAAATGCAGGTAAAAGCAAAAATCAATAAACTTAACTGCCATTAATGTAAGCTTTGCTTTGGTGAGCACACTCAAACGATTCACTTGACACCAGCACACATTGTGGTTCTTTTGGGTATTTTGATGTACAAGGCCTAATTAAAAGCTGGTATAGTTGAGTGTAAAGATGTGCTGACTTTTTGGCCACTGAAAATATTTGGCAAAAAATAGCACATTTGGTATTTGGCCCAACAAGTGAAAAGCCAAAAAATTTTGTCCAAATGTGTGATGTGGTGATTGTGCTTTCATCTAAACGTAGGTAAAAGCACAAGTGGACTGTAAGATGGCTGCCCCGCTGAAGAGAACTTCTGAGACTCAACAATCGGCTCGGGTGATGTCTGCGGTAAATCTTACAAACTATGGATATTATGAAATTTGTAATAAGCACTATGTATTGTTAAAAAGTGCCTCCATAGCCGCTTCTCCCCCTGAGTCTATAGTGAGGGTCAGTGTTACATTGGTTTCTCACATTGTTACGGTGTTATAGTGTCACACATCTACATGTGGGAATAATGCTCACAGACCTTCAGTCGTTTTCAAATTGCATAAACTCAGTCGCTATTCATTTATAGCCTGTAAAATATTATGTGCAGATTCTTTGCCTGCCAGACTTCAAATTATCATTTGAGACAAGCTGACAATGGCTGTGCTGCAGAGCTTGTTGGAGTCTGTGTTACCTGAGCTAAATTTTAATGCATGATATATGCATGTATGCCTGATATATACTGCTCACAAAAGGTAGGGGATAATGAAAAGACAAGACACATAACTCTGAAAATATATTTATTTCAAATTTCAAAACTATGTTATTGCAAGTAAGGCCAGTAATTCAAGATGAAGTTCATGATACATTATCATCACTTCAGTTATTGAGAATTTTTTCTGTAGGTACAAAATGTCACATGGGGTGGTACCCCAAAAGTCACATAGTGATCAGTAATGAATTGGTCCGCCATTAGCGTCCAAACAAGCATCACACTGATGCCGCACGCTCCTGATGAGACAACCAATGCCAGCTTGAGGAATTCTCTGCCACTCCTCCTGGGGTGCCGCACCTAGCTGTACCAAGTCCTAACAGGGTGGGCGCTGCCGTTGTACACGTCGTCCCAGCATGTCCCATATGTGCTCCATGGGGGAGAGCTCAGGGGACATCACAGGCCAGGGCAAGGTTTGGATTTGGTGCCTTTGGAAATGGTCAGGGATGATGCGTGCACAGTGAGCTCTGGCATTATCATCTTGATTGATGAATCCAGATCCATGACGGCATGCAAACGGAAGCGCATGTGGGGTGATGATGTTGTCACGGTGGTACACCCCTGCGACTCTCCCATGGCAGATGTGGAGGTCAGTCCTGCCTGTCATCGTGACTCCACCCCACACCATTACTGATCCTCTCCCATACCGATCATGTGGAATCATAGCAGCTTGCTGATGACTTTCAACTGGGCAACTCCAAGCAAGATGACGACTGTCGTGAACCATGACTCATTGCTGAACATTACACGTGACCACTGGGCATTGCTCCATCGTCCACACCACTGTCTCCTTGTCTGCTGATGGCGATCTGAGAGGGGTAACGGGATGTATGGCTGCCTGGCTCGTGGGTTGGCCGCACGCAGACAGTTTTGTATGGTCTGCGATGAGATGAGGTTTCCTGTAGCCTGTAGATGCCCTTGTTGCAGCTGTGTCGCATTCAGTCGCCTGTCACGCAGGGCTCTGTTGACGCCCTGGTCATCTCACCTGGTTGTGCATCTTGGACACCCTCTTCAAGGTTTGTCCTGGACTCTACTGGTGGCAACATGATGTGCCCTCAATCAGCTCATCACAGATTGTGAGATAGGCAGTTGTCTGGCAGTGTAAGCCTGGGTTCTTCCGGCCTGGAGTATCCCTATGGCCCGAAATCTTTCTTTTTGCCGGAGTCTTCTCATCGTCAAACGTGGTGAAATAATGGATGAGTGTGGTTCTAGACATGCTTTTGTACCCATATGTGCACAAAAAGCATGTGCGTGACAACATTTGCACCCTGAAGGCATGATGTTACGTTTCACATGCACCCCCAAGTGCATGTGGGCGCCCTGTTTCTGCAAATTTTGAAACCTAGCGGTTTATGGGATATGTATTGAAATGTGCCAATGTCTAACCACAAACATGCTCAAAAATCTCAAAAACATCTAAATTCATGTGTTTTCCACGGTTAGTCGAATTTGAATATCCCCTACTTTTTTGTGAGCAGTATAGTTGGGTGATTTCAGGATCATAGGCCTAAAAGCTGAACCGTGGTCATATGTACATTATAACCTACATTATTATTAATGCAAAATGAGTGAGCTATTTTCATTTCCAAAAGTGGAATCCAAAGTTGGAGTCCCAAAGTTTGCTCAATATTTAAGACGTCGTGTGATTGGTCAATATTTCAGATGTCAGCGCTGAAAGGGGTAAAAAAGTGATTTGACTAATGATATAAGGTGGTCATTAATGAGCACGATTTTTCCATGAACCTATGACAGGTTAATTGAAAAATGATTCTGTATGACACTTGAGAACAGGTCCACCTTAAACCGTAGCAAGCATCCATCAACAATGCATGAAAAACCGAGTCGCTCTCGGCGCTAGTGTAGTGTAATGTTAGACTCACACGCCATGAGCTCTATCGGATAACTCGACTCTGCTTTCATATCAGGGATCGGAAGTGGTAAAGTTACCTGTGGAAGACAGGGAGAGGGAGTCAGAGAGGAGCAGCGCTGCGGTGCAGGTGGGTTATATGTGCTGTATGAAGGGTTCGGTGATTTTGGTATCTGACACTCAGGAGGAGAGGACATGATTAGAAGTGAGGCTGGTTGACCTGTATATACAAACACTCATCTTGATACGACTCTGAGCAAATATCTATGACTGTGTCCCACAATGCATCAGGGTTTTTTATGCAGAAAAGAGTGGTTATTAAATGTCCCCTGTTATGTCACCTTACCCGTTATAACCTATTTCCAAACATGCCATTTGTGACATCACAAGGAAGAGAGACGACCCTGCATAATGAAGGAACTGATTAAGTGGTTGGCTGAAGTTGATCAGTCTTTCTTGCCTATGGGCAGTAACTTTCCCATGTGATGTCACAATGGAACATATTTTAAAATGGCATGTAATGGCTAATAATCTGTGCACCTGGTGACATGATAGGACACCTTTAAGATGACGTGCAGGGAAATGTTCCAATGTCCATAATATTATATCTGGTTACTGAAGCCTTTTCCCAGTGAATATGCCATTTTTGGGGCTACAGCCCATTGCCACATATTCATTCTGCAGTATCTCATGGGAGTACCCCATAAAACAGGAGATTCTGACAGTGGAGATTCCCTGACCCAATCCCAGGCTTGATTAATCACATTACCTTGAGACGCTAAGACACGTCAGGCTAATGTACTGCTGCAAATTCAGGACATTTTGTTTTACCGTTTTTTTTTTTCGCGGCTGAGGAGGCACATAAAATGTAACATAAGATCTCCCACTATTGTGCATTAGATGTCTTGGCGTTGTTAAGGTAATGTGAAATATGGTAAAGTGCTGTCCCATTCCTATTTATCCCATTTCAAGCTCTTGCAGCCTCAGACACTCAAGCAATTATCAGCTGACGTTAGTTGATTACCGAGGGTTCAAGGTTTAAGGCTTGAGGGTGGAGATGGGGATTGGGCCCCTATGTATAAATTCTGTGGTACTGTCGTTTATTAGGCAAGTTTGGTCAATATTTAAGATGTCAGCGCTGTGTCAATTTAAACTTGCCCAATATTACGAACGTCGGGTGATGAGCAAAATTGTCAAGTTCTCTTGGCAACTATTGCACCTTCATGGGTGAAATTTTGTGTGTGGCCAGTACTAATGACCCTATTCAATGAGTTCACAATTGATTCAGAGAAATTTATTTTTACGGAGTTATGGCCCTTGACTCTGAACTTGGTGTATGGATGTTGCAGCGGGGGCAAGTTTTCTCGGCAACTACTGCATCTACGTGAATGAAATTTTGTGTGTGTGGCCAGTAGTGTAATGACCCTATTGAATGAGTTTGAAAACTGATTCAGAGAAGTTCATTTTCATGGAGTTATGGCCCTTGGCTCTGTTCGTTGACTTAGGTTTTTTTTTTTTGTATGAGTATGGAATGTCCCTTGACCATTCTTACCGTGGCGGGGGATATTGGTGACAATGTTGCCTTGTTTATGAAAGAAAATAAGTGCAATGTTGTGTTTTAAATTTTAAATCCATGATGCATCCTGTTGGATGCTTTGAAGGTTTTCGTAGTTTGTCCATTTATTTTTTTATTTTTTGGATTTTTTCCCCTTTTTCTCTTACCCTGTATACAGCTGAACTGTTTAGCCCACCGCATGGTGACATGCTCCTGAGTCAGGAGGAAGATGCCGCCGTTCCTCTGACTAGCGTGACGACTAGCCCTCACTTCTTTACACTATGCAGTCGCACCACCAATATCGCACACTGCCTATGGTGTTGGAGGATTACGTAGTCAGCGCACAATTTGGTTTATACAGCTATGTGCGCCTGGCTGACCAGAAGTGGTCACTGCAGAATGAAGAACTAACAAATTTTTAACCGGCTTAACCGCTATTATCCACGGCGAGGCTGCGCTTACTATTGCCTCGCCCATGTGGACCTCCGGCTTCAGCCGGTAATGGCGCAGCTGGGTCTTGAAGGCCAGACCACAGGGCTCACAAACAAATGTCTTAGCTGTGAGTCACCTGGAGGCTCCTAGGTAGTCCATTTCTCTTAGAATAGTACCCAAGTGTCCTAATTTTTCTCGCTCAAACAGACTTTTCAGCAACCTATGAGACCTTGAATTTTGTTCTCAGGTGTGAAAAAAATGCATATTTTTGCGCAGTAATTGCAAAATTTTTCAAAGGGAGGTCCCCCCAGACCACCCTGGAATCTTACCCAGACCACCCTGGTACCTTAACCCTTATTTACGAAGAGTCTATTTTAGTTCTCAGTGTTTTTAGGTTGCCGGCCGTAGGCCAGTAACCTATTGTCGTCACTTTGCGTTCGGCGTTGGCGCCGGCATCGTCCGTTTAAAGCCGTGTCTCAAAAATGCTCTTATGAATGTTTTTTTAATTGGGGGATGTGATCAATGGGTCATCAAGTTAATGCCTGAGCAAAAATCTTTTTGATTGAATCGTTCGTTTAGACTTGGCGGCATTTTTATGTCGAAAATGGCCATTTTTGGCACTAAGCTGCAATTTTCTCAAAAACTGTCTGATGATTTTTTTTTTTTTTATCGCAGCAATGGAATCAGTATCATGACCTGCTTCAACAGTGTAAACGGCGTTTTGAATGAATCGCTCCTTCATAGCGCCACCTAGGCAACATGTCTGGATTTAGTCATTTTTCGGGGTGTTTTGACACAAAATATACTGGAACTTGCTTATTATTGCATTTATAGTTTGGGTATATACTGAGCATGTACAGCGTTTCATGCTTGCCGAGCGCTGTCGGTTGGTCGAATTTGACCTTGAGCCGAAAGTTCAAGGTCAAATGGCAAAAATGTGCTATAACTCTCTTAATATAGCATTTAGAGCTTAGGTATGTATGAGGCACCTATAGGGAATCAGATATGCCAAACATTATGAGTCAGTAACATTTGACCTTACACGTTGTGTAAAACGTGAATAAAAACAGAATACAATGATTTCCAGATCCCTTTCGACCTATATTCAATTGAGTACACTACAAAGACAAGATATTTAATGTTCAATCTGATAAACTTTTTAGTTTTTTTGGAAATATTCACTCATTCTGAATTGGATGCCTGCAACACGTTCCAAAAAAGCTGGGACAGGGACATGTTTAACACTGTGTTACAACACCTTTCCTTTTAACAACACTTAATAAGCGTTTGGAAACTGAGGACACTAGGCTAATTGTAGAAGCTTTATTGGTGGAATTCTTTCCCATTTTTGCTTGATGTACAACTACAGTTGCTCAACAGTCCGGGGTCTTCGTTGTCGTATTTTGTGCTTCATGATGTGCCACACATTTTCAGTGGGAGACAAGTCTGGACTACAGGCAGGCCAGTCCATTACCCGCACTCTTTAACAACGAAGCCGCACTGTTGTAACACGTGCAAAACGTGGCTTGGCATTGTCTTGCTGAAATGGGCAGGGACGTCCCTGCAAAAGACTTCGCTTGGATGGCAGCATATGTTGCTCCAAAACCTGTATGTACCTCTCAACAGTAATGATGCCTTCACAGATGTGCAAGTTATCCATGCCATGGGCTCTGACACATCCCATTACCATCACAGATGCCAGCTTTTGAAATTAGCGCTGATAACAGTCTGGATGGTCCTTTTCCTCTTTAGCCCGCAGGACATGACGTCCATGATTTCCAAAACAATTTTAAATGTGGACTCGTCAGACCACAGCACACTTATCCACTTTGATACATCTCATATGAGCTTGGGCACAGAGAAGCTGGCGGTGTTTCTGGGTGTTGATATATGGCTTTCGCTTTGCATGGTGTAGATTTAACTTGAATGATGTCGGTTTTTAATGCAGTGCTGTCTGAGGGACAGACGGACACAGGCATTCAATGTTGGTTTTCGGCCTTGCCGCTTAGGTGTAGAGATTTCTCCGGATTCTCTGAAATAATTGATGATATTATGGACCGTAGATGAGGAAATCCCTAAATTCCTTGCAGTTGCACGTTGAGAAACTTTGTTCTTAAACTTTTGGACTATTTTCTCACACAGTTGTTCGCAAAGTGGTGAACCTCGCCCCATCCTTGCTTGTGAACGACTGAGCCTTTGGGGAAGCTCCTTTTATACCTAATCATGTCTCTCACCTGTTTCCAAGTAACCTGTTCACCTGTGGAATGTTCCAAACAGGTGTTTTTTTTTTGAGCATTCCTCAACTTTCCAAGTCATTTGTTGCCCCTGTCCCAGCTTTTTTGGAACGTGCTGCAGACATCAAATTCAAAATGAGAGAATATTTCCGAAAAAACAATAAAGTTTATCAGTGTGAACATTAAATATCTTGTCTTTGTAGTGTACTTTATTGAATATAGGTCCAAGAGGATTTGCAGATCATTGAATTCTGTTTTTATGTTTACGTTTACATTTCACGTTTTACTCAACGTCCCAACGTTCCATTGGAATTGGGGTTAGTAAAAATACTATCCAAAATAAAAAAAAATAATTCAGCTGCATAGAATCAGGGGCATGGATGATTCCTTCCCATAAATTGCCCTACATAGTGGAATGGTTTGTTGTTCTCAAATTCATGCGAATGCTGGTAAAAGCATAAATCCATTAACCTGACTGCCACTGAGGTCTGTGAACGCATGCAGAATGAGTGATTTTTTTCTCAATACAATTTGAATTTTGTCCTGGAAAAAAAAGCAGAATTTGAGCGTAATCTTGCCACCATCTTTAACAAAATTTATTTTCTACTCCAGGGAACGGAGGTTTACGGTGGAAGCTTAATTAATAAAATATAGACTAATAACTGTATTTCCAACGGGTGTATGTGTCAGCGTATTTTATCTAAAACAGGCTAATTTAACAAAATAACTATCTGAGAAAACGCAGCTAAAGGGAATCAGTGGCACAGATGATACAAGTAAATTGTCCCATGTAACATGATGAAGAGTTTTTCTGGAAATCCTTCAAATGCTTTAAAAAGCAAAAATCCACCAAAAGGCCTCCACTAGAATCTGTTAACTCGTGCAAAATGAGGGGTATTTGTCTCTTTGAAATGTTCTTTTTTCTTTTTTTTTCTACAAACGTATCTAAATACAGGATAAAACAGAACTTAAGAAGGACCAAGCCGCCATGTCTGAGACCATTAATTTACTAACCGTGGAAAAAATTGAGGTGAGTTTGTCTGGAAATCCTTCAAATGCTTTAAAAAGCAAAAATCCACCAAAAGGCCTCCACTAGAATCTGTTAACTCGTGCAAAATGAGGGGTATTTGTCTCTTTGAAATGTTCTTTTTTTTTTTTCTACAAACGTATCTAAATACAGGATAAAACAGAACTCAAGAAGGACCAAGCCGCCATGTCTGAGACCATTAATTTACTAACCGTGGAAAAAATTGAGGTGAGTTTGACTGTTAATGAAAACATAATTATTAAAATGAGACAAATAGCTATTCTGTTGTTCAGAATCTCATACCCTAAATGTAACTAAAATTGCATAAACTCTCCCATGGAATTTTGAGGCAAACACTGCAGTCAATGTAAACTGTAGACATGTAGTGTAATGTTTACACTTATTGGACATAATACAAAATGGGAGTGATCAATTTCTCCCTTTGCATTATTAATCAGATGCAAACTGATCACTTGAAATCAGCGTACATTGTGGTCCTTCAGGGTATTTCGATGTATTTTACCAAATTTAAATTGTTTTTTTTCTTGTCTAGCTGGTATAGTTGAAATACGCACCAAATTTTTGACCACCGAAAATATTTGGCGAAAACTAGAAAAAATGACACATTTGGTATTTGGCCCAATGAGTGAAAAGCCAAAAAGTTTTGGCCAAATGTGTGATGTGGTGATTGTGCTTTCCTCTAAACGTAGCTAAAAGCGCAAATGGACTGTGAGGTGGCTGCCCTGCAGGGGAGAACTTTTGAGCTGGAACAAGTGGCTCGGGTGATATCTGAGGTAAATTTTACGAACTATAGAAAGTTTGAAATTTGTAATAAGCACTATGTATTGTTAAAAAGTGCCTTCATAGCCGCTCTCCCTCTGAGTCTATGGTGAGGCTCAGTGTTATATTGGTTTCCCACATTGCTACGGTGTTATAGTGTCACACATCTACATGTGGGAATAATACTCGCAGACCTTCAGTCGTTTTCAAGTTGCATAAACTCAGTCACTATTCATTTAGGGCCTTGAAAATGTTGTGTCCAGATTCTCTGCTTTCCAGACTTAACATTATCATTTGAGACAAACTGTCAATGGCTGTGCTGCAGAGATTGTTGGAGTTTGAGGCCCCTGGTCTAAATTTGAATGCATGAATGCTTTTTTTTTTTTGATATTGCTGGGTGATTTCAGGATCTTAGGCCTAAAAGCTTATCCATGATCATATGTATATTATGACGTACATCATTATTCATGCAAAATGAGTGAGCTGTTTTCATGTCCGAAAGCGAAATTTCTCATTCCATCAATATGCTGCAAAAAGCTAAATTTGAGCGGAAACCAGGCACCAAATGAGAGATTATTAGAATACTTGCATAACTGTAAAGGCCTTGACACATATGGAGGACCAAAAATGACTTAAGTTTAAATAAATAAATAAATAAATAAATACATAAATGAATAAATAATTGCTGAAATTAATATATCAATAAATGCAAAAATAAATGCTGAAATAAATGAATAAAAAATTATATTTAAACATGACATAAATGAATTAATGCTTTAAATTTATTTCTACATTTTTACATTTATTTATTTCTGTGTCCGTATGCTAATTAAGTGGGAGATCCTACCCTCAGTGTGAAGCTAGATTGGTCAATTAGGAGAGCCAGACAGAAGCAAACGATCCTTTGAGAATCTTCCCTGTAAAGTGAATTGAGGGTATAAAGCTGCTTTCACACCGGACGCGAAACGAATTTTTAGCACGACAGATTACATTCCAAGTCAATGCAAAGACGTGATATTCACGTCTTTGCATTGACTTTGAATGACCTGTCGTGCGAAAAAAATCGTTTCGCGTCCAGTGTGAAAGCGGCTTTAGTCACACGATGTTTGCGATCTAGCTCGGGTATAATGGCTTCGACTGGAAGGCCGTTGGCCGAGCAGCTGCGGGATGTGGCTGACCAGCTCGAGAAACTAGCAGCTAAATGCAGGAATTGCACCGACCTGTGCTTGGAAGATAAATATAGCTGGAGTTAAACCGCGAGCATTTACGATATACTCTATGTCACTGTCACCTTGCTAGGCTAGCGAACTAGCTAGCTAAGCAAGCGAACTAACGTTAGCGAGTTAGCTAGCGAGCAGTTATATTTGGTATAACATATGCTTGCGGTTCAACTGTAGCTAAGTGAGATCGCGAAATAATAGATTATTTTTATTCATTTATTTTCTATTGACTTCCGTGCACCAAACTGTTGGTTAGCAAGGCTAGCGAACTTGCTAGCTAAGCAAGCGAACTAACATTAGCTTGCTAGTCTCGCTCAGGACAGAAGTAAAAGCTGTTGTAGTAGGCGCTCGCCATAACGACCAAGAGCACTTTCGTTGTGTTGATATCTAAATGCAGCGCTTTTCTCTCTTGCATTTGCCCCTTCTGTGGTTTGCGTGTTTTTGGTTTGCATCATTTCTGTCTTTGCAGCGTGTATCTCCAATTGGAGATGTTTTTGGCCGTTGCAGCGTGTTTTCCCCTGTAGGCCACCGCAGTGCGATTCTTAACTCTGCGGCTGAAATGCTATATTTATCTTCCAATCACAGGTCGGTGCAATTCCAGCATTTAGCTGCTAGGAACCCGTGTCAATTGCACAAGTTTCAGGCAACAGTTAGCTCACTGGTTTGGTAGCATCAACTTTCGCGTTCACGAGTCAGCACGTTAGCACGCAAGGAAGAAGTATTAGACCTGAGTCGATCACACTCCTCTAACCAATCCAGATTCTGACTGAGGAGGACCTTCCTCCTAATTAGCATATAGACACAGAAATACATAAATAAATAAATGCAGAAATGTAGAAATACATTTAAAGCATTTATTCGTTTATGTCATGTTTAAATATAAATTTCCATTTCGTCATTTCAGCATTTTTTTATTTATTTCCATATTAATTTCAGCATTTATTCATGCATATATAAATTTATTTATTTATTTTAACATTTATTTCTGCATTTATTTATTTATTTATTTGTTAATTTCAAGAATTATTCATTCATTTATGTATTTATTCCTATATGTATGTATTTATTTATTTATTTATACTTCAGTCATTTTTGGTCCTCCATACACACACCGGATGCGTAACGAATAAACGACACGAAAATACGAAATGTTCGGATCAAAACTCTTCACACCGGCTCCAACATGAATTTGCAACAGAAACTTGGGAAGACAAATTTACAGCGTTTTGACAGCTCACCGCGAAATAGAAAAAGAGGGCAGAGGAAGAATAGGGAAGAAGAGGGAAAAATTGACTCATCCTCTGGTGACGAAGATCTTCTCCTCGTCGTTCTTTCGAAGAAAAAATGAGGTTTTGGGTTCACCCTCTATTACAAAGTAGGGATAGAGAAGGAAAGTTTCACCTCTTAAAAGAGGCGTTTTCTTTCGCAGATAAGTGACGACGTAAAATATCAACATATCTTTATAATTTCTGTGCTTGTGAAACTGCACAGATCTGTTTAAATTGGTTTGCGAGGCTCATTGAGCAATCCACGAGAATCCGTTCTATACTACTCTGAATGTTGTCATGGCTGAAGGGCGTTGTTAGACACCATGCACAGCTGAGTGACAATTGTAAGGAAGGCGAAAATAAATGCTGCGAGGTTAGCAGAACTTTTGGATTTTTGTATCTATAGTATTGCCATCATTACATTGCCATATCAGTGTTATGAATGTAGGCAAAAGGCATTCACTTTTTTATTATCAATTCTCTGTATAGGTCATGCTTTGGTCTTGGTTGTTCGGGCAATAAATTGTTTGTCAATAAGGCGAACTTAACGCGAACAGCCTGAGAGCAATCGAGCGGTAAAGCGTGAGGTTACAGAGAGCCCTCTGAACTCCTGACGGCACGCCGCTGACCGAGAGGCTATTGAATAAATTTAATAAAAGGTTTGTTTTTCGCTGCCTGATAATCGCATTCTGTGTGTAAAACCTCATGCGCAATCAGCAGTTCGAAATAAATTTTTTTCGCATCCGGTGTGTCATGGCCCTAAGTTTTGCTGTCAATGGAAACTTTATTCTTAAACTGTTATCAAACAGCTACATTTCCTATGAGCGTAAGATTAAGTGCACTCTAAGAAAAAAAGGTTCGTTTCAGCACCTTTTACGGGTGCACACATTTGCTGCAATAGCAGCACCGCTTTTATGGTGCTTTTGAGCACCTTTTTTAAAGGAGCTCACGAGCACCCTAAGCAGGGGTGGACACACGCACCCTAAACGGTGCTCATGAACACCCTAAAAAGGGGTGCACATGAGCACCCTTGAATGGGGTGAATGCAAGAACCCTAAAATGTGCAGATAAGGACCCTTATTAGGGGTGACTACGCACACCTCCATAGAGGGTGACTGCAAGCACCTTTCATAAAGGTGCTAACGAGCACCTCTATAATGGGTTAATGCAGGAACCCTAACCCCTGGATTCCACCGGACGCGTATTTGCAGCGTGACGTGAGCGACGCTGTTTTGCTGCGTCTTGTTCGAGACTTCATGTTCCACTGAACGCGGAACGTCAGTGCAGTGTCCTGCCAGCTGATACAATCGACCTGCTCAGATTTCGCATATTTCGTAATTTTTACCGGCATATATGTGCAACGAACTTAAATGCTTTCTGTTTTTTTTTTTTTTTTTGCTTTAATTGCATTTAATGTCATTTCGGTCTTTGTTGTGCTGTAGCCTAATACAGTCCAGCCGTGAACGCCATAGATTAAAAAAAAAAAAAAAAAAAACTGTGCCCGTATTTTCGGGGAAAAAAAAATCTCAACTTTGAAAAGTCAGTTATTAACGAATTGTATATCAAAGATTTGTGGCTGGTTTCTCTGAGTTAAAAGCATATTCCCTTGATAGTTACTTCCTGCCTGGCACGATCTGGTGTGCGATTCCCATCAGCACAAATACTAACGTAGTTGGATCCAATAAATGTATATGGTCGAACTATGGGAAACGTATCCCATACGCGTGACGCGGCTGGTGGAATCACAACCATTGTCTTGAATGGCCACGGTTAAAACACCCATGTGCACGCACACAAAAGCGAACACACGCCCTCAACATAATCCTTAGGTTCCACACATGTATCAATCATTGTTTAACGTCTCGTGTCCTGTGCACAGTGACTGGTACGGAGGACAGAAACCGATGGACTGGACTCAGATGCAAGGATTGATTTGAGCCTTTATTACGCCCGCGCAGCAGTGCAGTGGGCATCAGCGTTGCAATCAGTATGAAACAAAAAGAAACTGAGAACAAAAAGGAACTGAGGTTGCACAATGATAGACGGTAATGCAGCGGTAGACTAAGTATTACACAATCAAAGAAAAAGGAACAAGATTTCTTTAAACAAGAAAATAAAAGGGCTGCTTTAAAGTAAGCTGCTCCTAGTTTATAATTTGGCTTAGTATATGCAAAACAGGGGAACTGTCTTACGAAAAACATGGTTTTTAAGAGACATCACAAAGAGCCGTTGCACAGGACTCATATATACAACCCTAATTCGGAAATAGTTGGGACGAAGTGTAAATTGTGTATAAAATCAAAATGCAATGACTTTCAGATCACATGAGCCAATATGTTATTTACAGTTGAGTATAGATAACACTTCAAATGTTGAAACAGAAATTTTACATTTTTATCCACAAAATGAGCTTATTTCAAATTTTCTGGCTGCAACAGGTCTCAAAAAAGTTGGGACACAGGCAAAAAAGGGCTGAAAAAGCAATTAATATATAAGAAAATCAGCTGAAAGAACATTTAGCAAGTAATTAAGTTAACTGGCATCAGGTGTGTAACATGATTGGCTATAAAAGCGCATAACATCATCAAAAGATTCAGAAAAACTGGAAAAATCTCTTGTACGTATGGCACAAGGCCGAAGACTTTTACTGGATGCCTGTGATCTTCAGGCCCTAAGACGCCACTCCATCACTCACCGGCATGATTCTGTCATTGACATTACTAAATGGGCCCAGGAATACTTCAAGAAACCACTATCTGTAAACACAGTCCGCCGTGCCATCCACAGATACCACCTAAAAGTCTATCATGCAAAAAGGAACCATTGTTGAGCATGATCCAGAAGTGCCGCCGTGTTCTGTGGGCCAAGGCTCATTTAAAATGGACTGTAGCTAAGTGGCAAAGTGTCCTGTGGTCAGACGAGTCCAAATTTGACATTCTTGTTGTAAATCATGGGCGTCGTGTCCTCCAGGCTAAAGAGGAGAAAGACCACCTCTCCTGTTATCAGCATTCAGTTCAAAAGCCAGCATCTCTGATGGTATGGGGATGCATTAGTGCATATGGTGTGGGACACTTGCATGTTTTAAAAAGCACCATGAATGCTGAAAGGTATATAAAGGTTTTTAGAGCAACACATGCTCCCCTCCAGACGACATCTATTCCAGGGAAGGCCTTGTGTATTTCAGCAGGACAATGCAAAACCACATACTGCAGCTATTACAACAGCATGGCTTCATCGTAGAAGAGTCTGTGTGCTGAACTGGCGGCCTGCAGTCCTGATCTTTCACCGATTGAGAACATTTGGCACATAATTAAATGAAAAGTCCGTCAAAGGAGACCCAAAACTCTCCAGCAGCTGGAAGCCTGTATTAAACAAGAGTGGGATCAAATTCCAATGGCTAAACTCAAGAAACTTGACTCCTCAATGCCCAGACGCCTCCACTCTTTGTTAAAAAGAAGAGGGGATGCTACACCATGGTAAACAGGCCACTGTGCCAACTTTTTTGTGAACTGTAGCAGCCATCAAATTTGAAATGAGCTCATTTTGTGAATAATATTGTAAAATTTCTCAGTTTAAATATTTGCTATGTTATCTCTGTTCTATTGTGAATAAAATACTGGCTGGTGTGATTTGAAAGTCATTGCGTTTTGATTTTATTCACAATTTAACCCTTTAATTACCATTGTCGCATTTCTGCGACAGCGCCTATCCCGCATCACTTACCATTGTCGCTATTTTGCGCCTCGAGAAAGGCCCTCACATAAACTGTCAAAGCTCCGCAACAAAACACCTCTTTGGACGAGTCTGGTGTCGCACAACACGTCAGTGATGTCATCAGGCTTCCCGTAGTTCCCAATCCTCTGGTTATGCACAGTTTTATTTTATTTTATACAGGTTATTGCAGGCAGTGCGTGCTGCAGCACGTGTATCTCCGTTTGTACACTAATGCACGTGTATCTCCGTTTGTACAGAAATGCGTGTGTGTCTCCGTTTGTACATAAATCCCATAGAGGAGAAATCGTCTTGTCTTGACAAACCAAAATACGGTTTTTATCCTCATTTTCTGTTTTTACTTTTGGAAAAACTAAGCAAAGATATGTGTCAATGGAAAGGTAAATGTATTTTGAACATGTTTTCTGAGCATAAAATTGTCCATTTCTGGCGTTTTTAGTTCGAAAAAGGGGTTGAAAATCCACATGCAATATCATGCTGCGATAGCACAAAAATTTACAGTAAGCAAGGGTTGTCTTATTCCTAGTAAGCGGTAGTGAAAGGGTTAAACTTTGTCCCAACTATTTTGGAATTGGGGTTGTATATCCCTCTGAGGGAACAACAAACAGGTGTGCAGGCTGATTGACTAATGACAGATGATAATTGAATAATCATTAGAAGTGCGCTCCGGGGTCTCATGGAGCGATGAGCTGGCTGGCAGGAGGCGTGTCTTTATGCATTGTATTTACACTTGAAAGGGGCAAACAAGTGCATGTCGATGACAATCACATTGCCGCCCAGTTTTGCATGTATGAAGACTTTTTTTTCCTTTTTTTCTTTTTTATTTGTCATGTGCATTCAACCTCTGTTGGCATCTCCATACTGACACTGGGAACAAATGGAAAATAAGACATCTGAATTTCATGTAAAGTCAGTGCACTTGTTTATAAACCAGATATCAAAGTAGCTGCATAAAAGATATGATGAGAAGAAATGGCAAAACAAATCCATTTTTGTCCTTAAATGATCCTCTCGTTGCGGGATATCGGCAGCCACATGACAAAGTGAGCTCGCCTATATAGCTTGATGAACAAAGACAGCTTGAACACGACGAACGCCAGTTAATGTCCACGTCGATTGTCCTCGCTCGTACAAGTGTTGCGCCGCCATTGGTTGTTGTATTTTTCGAGGAGTAGTCTGATCGAAAATTCGTTAATTGTATCAGTTGTAATTTTTGTGTCCCAGTTCATTTTATTAGATTAAGTAAGTTTAAAATGTGGCAGTGTTGCATACTACTAATTTTGTACAATAAAAAATACAAGAAGTTCAACACAAAATAGGTCCGAAGTGTTAATTAGGCTAATTAGGTTAGTGCGGTTGAGTGAGAGACTATTTAAGGGTGCGGTCGGGCGCCTTATAGGTTTCAGCTCCATCGACAGGTTCTGAAGGGAACCATTCCTAAGTGCGAACCCTTTTCGGTGCCAACGAGCACCCTTCACAAACCTTTTTCTCTTAAAGTGTATATCACATCCTAAACGGGCCATTTTAACAAAAACAGCCGTCCAACATGTGTAAAAGCAGAGCTAAACAGAATTTGTTGCCTGAATGATGCCCATAAATTGCTCCACATTATGGAAATATCAGTTGTTCTCTAAATAATCGAAAATCAGGTTAAAGCATAAATCCAGCAAGGTCACCAGCAGAATCTGTGAATAAAAGCATAATTAGCTATATTTTTCACTTTGAAATGTTTTTCGTATCCAAAACATAAAGTTGCATAAACTCACCTATGGAATGTTGAGGAAAACTTTGCAGTCTATGTAAATTGTAAAGAATGTAGTGTAATGATAACAATAATTAGGCATCAAGCAAAATGGGAGAGATCAGGTTCTACCTTTGCTTTTGTAAGCACACTGAAGGAATCCCTTGATACCAGCACACATTGTGGTCCTTCAGGGTTTGTTCAATGTACCTGGTCTAATCAAAATACAATTTTTTTCTTGTTCAGCTAATACATTTGAGTACGGGTGCATCGCATTTTCCGCCACCGAAAATATTCGGCCAAAAATAGCCAAAAAAAACCGTCTTTGGTATTTGGCCCAAAGAGCAAAAAGGCAGAAATTTTTAATGTCTGAAAATGGTACATGTACAGTCGGTAGAAACTTCATTTTTAAAATGTTGACAAAAAGCTATATTTCCTATGATTCGATACTTCAGTATCTTACATCCCAAACTGGCTAATTTTACAATGTAGCTATCCAACATGCTTAGTAACACAGCAAATGTGCAAAATTAATGATTTCTTTTCACCAATGTGTTAATTTTTCTCCATCTAGACCCATAGAGAGGAATATGAGCAGAAACTAGTCGCCACGTGGCAGACAATTGATCAACTTTTTCAGGAGAAAGCTGAGGTAAGTTTAGTCTGTGGGGAGTTCATTCTGAAAATGTTGACAAATAGCTGCTATATTTCCTATGAGTCTGTGCTTTAGTATCTTTCATCCTACTCATAACTAAAATAGCATAAACTCACCCATGGAATCTAGAGGCAAACACTGCAGTCTGTGTAAATAATGATAAGCACTCTCAAACGGAGCACTTGGCATCAGCACCAAGTTGTGGTCCTGCGGGGTATTTCTATGCACTTTACCCAATTTAATTAAAATTTTTCACTTGTGCTGCTGATACAGTTAATTTTTCAGATGCAGGGAATTTTTGACCATCGAAAATGTTCGGCTAAAAATAGAAAAAAATCAAACATTTGGCATTTGTCTGAAAGAGTGAAAAGGCAGAACAATTTTGTCCAAATGTGTGATGTGGTGATTGTGCTTTCATCTAAACGTAGCTAAAAGCGCAAATGGACCGTGAGGTGGCTGCCCTGCAGGAAAGAATTTTTGAGCTGGAACAAGTGGCTCGGGTGATATCTGAGGTAAATTTTACGAACTATAGAAAGTTTGAAATTTGTAATAAGCACTATGTATTGTTAAAAAGTGCCTCCATAGCCGCTCTCCCCCGTGAGTCTATGGTGAGGCTCAGTGTTATATTGGTTTCTCACATTGCTACGGTGTTATAGTGTCACACATCTACATGTGGGAATAAAGCTCACAGACCTTCTGTCGTTTTCAAGTCGCATAAGCTCAGTCACTATTCATTTTTGGCCTTGAAAATGTTGTGTCCAGATTCTCTGCCTGCCAGACTTAAAATTATAATTTGAAACGAGCTGTCAATGGCTGTGCTGCAGAGCTTGTTGGAGTTTGAGGCCCCTGAATGTTCTTTTTTGATATCGCTGGGTAATTTCAGGATCTTAGGCCTGAAAGCTTATCCATGATCATATATATATTATGACATACATCATTATTAATGCAAAATGAGTGATCAAAATACAAAATGCAAAATGGAAAATGAGTTTTCATGTCTGAAAGTGAAATTTCTCCTTCCATCAATATGCTGCAGAAAGCTAAATTTGAGCAGAAACCAGGCACCAAGTATGAGATGATTAGTATACTTGCATAGAGAAAACTGTAAGTTTTGCTGTCAATGGAAACTTTATTCTTAAACTGTTGTCAAATGGCCCCATTTCCTATGAGCCTAAGATTAAGTATAATACATCCTAAACAGGCTATTTTAACGAAACAGCCGTCCAACATACGTGAAAATAGAGCTAAACAGAATTTTTTGCCTGAATGATGCCCATAAATTACTCCACATTATGGAAATATCAGTTCTTCTTGAAATAATTGAAAATCAGGTTAAAGCACAAATCCAGCAAAGTCAACAGTAGGATCTGTGAATAAAAGCATAATTAGCGATATTTTTCACTTCTAAATGTTCAATTTTTTTTTTTTTCGATCTAAACGCAGGGAAAAGAAGAATATGAGCAGAAACTAGCCGCCGTGTCAGAGACGATTGATAAACCAGTCCTGGAGAAAACGGAGGTAAGTCTACAGTCAGTGGAGACTTTATTCTTAAAATGTTGACAAAGGGCTTTATTTCCTATGAGTCTATGCTTCAGTATCTTGCATCCCAAACAGGCTAATTTAACAATGTAGCTATCCAACATGCTTAATAACTCAGCAAATGTGCAAAATTAGTGATGTTTTCTCCAATATGTTAATTTCACCTAGATACAAAAAGCAGAGTCTGACCAGAGACTAGCCGCCATGTCTCAAACAATTGATAAAGTAGTCCAGGAGAAAATGATGGTAAGTTTAATTTGTGAATACTTTTTTCTTAAAAGGTAAACAAATATCTATATTTCCATTGACTTTATGGTTCTGTATCTTGCCTCCTAAACATTACTAAAGTTGCAAAAACTCACCTATGGAATGCTGAGGAAAACTTTGCAGTCTGTGTAAATTGTAAAGAATGTAGTGTAATGATAACAATAATTAGGCATCAAGCAAAATGGGAGAGATCAGGTTCTACCTTTGCTTTTGTAAGCACACTAAAGGAATCCCTTGATACCAGCACACATTGTGGTCCTTCAGGGTCTGTTTGTACCTGGCCTGGTCAAAATTAATTTTTTTTTTTCTTGTCTCACCAATACAATTGAGTGTTAAGATGCACTGAATTTTCGGTCACCGAAAATATTCGGCCAAAAATAGGAACCCCCGCCAAAAAAAAAAAAAATGTTTTTGGTTTTTGGCTCAAAGAGCGAAAAGGCTGAAATTTTTAATGTCTGAAAATTGTACATGTACAGTCTGTAGAAACTTCATTTTTAAAATGTTTACAAAGAGCTATATTTCCTATGAGTCTATGCTTCAGTATCTTACATCCCAAACAGGCTAATTTAACAAAATGGCTATCAAACATGCTTAATAAAACAGCAAACATGCAAAATTAGTGATTTCTTTTCTCCAGTATGTTAATTTTTCTCCATCTAGATACATAGAGAGGAATATGAGCAGAAACTAGTCGCCATGTGGCAGACAATTGATCAACTTGTTCAGGAGAAAGCTGAGGTAAGTTTAGTCTGTGGGGACTTCATTCTGAAAATGTTGAGAAATAGCTGCTATATTTCCTATGAGCCTGTGCTTTAGTATCTTTCATCCTACTCATAACTAAAATTGAATAAACTCACCCATGGAATCTAGAGGCAAACACTGCAGTCTGTGTAAATAATGATAAGCACTCTCAAACGAAGCACTTGGCACCAGCACCAAGTTGTGGTCCTGCGGGGTATTTCTATGCACTTTACCCAATGTAATTAAAATTTTTCGCTTGTGCTGCTGATACAGTTAATTTTTCAGATGCAGGGAATTTTTGACCATCGAAAATGTTCGGCTAAAAATAGAAAAAAATCATACGTTTGGAATTTGTCCGAAGAGTGAAAAGGCGGAAAAATTTTGTCCAAATGTGTGATGTGGTGATTGTGCTTTCATCTAAACGTAGGTAAAAGCACAAGTGGACCGTGAGGTGGCTGCCCTGCAGGAGAGAACTTTTGATGCCGAACAAGCGGCTCGGGTGATGCCTGCGGTAAATCTTACAAACTATAGAAAGTTTGAAGTTTGTAATAAGCACTATGTATTGTTAAAAAGTGCCTCCATAGCCGCTCTCCCCCTGAGTCTATGGTGAGGGTCAGTGTTACATTGGTGTCTCACATTGCAACGGTGTTATAGTGTCACACATCTACATGTGGGAATAATGCTCACAGACCTTGAGTGTAATGGCCGGTAGTATACGGACGCCAAGCGCAACGACAGAGAAAGAGAGTAGCACAGACACAGTACAAACACAGAGAATAATATAGACCAAACGCAAGTACTCGCGCTTCCAAAGGACGTATAATAGTCCGAACCACGGAATCAAATCGAGATTGAAAAGGGAGAAGAAACTCCAACAATAAGAAGATAGAAAGTCATACCAAACCTGACTAAAGATATCTTTGGCTATAGTGCGAATCTAAACACAGACACTCTTGCGAAGGAGGCGTGCCGGACTTCCTGCTTATATAGATTCTGGGGAAGCGCCGCCCCAGCTCAATCAACCAGTTGGGTAAAGAATTTGATGGCCCAGGAATTTGATATCGTCCCTGGACGAGAACCACAAAGAAAGGTCCAAACAACACGGACACCTCACAAACCATGACAGGACCCCCCCCCCAGGAACAGCCCCAGAACTTCCAAGAGAGCCCCGCGCACGGAATTCAGAAATAAGGGTAGGATCCAGGATATCCCGAGAAGGGACCCAGCACCGCTCCTCAGGACCATAACTCTCCCAATCTACTACAAACTGAGCTCCACGACCCACACGTCTCTCGGCTAAAATACGACGCACAGTGTAAACTGGCCCTCCTTCAATCATCCGCGGCAGGGGTTTCTTGACCGGAGCCAGGACGCAAGTGCTAACCGGTTTGAGCCTGGAGACATGAAAAGAGGGGTGGATCCGTAAGGATCTAGGGAGCTTCAACCGGACTGTGACCGGATTGATCCTGCGCACAATCCTAAAAGGAGCAATAAAGCGGGGAGCCAATTTCCATGACTCCACTCTCAAGGGCAGGTCCCGCGTGGAAAGCCAGACCCTTTGGCCAACCCGATAAGATGGGGCTGAACGGCGCCTTCTATCTGCGGCAGTCTTTTTTTTCCGTCCAGAGCGCAACAAGGAGGAACGGACCCTGCCCCAAACTGACCGACAACGCCGAACAAAGTAATTAACCAAAGAAACCTCTGAATCCCTGTCAGTCTCAGGAAACAGTGGAGGCTGATAACCCAGCTGAACCTCAAACGGGGAAAGACCTGTGGAGGAGTTACCCAGTGAATTGTGGGAGTATTCGACCCATGCTAAAAATCGACTCCACAAAGATGGGTTGTCAGCCGCCAAACATCGAAGAGTATTCTCCAAAGACTGGTTGGTTCGCTCAGTCTGCCCGTTAGTCTCTGGGTGGAAACCTGAAGAAAGGCTCACGGTGGCCCCCAACTGGTTGCAAAACGCACGGCAAAATTTAGCCGTAAATTGAGAGCCCCGGTCAGATACCACATCTTGAGGGATGCCATGCAGCCTGAAAACATGGTCCACAACAAGAAGGGCAGTCTCCCACGCCGAAGGCAGCTTGGGCAGCGCGATCAAGTGGGCGGCCTTAGAAAAACAGTGAACCACAACCAGGATGACCGTGTTGCCTTCCAAAACAGGCAGCCCCATTACAAAGTTAAGAGCAATATGGCTCCACGGGTGCTTAGGGACGGGCAGCGGCCGCAGCAGACCAGAGGGGGGGAGGTGGGAAGTCTTGTTCCTAGCGCAAATACAGCACGCCGCTACAAACTCCCGGATGTCCTCCATCATGCTGGACCACCAAAAACATCGAGCCAAGAACTGCTTGGTCTGATGAAACCCCGGGTGACCAGCCAGACGGGAAGAGTGCCCCCACTGGTGAACTTGAGACCGCACTGGTAAAGGAACAAATAAACAGCCAGGCGGCTCCCCCCCAGGACCGGGATCATTTTTCAACGCCTCCCGCACAACAGACTTGACGTCCCACTGAATGGGAGCCACAATCTGAGCTGCCAGGATAACCGGCTCAGGAATAGGGTAGCAACCGGAGCGGACGTGAATCCGCGACAAAGCGTCGGGCTTGATATTTTTAGACCACGGACGATAGGTTAACCTAAAATTAAAGCAGTTGAATACAACAACCACTGTGCCTGCCCAGAATTACGTTGTTTAGTCTGTTGGATGTATTGGAGATTTTTATGATCCATCCAAACCACAAACAGCTGCTCAGCCCCCTCCAACCAATGGCGCCACTCTTTTAACGCCAACTTGGCGGCCAACAACTCCCGGTCACCAATGCTGTAATTCTGTTCGACCGCCGACAACGACCGGGAGAAGTAGGCGCAAGGGTGCAACTTATTTTCCCGAAGGGGGCGCTGGGACAAAATGGCACCTACCCCGACTTCCAACGCATCCACCTTCACAACAAATGGGAGGGAGGGGTTGGACAAAACGAAAATGGGTTCTGAGCTAAATAGTTTCTTTAACTCCTGAAAAGCAGCCTCAGCTGCCGGAGACCAAGCAAACGACGAGGAGGTATTCTTCTTAGTGAGCGCGATAATGGGGGCAGCTTCCGCGCTAAAATTATGGATAAACCTCCTATAAAAATTAGCAAACCCCAAAAACCGTTGCACCTCCTTAACGTTTTGAGGGGCAGGCCAATCCCTGACCGCTGACGCTTTGCAAGGATCCATGCGGACCGACCCTTCCGAAATAATGAAGCCAAGGAACGAAACTGTCTTGGCATGAAAAACGCATTTCTCAGCCTTGACAAAGAGCTTGGTTTTGAGGAGGGCCTCAAGCACTTGTCTGACGTGTTGTTTATGCTCCGAGAGAGTTGAAGAGAAAATCAGAATATCGTCAAGGTAGACCAAGACGAATCTCCCCAACATCTCTCGGAGGACGTCATAACGAGTGCCTGGAACACAGAGGGGGCGTTAACCAATCCAAACGGCATGACCAAATATTCGTAGCGCGTGCGTATTAAATCCCATTTTCCACTCGTCCCCCTCACAGATCCGAACCAAGTTATAAGCATTCCGGAGGTCTACCTTGGTAAAAAACGACGCCTCCTGCAGCCGTTCAAACGCGGAGTTCATCAACGGAAGTGGGTATCGGTTTTTAATAGTGATATTATTCAAGCCTCTGTAATCAATACAGGGTCTCAGACCGCCATCCTTTTTGCCCACAAAAAAGAACACCGCTCCGGTAGGAGACGTGGAGGGCCGAATAAATCCATTAGCCAGAGCCTCCTGAATATATTCTCGCATAGCCTTCCGTTCAGGCCCTGACAGCGAGTATAATGAACCCCTGGGGGGAGTGGTACCCAGGTGGAGATTGATCTTGCAATTGAACATGCGATGAGGAGGTAAAGTCGAGGCCCGTTGCTTGCTAAAACCTCTGCGAGATCAGCATAATCGTCAGGAACATTAGGAGGCAGACAAAAGTTCAGAGCAGCCCCCAAATTCTCACCCTGTTCGGAACCTGCCCCCTCTAAGTCAGATTTCGAGTCAGAGAAATCCTCTGAATAGCAATCCTCCTCTGGCTGCCGCCAGTCAAATTGAGGATCCCACTCCAACCCCTCCTCCGCCCCTTTCTCACATTGAGTCGTTTTCAAGTTGCAAAAACTCAGTCACTATTCATTTAGGGCCTTGAAAATGTTATGTCCAGATTTGCTGCTTGCCAGACTTAAAATTATAATTTGAGACAAACTGTCAATGGCTGTCCTGCAGTGCTTGTTGGAGTTTGAGGCCCCTGAATGTTTTTTTGATATCGCTGGGTGATTTCAGGATCTTAGGCCTAAAAGTTTATCCATGATCATATGTATATTATGACGTATACTACTCAAAATTTGATAGGGATCATAGGATTTTTTTTGTGAAATGACATGCAAATTTGGTAACTGCCACTGATGAACAATATATTGGATAAATGACATGCAGTCAGACACAAAACACATTTGCAAGTGCATTTAATGACATTAAATGAGCGTGCAGCCTCACACTTTTGGCTTTCACTTAACACTTCATGGTTTCACCTCTGACATGTAAAGTGAAAACAGGCAGTGTTCGTTTGATGTTTCATTACCACAGTTAATGTCAATAACGGGTATGGCCTCCCCTAGCTTGAATGACGGCTTGACAACGTCGGGTCATACTGTCAATCAGAACCCGGATGCTTGCAATTGGAATGTTGTTCCATTCTTCAACAAGGGCATTTCCGAGCTCTTCTAGAGTTGTGGGTTGTGCCCTTTGACCGGAAATGGCGACCTGCAGCATGTTCCACACATGCTCGATAGGGTTTAGGTCCGGCGAACGCGCGGGCCAGTCCATGCGGACAATTGTCTCCTGCTCTAGGAATTGATTCACCACCCTAGCACAATGGGGACGGGCGTTATCATCCATCAAGATGAAATCAGGGCCAACAGCACCAGCGTATGGTCTTACGTACACATTGAGAATCTCATCCCTGTACCGTACCCCTGTCATCGTCCCTCTCCCCATGACATGCAGGTCCGTTCTGCCGTTCCTGCTTATTCCTCCCCAGACCATAATTGATCTGCCACCATAACGGTCGTGTTCGTTGATGTAGGCATCATTAAATCGCTCACGTTGTCTTCGCCTCACCCGTTACCTCCTGTCAGTAAAGTCCAAGCAATATCGGGACTCATCAGTAAAGAGAACTGGAGCCCAATCGTTGTGTGTCCATGTGACATGATCGTGAGCTCAATCCAAACGGTCACGCCTATGACGCACGGTCAGTGGGATTCGAACACATGGCCTTCTTGAGTTGAGGCCGGCAGTATGAAGACGATTCCGTATCGTCTGAGTGGATACCCTGACCCCCGAGGCGTTATGAAGGTCATTTCGTAGGGTGATGGCTGTCCAGAAAGGATGATGTCGTGCCTGAAGTGTGAGAAAGTGGTCTTGTCGTTGTGTAGTCGATCTCTGACGACCATCCCCATGACGGTGTGCTGCTGTACCAAACGTTTGATGCGGTTCCACGCTCTGTTCACAACGCTTTGGCTGACGTTAAGTGCATTAGCAACGTGGCGTTTGAGAAGCCAGAGTCAAGCATTCCGATGCATCTTCCCAATTGCTCTGAAGTCAATCGGCGTCTAAGACGCTGAGGAGACATTGTTATTGCTAAATGTAATGCAAAAATTTGGGAACTTCCAAATTTTCACCAACAAGCAACACACACGTCTGAGTTGAAATGGTGAAGTGTTAGTCAAAGCCAAAATGTGAGGCTGCACGCTCATTTAGTGTCATGAAATGCACATGCAAATGTGTTTTGTGTCTGACTGCATGTCATTTATCCAATATATTGTTCATCAGTGGCAGGTACCAAATTTGCATGTCATTTCACAAAAAAATTCCGATGATCCCTATCAAATTTTGAGTAGTATACATCATCATTAATTCAAAATAAGTGAGCTGTTCTCATGTCTGATAGTGAAATTTCTCATTTCATCAATATGCTGCAAAAAGCTAAATTTAAGCAGAAACCAGGCACCAAATATGAGATGATTTGAATATTTGCATAGAGAAAACTAAGTTTTGCTGTCAGTGGAAACTTTATTCTTCAGCTGTTGCCAAATAGCTACCTTTCCTATGAGCCTAAGTTTAAGTACAATACATCCTAAACTGGCTATTTTAATGAAACAGCCATCCAACATACGTGTAAACAGAGCTAAACAGAATTTTTTGCCTGAATGATGCCCATAAATTACTCCACATTATGGAAATATCAGTTCTTCTTTAAATAATTGAAAATCAGGTTAAAGCACAAATCCAGCAAAGTCACCTGTAGGATCTGTGAATAAAAGCATAATTAGCGATATTTTTCACTTTCAAATGTTCAATTTTTTTTCAATCTAAACGCAGGGAAAGGAAAAATATAAGCAGAAACTAGCCGCCGTGTCAGAGACGATTGATAAACCAGTCCTGGAGAAAACGGAGGTAAGTCTACAGTCAGTGGAGACTTTATTCTTAAAATGTTGACAAAGAGCTTTATTTCCTATGAGTCTATGCTTCAGTATCTTGCATCCCAAACAGGCTAATTTAACAATGTAGCTATCCAACATGCTTAATAACTCAGCAAATGTGCAAAATTAGTGATGTTTTCTCCAATATGTTAATTTCACCTAGATACAAAAAGCAGAGTCTGACCAGAGACTAGCCGCCATGTCTCAAACAATTGATAAAGTAGTCCAGGAGAAAATGATGGTAAGTTTAATTTGTGAATACTTTTTTTTCTTAAAAGGTAAACAAATATCTATATTTCCATTGACTTTATGGTTCTGTATCTTGCCTCCTAAACATTACTAAAGTTGCATAAACTCACCTATGGAATGCTGAGGAAAACTTTGCAGTCTGTGTAAATTGTAAAGAATGTAGTGTAATGATAACAATAATTAGGCATCAAGCAAAATGGGAGAGATCAGGTTCTACCTTTGCTTTTGTAAGCACACTGAAGGAATCCCTTGATACTAGCACACATTGTGGTCCTTCAGGGTCTGTTTGTACCTGGCCTGGTCAAAATTAATTTTTTTTTCTTGTCTCACCAATACAATTGAGTGTTAAGATGCACTGAATTTTCGGCCACCGAAAATATTCGGCCAAAAATAGCAACCCCCCCCACCCGCCCAAAAAAAAAAAAAAATTTTTTGGTATTTGGCCCAAAGAGCAAAAAGGCTGAAATTTTTAATGTCTGAAAATTGTACATGTACAGTCTGTAGAAACTTCATTTTTAAAATGTTGACAAAGAGCTATATTTCCTATGAGTCCATACTTCAGTATCTTACATACCAAACAGGCTAATTTAACAAAATAGCTATCAAACACCCTTAATAACACAGCAAACATGCAAAATTAGTGATTTCTTTTCTCCAGTATGTTAATTTTTCTCCATCTAGATACATAGAGAGGAATATGAGCAGAAACTAGTCGCCACGTGGCAGACAATTGATCAACTTTTTCAGGAGAGAGCTGAGGTAAGTTTAGTCTGTGGGGACTTCATTCTGAAAATGTTGAGAAATAGCTGCTATATTTCCTATGAGTCTGTGTTTTAGTATCTTTCATCTTACTCATAACTAGAATTGCATAAACTCACCCATGGAATCTAGAGGCAAACACTGCAGTCTGTGTAAATAATGATTAGCACTTTCAAATGAAGCGCTTGGCACCAGCACCAAGTTGTGGTCCTGCGGGGTATTTCTATGCACTTTACCCAATTTAATTAAAATTTTTCACTTGTGCTGCTGATGCAGTTAATTTTTCAGATGCAGGGAATTTTTGACCATCGAAAATGTTCGGCTAAAAATAGAAAAAAAATCATACGTTTGGAATTTGTCCGAAAGAGTGAAAAGGCGGAAAAATTTTGTCCAAATGTGTGATGTGGTGATTGTGCTTTCATCTAAACGTAGGTAAAAGCACAAATGGACCGTAAGGTGGCTGCCCTGCAGGAGAGAACTTTAGAGGCTGAACACACGGCTCGGGTGATGCCTGCGGTAAATCTTACAAACTATGGATATTATGAAATTTGTAATAAGCACTTTGTATTGTTAAAAAGTGCCTTCATAGCCGCTCTCCCCGTGAGTCTATGGTGAGGATCAGTGTTACATTGGTGTCTCACATTGCTACGGTGTTATAGTGTCACACATCTACATGTGGGAATAATGCTCACAGACCTTCAGTCGTTTTCAAATTGCATAAACTCAGTCACCATTCATTTTTGGCCTTGAAAATGTTGTGTCCAGATTCTTTGCCTGCCAGCCTTAAAATTATCATTTGAGACGAGCTGTCAATGGCTGTGCTGCAGAGCTTGTTGGAGTTTGAGGCCCCTGAATGTTTTTTTGATATCGCTGGGTAATTTCAGGATTTTAGGCCTAAAAATTTATTTGTGATCTTATGTATATTATGACATACATCATTATCCTCTCAGTTTGTATGTACTTGACCAAGTAGTTTCTGATGATTGTTAGGCAATAGTTTCAGAGACAAACAGGATTCTTGTCGTGTTTTTTGTTGAGTTGAGTGCAGTGATTGCAAAAAGTTTATCAAATGTGTCGGTGCGTCTAACCGTGTTGCTTGCTCTAAATAATCAGTAAAACAAAACCTGTGTGCATTGAGTTATGACTTTCCATAGTCCTGCTTATCACTAGCACCTTGCGCTGAGTGTAGCTAAAATTACAGGGATTGTTGCATGTTTAAAATTATGCATGTAACATTTGGGTGATTTTAGAAAATTTAGTCAGTCAAACAGCCGCTGGAAACAGAAACGTAGTTTGGACCCGACTTCTGTTAACTTCCAAAAAAACTGCAAGCAACTGGGAAATCAGGATGTTTACAACGCTACGCGCTGGTGCTCATGGGAAATTGGGTCTTCCTTCAGGCAAAACACTACCGCTTTGGTTCACAGGCGCCGCCAAACTCATCCAAAAATGAAAGTTCCTTAGTGTTGCTTTAAAGCATAAATCCAGCAAAGTCACCAGTAGAATCTGTGAATAAATGCATAATTAGCGATATTTTTCACTTTTAAATGTTCAATTTTTTTTTCCGTCTAGACACAGGCAAAAGAAGAATATGAGCAGAAACTAGTCGCTGTGTCAGAGACTATTGATAAACCAGTTGACAAATAGCTGCTATATTTCCTATGAGCCTATGTTTTAGTATCTTTCATCCTACTCATAACTAAAATTGCATAAACTCACCCATGGAATCAAGAGGCAAACACTGCAGTCTGTGTAAATAATGATAAGCACTCTCAAACGAAGCACTTGACACCAGCACCAAGTTGTGGTCCTGCGGGGTATTTCTATGCACTTTACCCAGTTTAAATTACATTTTTCGCTTTTGCTGCTGATAGTTATTTGTTCCGATGCAGGAAATTTTTAACCATTGAAAATATTCGGCTAAAAATAGAAAAAAATCATACATTTGGCATTTGTCTGAAAGAGTGAAAAGGCGGAAAAATTTTGTCCAAATGTGTGATGTGGTGATTGTGCTTTCATCTAAACGTAGGTAAAAGCACAAATGGACCGCAAGATGGCTGCCCTGCTGAAGAGAACTTTTGAGGCTGAACAATCGGCTCGGGTGATGTCTGCGGTAAATATTACAAACTATGGATATTATGGAATTTGTAATGAGCACTTTGTATTATTAAAAAGTGCTTCCATAGCCGCGCTCCCCCTGAGTCTATTGTGAGAGTCAGTGTTACATTGGTTTCTCACATTGCTACAGTGTTATAGGGTCACACATCTACATGTGGGAATAATGCTCACAGACCTTCAGTCGTTTTCAAGTTGCGTGAACTCAGTCATCATTCAAAGCCACGAAAATGTCATGTTTGGATTTTTTGCTTGCTGAATATAAAATTACCAGTTGAGACAAGCTGACTATGGTAGTCCTGCAGAACTTGTTTCAGTTCGAGGCCCCTGGTCTAAATTTGAATTCATGAATGTATAGCTGATGTATTTGAGAGATTCTGGATCATTGGCCTAAAAGCTTATCCACGATCATATGTAAATGTCTACGTAAACTGTTACGCATGTAGCATAGTCTTTACACTTATTTGGCATAATACAAAATACGAGTGATCAGTTCCCTTTTCTTTGGTAACCAAACTTAAATCGTTTCACACCAGCACACACTGTGTTTTGGTCAATGTTCGATGTACTCGGCCCAATTTAAACTAAATTCTTTGCTTGTGTAGCAGATATAGTTGAGTGCAGGGGATCACAGAAGATATTTAGCTAAAAAAAGCAAAAAAACCAACATTCAGTATTTAGCCGAGTGAGTGAAAAGGCTGAAAATTTTGACCGAATATGCGATGTGGTAATTGTATATTTATGTAAATGCAGGAGAAAGCAGAAGTGGACCGTACGAAGCTTGCCCTGAAGAAAATAATTCTTGAGCTTCAGCAAACGGCCCAGGAAAGACCTGCGGTATGGAAACTGACATTTGTAATTAGCTCTATGCATTGTTGAAATGTGCTTTCATGGCCGCGCTCCCCATGAGCCCATGGTGAAGGTCAGTGTTAGATTTTTTCCTCACTTTGCTTCGGTGTTACAATGTGATGCATCTACATGTGGGAATTATGCTTCAGACCAAAGTTTCAAATGGCAAAAACTCTGTCATTATCCAGCACGGCCAAGAAAATGTCTAGTGTGCATTCTTTGTTTGCCAGACTTAATATTATCAGTTGAGACTAACCGACAATGGTAGTGCTTCCGGGCTTATGACAGTACACCTGATATATTTGAGTAATTTCACGATGATCGGCCAAAAAGCTTAACAGTGATCATAATGTACATTACAATGTGCATCATTATTAATGAAAATTATTGACCTTTTTCACATCTGAAATGGATATTTTTCTTTCCAATCCATGCAGGAAAAAGCTAAAATTGAGCACCTTAGATGCGATAATGAACTGTGCTTGCCATAGAGACAAGGATGGATTAGTTTTACTGTCAACAGAAACTTTATTCTTAACATGTAGTCGAATGGCTGTATTTCCCATGAGTCTCTGCTTCAAGATCGCACATCCTAAACAGGGGTGCGTTTCCCAAAATCATAGATGCTAACTTACGTAGTTGGACCCATTGACTGTGAATGGATGAAACATGTAAGTTGCTAACCTCATTAGGGAGTACGCTTTTGGGAAATGCACTCCAGGTTAACTTAAGAAAATAACTATCCGTCATACATAATAGCACAGCTAAACATGCCCTGGATGATTCCCACACATTGCTAAACAAAATGGAATCATCAGTTGTTCTCAAAATGATCAAGAAGCAGGTAAAAGCATACATCCAACAAGCTGGCTGCCTTTAGAATCTGTAAACGCATGCAAAATGAGCAATATTTTTCACTCTAAGGGGCCCATCACACCGAACATGCTTTTTTGGCGTGGAAATGCGAGGTGCCTCTGACATATTTTTTTGAAGCTAACGTTAAAAAAAAGGTGCGGGATGCGTCTTTTCTGTGTTGCTAAGTAACACTCCTGTCAGTTATCTTTGTGAACATTCTGAAATTAACCGTTTCAACGAACTAGTCAAAGGCGAATGGATTTCAGGTTTTTTTGTGTTAATTATTTTTTAAAAAACAATGAATTATCGTAGGGCACTCGCTTTTGCTCTTTTTGAGAGTGAAAGACAAGTAAAAAACAAAAGGAGATCAATCCGGGTCCATGAAACGCTAAGCAGGGGGAATACCGTCGCCACATGATTGGACAGCCCGGAAAAGACTGACGATGACGAGAAGCACCTTTTCATCGAGGCGCCTCAAAATAGGACTGTGTTTGATACGAAGCGCATCAAAAAACATCGAGGCGCCTCGGGCGCTTAAACGCGAGGCGCCCGGTGCGCTAAAGCAGCGTCCAGAACGCGTCTAATTATTGAGAATATTAACGAAAAGGGCGCCCCATGCCGATAAAGTGCGTTCGGCGTCATTGGCTCCTAAAACGGTAATTATTTTCCATCGAAACACAGGAAACCATGGAATTTCAGGAGAAACTCGCCATGATGCCTGAGACAATTGATTTACTTCTCCTGGCGAAAAGCTTGGCAAGTTTTATTATCAGTGGAAACGTAATTTTTAAAATGTAGATGAATAGCTATATTTCCTATGAATATATGGTTTTGTTTCTCACATCCTGAACAGATTAATTTAACATAATAATGATTCAACATCCATAATAACACCGCGAAACAGAATATCTGGTCGGGACGTCACCCATTAATTTTTCCACTTTATGGAAATATCCTTTTTTCTTGACATCAGCGTCGTGCTGGAGAAGGCAGAGAACTAAACGGTCATGAGAATCTGTGAACTCATGCAAAATGAGAAATATTTTTCCCACTGAAGTGTTCCTGTTTTCCCATCTCAATACAGGAATATGAGCGTTGGCTAGCCATCATGTCTGTGAGAATGGACTTACTCGTCCTGGCAAACAAGGAGACAAGTTTACAGTCTGCGAAAAGTTAACTCTCAAGATCGAGACAAAAAGCTATTTTTCTCACGAGAATATGGGTTATTATCTCACTTCAAAAACAGGCTAATTTAACAAAATAACTATCCGTCAAACACAATAGCGCAGCTAAACAGAATCTATACCCTGGATGATTCCCATAAATTGCTCCCAAAATGGAATTATCAGTTTTTTACCCATCGGCCGACTCCGGCCCGGAGGGGTATTGTCGTCGCCTGCGTGTCCGTCTGTCGTCCGTCGTCTGTCGTCCGTCCATGATTTTTTTGGGCCAGTACTCGGCAACTAATGATCGCAGCTTCACCAAATTTGGTATGGTAAGTCACTATGATCCATAGATGTGCAACGTCAGGTTTTTTGCTGGATTTGACCTGTGACCTTAGCGCTGTGACCTTGAGGCAGGAAATCTCGTCCGGGTCAGTACTGGGCAACTAATTATCGCAGCTTCACCAAATTTGGTATGGTAACTCACTATGACCCATAGATGTGCAATGTTAGGTTTTTTGCTGGATTTCACCGTTGACCTTAGCGCTGTGACCTTGACCCTGGAAATCTTGTCCGGGTGACATTTTCCGGGTCAGTACTCAGCAACTAATGATCGCAGCTTCACCAAATTTGGTATGGTAACTCACTATGACCCATAGATGTGCAATGTCACCTTTTTTGCTGGATTTGACCTTTGACCTTAGCGCTGTGACCTTGACCCTGGAAATCTTGCCCGGTTCAGTACTTGGCAACTAATCATCGCAGCTTCACCAAATTTGGTATGGTAACTCACTATGACCCATAGATGTGCATCGTCAGGTTTTTTGCTGGATTTGACCTTTGACCTTAGCTCTGTGACCTTGACCATGGAAATCTTGTCTAGGTCAGTACTCGGCAACTAATTCTCGCAGCTTCACCAAATTTGGTATGGTAACTCACTATGACCCATAGATGTGCAATGTCAGGGATTTTTGCTGGATTTGACCTTTGACCTTAGCTCTGTGACCTTGACCCTGGGAATCTTGTCTGGGTCAGTACTCAGCAACTAATTCTCGCAGCTTCACCAAATTTGGTATGGTAACTCACTATGACCCATAGATGTGCAATGCCAGGTTTTTCGCTGGATTTGACCTTTGACCTTAGCTCTGTGCCCTTGACTGTGGAAGTCTTGTCCGGGTCAGTACTCGGCAACTAATTCTCGCAGCTTCACCAAATTTGGTACGGTCACTCACTATCACACATATGTGCAATATCATGTTTTTTGCTGGATTTCACCTTTGACCTTTGCGCTGTGTCTTTGAGGCAGGAAATCTTATATGGGTCAGTACTCAGCAACAACTGATCGCAGCTTCACTAAATTTGGTATGGTAACTCACTGTGACACATAGATGTGCAACGTCACCTTTTTTGCTGGATTTGACCTTTGACCTTAACACTGTGACTTTGAGGCAGGAAATCGTGCCCGGGCCGAGGGGTATTCAGCAACGCGTTATGTTCTCAAAATTATCGAAATGCTGGAAAAGACAGAAATCCAACAAGCTGGCTGCCTTTTGAATCTGTTAACTCATGCAAAATCAGCAATATTATTCACTTTAAAATGTTACTTTATTTTTTTCATTTAAATACAGGAAAGCATGGAATTGCGGGAGAAACTGGCCACTATGTCTAAGAAAATTGATTTACTTTGCCGGGAGAAAAGCTTGGTAAGTTTTAGTGTCAATGGAAACTTTATTCTTAAAATGTAGACAAATAGCAATATTTCCGATGAGTCTTTGGTTTAGTAGCTCACATGCCAAGCAGGCTAGTTTTGCATAACTTTTAAAAGCAGTTTTGTTAAATGGAAATCTGGTCCCATATTGAATCTGTAGCCTGAAAATTCAATCACTGCTCCCATAAATAATTTCACATTCCCCCCTCCCCCCAAAACAAGCTAAGCAGCGACAATCATTTTCAATCATTATTGCAAAAGTAGGAATGATCAGTTCTACTCTGACATGTGATCATCTGAATACAGAAAAAAACGACAGCCGAGTCAGTGGACCCCATAACAGTTGGGCCGACAGCTTCAGGATCCCACGACCCCAGCAGTGTCCAATCAAACATCTCGGAGCAGTTACAGAGCCTGCAGCCCCAGCCCAACAGGGCCTCGAGTGAAGAGCAAACTGCTGCACAGGGCAGCAGCACGGTATCGCAGCTCCAAGAGGAGGTGAGGCTGCCCCCTCCAGAACAGAGCCTGAAGAAGAAGAGGAGGAAGAGGAGGAGGACCAATCACTGCGAAGAGCCGGAGGAGACACCAGGTGAGTCTGTCTGTCCTGCCTTCAATGTGTTATATGGTTCTGTCTCAAGTATCATGTGTGAAAATAGATTTCACCATGAAAGACCCGTCTCCGAATGTAAGGACAGAGAATTTCTCCAAGGAACTCCTCTGTGGTCATTAAATGTTACAGTTTGCACCCTGAACCACCCAAAAAAATGAAAAATTATATCCAAGGAGTGGAAGGTGCTGTAAAGAACACAAACCTATAAGCAGGTAGATCTCATCACCATGAGTTAAATGGCCAGTCAGCGAAGTATTTGCGAAAGAGTAATTCTGTCTCAAATCACCAGATTTCAGAAAATATTCCTGACTGACCACCTCAGATTTGCTTCAGATTTACAGAAAATAACATTATTGTATCCAGTAAATTATTGACAAAATTTTAGACCCATCTTCATTAGTTTGATACAGTATATTAACATATTGAGACTTCAAAAAGGCCCCCCCCCCACCATTTTGCTTAAAATCTAGTGTTACAGTACAATATTCCAATTTCAAAGAGTTATAACTTTTGAAGTACCAGCGATATACATGAGATTTGCATTTGTTCTTTGGTATTATATGTCTCAGATAAAAATCAGATGAAAAGTGTACTTCAAAAACTAGTACTTCAAAAAACAAAATAGCCAATTTAGTTCATTTGATTTATTTTGTGTGAAAACGGCAAAAAACTGGTCGGAGCGGAGGTACAAATTTGTAACTCCGTTACTGACCAGTTTTTTGTCGTTTTCACCCAAAATATATCAAATGAACAAAATTGGCTATTTTGTTTTTTGAAGTACTAGGGAAGACCTACACAAAGCCATTAAAATTGTAACTCTATTTTACCTAGTTTTGGAGCTCTGATACAAAATACACCAATTTTGTAACTCCGTTACCGCGTGACCTGGCCCATCTGCAACATAGAATTTTGAGATGGTTCCTGTGGTGGCCATATTGTTTGCCCGATCGCGGTCAAAGTCAATCGGGTCCATCCCTGATGTAATAGCAACCCACCCAAAAAATTTCAGGGATGTCCGTCCATTACTTTTTATGCCCTCGCCTCGAGTGAGAAGGGGGCATTGTGTCGACACCCCGTCTGTTGTCAGTTCGGCCGTCTGTCTGTAAACTTTTTTGTTTTTGCTCAATAACTCAAGAATGTCTTCCCTGATCAAGCTCATCTTCCGTTGGAGTGTTGGGGGCAGGTAGGGGAATGTTCCTTGCAATGACTGGCGCAACATGTTATTCAACATGGCCACCACGACTGCCATCTTGTTTTTTGTTTCTGCCCAATAACTTGAAAACGCCTTTGCCGATTCATCTCATCTTCTGGTGGTGTGTTGGGTGCAGGTAGGGGAAGGTTCCTATCTATGACCAGTACGACTGGAAATTCAATATGGCCACCATCACTGCCATCTTGTTTTTCATGTCCGCCCAATAACTTGAAAACGCCTTCGCCGATGGATCTCATCGTCTGGTGGTGTGTTGGGTGCGGGTAGGGGAAGGTTCCTTTCACTATAGAAATAGACCAACCTCCCCTCGTAAAGCGACGCTCTTTTGCTATAGCAATAGACCAACCCACTGTTTTTAAAGCGAGCCTCGCTCGCTATAGAAATATCCAAATGACCTCATTTGTCATTTCAATAAAACCCAGTAACTGCACTAGAGATAGGCTGTCAAAACTATCATTTCATTAGAATTAACCCTTAAATGCACCATCCAACTCATTCTGTACTGATAAGTCAAAAAATTTGACATGTATACCATCAACACACAGGTAGGGGCATATGCCACGCTCCACGTTGTTCTTGTTGAGTTATCTTGAACTCAAATAGACAGACAGAAAAACAGACAGACAAACCTACACTGGCAAAAACATAACCTCTTTGGCAGAGGTGAAAAGCAGAATACATTTCACAATGAGTTAATATTCTATTCATATGGCAAATGGCTCAGAGCAGTTGGTTTAATGGAACTCATGTGCTGTGGGAAGTACAAAATCTCAAAGTATTCATGCAAAACTGTAATGATTAATTAACCAATTAACTAGTAGAATCGTCCAAGGATACAAGAAGGCAGCACAAGGTAATACAGTGTATGCTCCATCTTAATTGATGATACGCTCTGATCATGTGACCCCCCCAGATGAGCTGTCATTGGACCCTGAACTACAAGCTGCCCTGAAGGAGAGCATTGTGTGTCTGAACTCGGACGACAGGTAGAGAGGCTCTAATGCTAACCGCTCATAGCAAAAATCAATGAACCAAACGTATGTCGCAATTTACAAACACCTCACTTCCTGAATGGTGGTGAGCAGGACTTTCAGCTGTCGCAATGCTTATTATTAGCTTCACTGTGAAATTTACAAGATTTCAAACTTCCAGAGAGAGATAGAATATATGATTATTTCTTGCTTATATGTAAGATGCTTGGAAAATGCTGTTTTACAGAATGGCCGAATA
Source organism: Gymnothorax javanicus (assembly GCA_029692085.1). Lineage (NCBI taxonomy): Eukaryota > Metazoa > Chordata > Actinopteri > Anguilliformes > Muraenidae > Gymnothorax > Gymnothorax javanicus. Next base: position 10,734,171 of record CM056199.1, on the reverse strand, counting down.
CGACAGGCTATCAACAATGATTTGGAGTGATTATTGTTGTCCATTTCAGTATTTGAATTCTAGGGCCTTATTTACGTTTATAAAAAATTGCATAGATTTCATATAGAAATATTATGAATCCACAACAAAAGAAAAGATGCATGTGGTAAAAATATCCAATTTATAAAACCATTGGTAATCTAAATTGCTTGCAATTTTTATGTATTCAATGAGGATCACCTTGGAATTTTTGCATACGTGCACAGTGCTATTAATTTATCATGTGTTTTAGTGTCAATTTGTTTTTATACATCTGACATATGTGAGTAAAGTGGCGTATGCAAACTTCTCTGTGCTCTTGCATTGTTTATAAATGAGGGCCCTGGTCTTTGTTCATAAAAATCCAGCAGAGGGGCCAGGATGTGGGTTGATTTTGAAAGGTTGACTGCAGGTGCAGATTCTGACTGGTCCAGTAAAGAAGATTTTGATTGGTCTAAACTTGGGGCAAATCTTGTAGCAGCCTACTCTGATTGTATCCTAATTGGTTTAGTTTAGCTTCTGGCAATTATTCGATGAGTGAAAGGCGTACTCTGATTGGTCCAGCTGAGGGCCTGAGCCGGGACAGAGTCTCATTAGTTCACTATGGGGTTGATACTGATTGGTCCAATGTAAGACACATTCTGTTTGTTGGAGCATTGGGGCAGGTTCTGATTAGCCCAGTGTTGAAGCAGACTTGGATTGTTCCAGTGCTGGGGCAGATTGTGATTGGTCTTCCTTACCCTGCAGTCGGGAGAAGATAAATGCACTGAAAATGATTGGTCTAATCGCTCAGCATCGGCCAGAAGTCCTCATCCCAATATTGGAGGAGGTCTGCATGGTGACCTTAAGGGAGGTAAGCCTGCTCATCAATCTGAGGCTTGTTCCACTAAAACAGATAATCGAGTTAGCAGGACTCTACACCAAGTTAAACATGTGGACCAATCGCAAATCTGGAACACGGGCTGAAGCTCACTGAGCTGCTCTGTGTTGTACCGTGATCCAGCTACAGTGCTGTAACTTAGTAATGATGCTCTGTGGAACAGGTCTCCTGAACCCATGTCTACTGTGTGTTTTTATGTTGTTCTGTGTCCGGTCACACGTCTTCGCTGTTGCTCTGCTTCCTTCTCAGTGGTGCGTTATTCTGCTTCTCAGAGCATCATCATACACAGGAGGGCATTTCTGTGGATAAACCTTTCTTTGTTTTATACAAAATGAATATAACTCAGGAGTCTGGCTGTCAGTGTGTGACTGTGCCTGTTGTTCCTCACCAGTGTTCTGGAAAAGTTTAAAGTTTCCTGCCAGCTGCTGATAGCCTTTAAAATAAATTATTCAGTTATTAAGTTGACAGTGCATATTTGGGAGAAACTGGTAGCAAATACAGAGGTTGATCTTTGCCTCACCCTTGTAATGTTAGAGGGCTCATTGGATAGTGGTGGGTGAGATCTCCAGGTCTTCATGACGGATATTGAGTTCTCAGTACTGTCAGAAAGTGTAGGAAATCACAACAGCTGAACAGCTGATAGTATTAGGAAAACTCATGGCAGGCAGGTGAGAGTCTGAATTTGTTGCAGAGTGTGAGCCAACATTCGCTGTTTTGAATGTACGTCTGCTTGTGTTTGTGTTCAGGTACTGAAACAGCCAGATCTGGTGTCCTTCATGGCCTTACGGCTGCTTTCAGACCTGTTCCTTCTCCTCAAGAGAAACTTTGACCCATACCTGGACTATATCATCGAGATGCTGCTCAAAAAACCCACCTTGGACGAAGCAACCCTCCTGCACGTCACCAATGTGGTGGTGTCTTCCATGATTCTGAGCTGCAACCCGTTATGCACCGTGGAGGCCCTGCTCAATGGACTGAGGTGGGCGGAGTCAGGGGCGGGCCATGAGCAAAGGGCTGGTCAATGGGGTCGTGATATGTGTGGGATCAAGGGCGGGTCAGCCTAATGTGGGCGGGGCTCGGTGGGGTCAGAACAGGAGTCAGTCATTACACTCATTCTGTAGAAGCGCTTTCCTGTAGCGTCAGACAGGAAGTGCACTCTGATTATTATTGCCACAGAGCACAAATCAGATGAAGTATCAGCACTGAATTCACAGACTTTTTCGTCAGGTGAACATCACAGTAACATCTCTATAACATCCTCGATAACATCAGTGAAGTACGACGCCTTATTGCTGCTGGCCCCTCCAAAGGCTAATGAACTTAAAGAGGAACCGTGCTGGTCAATAATCCATCTTCAAAAAGACAAATGCAAGGCTACTATTTGTATTTATTTCCTTCTGTCTCCGGCTTCCTACACATGAGTAGATTAAAGTTTGTTCAAATCGTTCCAGTCCAAAAACCGATATGGCCACCACAGCCTTGACATTGACGCACGTTGAACTTTGAATAGCTCCGGGAGTGATGGATTTTACAATCATGGAAATCCATAATTGCGGCACAGGGCATGTCGTCAGATCATTGATTGATGAGATCATCCATTGAGTATGGTTTTGTGATACCCTGACCTATGTAATTAATCAGTTGTGCGGTAACGCATCAAAAACCTGCAGACATTGTGGCTCCCCTGGACCAGAGCTGCCCATCCCTGCTCCACGCATTAGAACCATATAAGGCTTAACACTCCACGACCAATGCTCGCTGAATTTGCAGTCGTAAAAGAGTACAAATAAACTGCACTTTGTACAGCAATAACCATAACTTATATCTTATCTCAGCTGTCTTGTGAATAAAGTTGTGTTCGAAGGCATACTGATGCTGCTTATATTTACTCCAAAGTCTCTTTCTCACGTTGAAATGATTGCCGACAGTCCCCGAGTACCGTATGCAAGGCAGTTCTCGCAAAAACAGCAACATATGAACTGTCTGACGTCCCAAACATGGCTTTTGGCTAGAGAACCAAAGATCTAATGGTGTTGCCCATGAATTAATAAGGAACTCAAACATACCTGACTTTTTTGCAGTTTTGACAGTTTTAGGTACTTTATATTACTCTTTCCCTGAATGCGTTAGTAACCGAGCTCAATCATCCTATTTGTGTTGGAAAAAAAAGAAAAAAAAATCAAAAACCAGCCAAGCAGCTATGAGATTTCCCCAAATTTCCACAAAAGGTAATTACGTATTAATTATATGCATATGATGTCATTCTGAGATTCGTAGCAGCTCTCAATTCCATGTGGATATACAAGTGCGTATGTTCTGGGGAAATTATCCCAGCTAAGCTTCGTCTTTGGGTTTATTTTTGATACATTTTATTGGACAAATTAGGTCGGTACCAACAGATGTGTTCCTTTACAGTGACCAGAGCGGGCGAGACCCTGACCAGGCAAGGGTAGCGCGGGAATGCATTGCCGAACATCTGCTTGAACTTGTGGAGTTTATAGGACCCCAGCTCCGCCTCTGCTATAAACAGGAAAAGCTATTGCACGTCCTTTCCACAGTCAACCGCCTAAGCCAGGACACCTCAGAGGTAATCAGGTGAGTAGAGCGTCTTTATCGGTCTCGCTTCAGTCGCTTGTTTCTGAATAACTTCTCCCCCTCTGCCAGACCCTGACAGTTGACAGTTGTGGCTGACCTTCAATTTAAGGGATCATAATCCATTATATTCAGTTTAAAGGTCCTTTTTGCAGTTTACCCAAGATATTGCTCTGCAAAGAATCCAAATTTCCCTGGGAGAGGCCTTCGCGTTTTTGCTCTGCCCGACCTTGGCAAATCCTGAGAACACTGAATATGTGTCAAATAATTTTTTTCCAAGGATGCTTTCTGTCATTTTGAGTAGTTCTTACCATGCTGATATATGCTCAATTGTTCATTTCTTTCTGACAAGTTTGGGTTTATTTAGTTATTTGATAGTATAAAAGGGGGGGGGATGTAAAGTCATGATTGACAGATGTGATTGACAGCGACTCTAAGGAAGGAAGTTGCTGGTTTGCTTATTTCCGGGAATTCTTCAGCGCAGTAATGCTACCGTCAAGAAGAGATATAATGTTGACAGTGCACATGCATAAGTTGCTAGGTCTCTGTACAGCTTAATATGACCCATAGTAATTTTAAAGTCCTCTGAAAACTGACAGTAGAATTGACGATCTGAACATAGCATCATGTACTGTATGCAGGGATGCAATCACTGCTAAGTAAAGGCAGTTAGCTAGCAAGCTAGTTTAGCAAGATTCTATAACAAGTCTCTGTGAATCAGGTCGGAATGGAAATCAAAGTTAAAAATCTCTTTACTCAGTACAGCTACGCTATGCTCAGCGCAGAGCTTTTTAACCATCAGTCTTCTTAGCTAATGTTAAGTTAAGTGACCCATTATGATCTTGCTAGCCAGCTAAAAACAGTTAACTCACTAGCTAACTAGTAAAACTTGATGCAGTGACAGGAAGCCTAGCTGGCAAGCAAGTTAGTTAGAACAATGGAGAGTCCATTCACCCACAGGCTGTATTTAGCTACCTTATTTTGAAGGGTTGTATGAGGCAGCTTAACCATAGTCAGTATCGCCACCTTGCCTGTAGATAGCCATCAGTCGGCACGAGTTAGTCGAGGTTCACAGGGGCAACGGACATCTGCCTTGCAGAAAAGCAGTGTACTGCTAATGATGGGGAAAGCAGCTGAAGTATTTAGCCTTGTACAACTGTACTTGGATAGCATCCGAACTAGCCAACCCTTCAACAAGTGTTCGGTCATGGTACAACCCCAATTCCGAAATAGTTGGAACAAAGTGTAAATTGTGAATAATATCAAAAAACAATGACTTTTAAATCACACCAGCCAGTATTTTATTCACTATAGAACAGAGATAACATAGCAAATGTTGAGACTGAGAAATTTTTACAATTTTATCCACAAAATGAGCTCATTTCAAATTTGATGGCTGCTACAGGCTTCAAAAAAGTTGGGACAGGGGCCTGTTTACCATGGTGTAGCATACTCTCTTCTTTTTCACACAGAGTGGAGGCGTCTGGGCATTGAGGAGACAAGTTTCTTGAGTTCAGCCATTGGAATTTGATCCCACTCTTGTTTAATACAGGCTTCCAGCTGCTGGAGAGTTTTGGGTCTCCTTTGACGGACTGTTTGTTTAATTATGCGCCAAATGTTCTCAATTGGTGAAAGATCGGGACTGCAGGCAGGCCAGTTCAGCACACGGACTCTTCTACTATGAAGCCATGCTGTTGTAATAGCTGCAGTATGCGGTTTTGCATTGTCTTGCTGAAATACACAAGGCCTTCCCCGCAGTAGATGTCGTCTGGAGGGGAGCATATGTTGCTCTTAAACCTTTATATACCTTTCAGCATTCATGGTGCTTTTTAAAATATGCAAGTGTCCCACACCATATGCACTAATGCATCCCCATACCATCAGAGATACTGGCTTTTAAACTGAACGCTGATAACAGGATGGGTGGTCTTTCTCCTCTTTAGCCCAGAGGACACGACGCCCATGATTTTCAACAAGAATGTCAAATTTGGACTCGTCTGACCTTACAGTCTATTTTAAATAGCCTTGACCCACAGAACACGGCGGCGCTTCTGGATCATGCTCAACTCTGGCTTCCTTTTTGCATGATCGAGTTTTAGGTGGCATCTGTGGATGGCACGGCAGACTGTGTTTATAGACAGTGGTTTCTTGAAGTATTCCTGGACCCATTTAGTAATGTCAATGACAGAATCATGCCAGTGAGTGATGCAGTGGCATCTGAGGGCCTGAAGATCAGAGGCATCCAGTAAAGGTCTTCGGCCTTGTCCCTTACACGCAGAGATTTTTCCAGTTTCTCTGAATCTTTCGATGATGTTATGCACTGTAGATGATGAGACCTTCGAAGCCTTTGCAATTTGATGTTGAGGAACATTGTTTTTAAAGTATTCTACAATTTTTTTACGCAAGCTTTCACAGGTTGGACAGCCCCTGGCCGTCTTTACTTCTGAGAGACTCAGCCTCTCTAAGACATCCCTTTTACAGCCAATCATGTTACACACCTGATGCCAGTTAACTTAATTACTTGCTAAATGTTCTTTCAGCTGATTCTCTTATATATTAATCGCTTTTTCAGCCCTTTTTTGCCTGCGTCCCACTTTTTGAGACCTGTTGCAGCCAGAAAATTTGAAATAAACTCATTTTGTGGATAAAAATGTAAAATGTCTCAGTTTCAACATTTGAAATGTTATCTAGAGTTGCAGTCAAAATTATTCAACCCCCGTTGCAAATCAGGTTTACTGGCAAAATTTACAAACTTTCAGCTGTTTGCAATGAACAAATCAAACGAGAACAATTTAAATGGCTCAACACAACAAATATTACAGGTGGCTTCTCCAAATTCAACACAAAATTCCACTTTTAATGACTACTGCAGGCTCAAAATTATTTAACCCCTCCACGACAAGCATCTTAATACTTAGTAGAAAACCCTTTGGCTCTATGACCTGGTGGAAATGTGATGCATAGGCAGATGTCAGCTTTTGGCAGTATTCCCAAGGAATCTTAGCCCAATCCTCATGGACAATGGCCTCCAGTTCACTGATATTCTAGGGTTTGCTTGCTGCAACTGTGCTCTTCAAATCCTACCAGAGATTTTTTATGGGGTTCAAGTGAGGCGACTGTGATGGGCACTCTAGAATCTTCCCAGACTTCTTCTGAAACCAAGCCTTGGTGGATGTTGAGGTATGCTCAGGATCATTGTCCTGTTGGAAGGTCCAATGATGCCCAAGCTTCAGCTTCCCTGCAGACGGCATGACATTTTCTCCTTGGATATCCTGGTACTTGACTGAAACCATCTCGCCCTCCACACTTTGCAGGTTTCCAGTGCCAGGGGAAGCTAGGCAGCCGCAGAGCATCAAAAAGCCCCCACAATTCTTCAATGTAGGCAGGGTGTACTTTTCAGCATATGCTTCTTTATTCCTCCTGCAGACATACCACTGATTCATAAGCCTGAAATATTACAGTTTTGTTTCATCACTCCACAGAACAATATCCCCAAACTTCTGTGGCTAATTTATATGGTTTTGAGCATATTGGAGCTTGTGCTTTTGGATCAGTCGTGGAGTACATCTTGGAGACCTTCAACGTTTAGTATGTGCCCTACTGTGCAAACTGAAACCTCAGTGCCTCCTGTCTCCAAGTCTTGCTGCGGGTCTCCTGCAGTCATTCGAGGGTTTTTCACCACCCATTTCCTCAGGAATCTGGTGACAGCCATTGATAGCTTCCTCTTTCTGCCACATCCTGGTACTGTAGCCACTCTTCCTTTAACTCTGAACTTGCAAACTATGCTTCCAACTGTATCTCTATGAAAATTCAGTGTATGTGCTACCTTTTTGTATCCTTTTCCTTGTTTGTGCCAGGCAATGATCTCCTCTATTAGCTTTTCTAACAATTCCTTTGACAGCCATATTTTTAATATGCAATCAAAAGTCACTGCCAACAAACCCCTAGCGAGTGCAAGTATTTGATGTGTTCTATCTCAAGCAAACCTGATGCAACTAATTAAGCTCTTGATTAGCTGCATTAGGTGTGCTTGAGACAACACCTGATTTGCAAATATGCTCTTATGAGGGATTGTGTTCGGGAGTTGAATAATTTTGAGACTGCAGCAGTCATTAAAAATGGCATTTTGTGTTAAATTTGGAGAGACCACTCGTAATATTATTTGTGTTGAGCTATTTAAAATGTTCTTGTTTAATCTGTTTATCACAAACAGCTGAAAGTTTGTAAATTTTGCTATTAAACCCAATTTGCAATGGGGGTTGAATAATTTTGATTGCAACTGTATGTTCTATTGTAAATAACATATTGGCTCATGTGATCTGAAAGTCATTGCATTTTGATTTTATTCACAATTTACATTTTGTCCCAACTATTTCAGAATTGGGGTTGTTGAACGGTGGTTTCAATGGGCCTGTCATTTGGTTATGTTTCTTAACAAGACAATATGGAGTACATTAGGCTAACAATAACATTTGATGTAACTAAACGCGCTCAGAGGATGTGCCTACGACTGAGTTGGGTGAGTGTATGGGCGGGACCTGGGTACTACGACTCAACTCCCGAACACTAACTGCGTTGACTCTGGCTCCGAAAGTGCAAGATGGCGGCGTCCGTCTGATGAATATTTTGGCTCCAATTTTGTACTGCGTTAGGAAGAGGAGATCCATCGTCCATCTTTATATACAGTTTGTGATTTGTAGGAACAAGGACAATCCAATCTGACCCACTTTGATAAATATACCCCATTCTTTGCCACAGGAGCTGCTCTGGAAAGACGCTTGCTATCCTTTTGACACAGCAGGAGGTCAGATACTCGCCCAGTTTAGAATTGATGCTTCTCGGGTTTTCAAGGTACAGTTTTTCTGAGCATTTCATGACTTGGTAAGTAATCACACAAACAGACAGACACACACACGCACAGACACATCGGTAAGAGGCATCAAAGCATTATTATTACTTAGTTATAAATAGTTTTAGCAATTTTTGAAAGCAATTGAATAGTTCCCAAATAGTTTTTATTACATGAGCCATTTAAAAGCATTTTTACCATTCAGCTTCGCAATGGTTGTATTTAATAGCTCATTTAAAAGCATTCTTATTAATTGGTTCATAAATAGTTCTTCAAAATGGCTCATTTACAAGCATTTCTATCAGCTCACCTGGACCACGGTGCGTTGAACTTATCTTGTGACCCGCTTGTCCGTCCTCCTCCTTCGTGTGTAAAATCTTCTCTGAAACCGTTAGACAGATGGAGCTGAAATTTGGTACACATGTCCCTACCCACGAGTAGATGAGAAGATGAGTTTGTTCAAATTGTTTTGATCCGAAATCCAGTATGGCAGCCAAAGCCTTGACCTTAAAAATTTAAAAACGTCATCTTCTGCGAAACCACTGAGCTGAAACTTGACAAGAGTGTTCCTACACGAGTAGACTAAACTTTGTTCAAATAATTCCAATCTCAAATCCAAATTGGCCAGCAGGGTCTTGACATTGAAAATCAAAAAACGTCTTCTTTTCTGAAACCGCTTAGCAGATTAAATACTGAACAGGCTAAGCTGAAATTTTGCATGGGTGTTCCTTGATGTGAGCAGATTGTTGTTCACTCAAATCGTTCCAATCCGTAATCCAATATTGTTGCCGCAGCCTTGACATTGAAAATATGAAAACGTCCTCATCGCCGAAATACCTGGACATATTAAGATAAAACGTGGCCTGAGTGTTCCTACACGAGTCGATTAAAGTTTGTTCAAATTGTTCCAATCCAAAATTCGATATGGCTGCCACAGCCTTGACCTTGAAAATCTAAAGATGTCTTCTAACCGAAATCCCTGGACATATTAAGATAAAACGCGGCCTGAGTGTTCCGTCACATGAGTAGATTAAAGTTTGTTAAAATCGTTCCAAACGGAAAACCGATATAGCCACCACAGCCTTGACCTTGAAAATCTAAAAATGTTATCTTCTCCAAAATCACAGGACCGATTAAGCTAAATATTGGCTTGAGTTTTCCTACACATGAGTAGATTAATGTTTGTACAAATCGCATTGATCCAAAATCCAATATGGCCACCATGCCCTTGATCTTGAATATCTTAAAACGTTCTCTTCTCCGAAATTACAGGACAGATGAAGCTGAAACTTGGCAAACGTTCCTACAGACAAGTGGATTGAAATTTGTTCAAATCGTTCTGATCCAAAATCCAATACGGCTGCCACATCCTTGACATGAAAGGAGGAGACAGCACCTCAGCAAAGTATATTTCAGAGTAAAGTAGAATTCTTGAAGTGTCGAAAACGCATAGTTTTTTAAATTTTAATTTGATAATGATTCAGTGCGACGCATTTTTAAACCAGAAAGTCTTCAAATCGGCGTCAATATCGGGGCAGACATTTTTACTTGGGGAATCTAAGGCTGCGTTCGGAATGCACACTTGTCCACTCGCTCACACACTCTCTATATTGTTTTCAATGTAGAACATTCACTACATAGTGCCCTGTATAGTGGGTTAGTGTGCATTTCAAGTGCATTATCCAATCAAACGCCAGTGCCGTGGTACTTCTCTTTTGTGACGTCAGTTATTCTCTTTCCTTTCATCCGGGCCATGGAGGAGTTCAGAGGGCTTTCAATAAGCTCACACTTTTACGGCTTGACTGCCCGCAAGCTGTTTTTATTTAAGCTGGCCTGATTAACTATCAAACAATTTATCAACTGAGCGACCAAGACCAATATATGACCTATTGTCATGGTTTTGCCCCCGCCAGCTGCAAACAGCAAACTGGCGGGCACTGGGACCATGTACCCAAAAGGGAGTGAAGGGACCCAAACGCACAGGCCGAGTAAAAAGATAAAGACTTTAAATAAAAACTGGTACAAACCACAAACGAGAGAAGCAGCAGCACAACACAACAGGGCTTTTACTTCAGAATGCAGCTGCACCGCCAAATTGGCAGAGCAGCTCTTAAATACTATTCACTTCACCTCCACTTCAATGAGCAACAGGTGTGGCTCAGCAACAGGTGTGGCTCGTTGAAGTGGAGGCGAAGACAGCAGGAGGAGGAGGGACTGCAGGGCAGAACCATCACACCTCTAATTAGAAATGGTGATGAAAGGTGAATTCCCATTGCCTACATTTATATAATTGATATGGCATTTTAATTCCAAAACTTTCGCTGACTTTGCAGCATTTATTTTCACCGTCCTTGGGATTGTCGCACAGCTGTGCAACCTTACAGAGCCCTTTAGCCGTAACAACATTCAGAATATAGCACGGATTCTCGCAGCCTCGCAAACTAATTTCCGCAAATGTGCTGCTTATTAAGATGGTTGCCGTCTTTAAGTACTCTTTAAATTCCATGGCTTTGGCGCCCCTATGCACTGCACACCCACTTTTTGCGCCACTTCTACTATGGAAGAGATAAATGCAAAACTATTAAAGCTGGATTTGTTGGAGAAATTGGTCAGTTACCTACAGTAACTGAATTAACAAAGTTGTCCTCCAAAGTGGGGGGGTGGTGGCGGAAAAAAAAAAAAAAAGTGCTGCTTAACGAGCAACACTAGCGCTGAAATTATGAAGACATATTGATATTTTACGTGGTCATTTATGTGCAGAAGACGCCTCATAATTTTGTGGTGCAATGCATAACAATGCTATCAAAAGTAAATTAGAAGGTCGTCGGTTTTTACCAGTTAGTCTGAGCAACTGTGCCTAATCGGGAGATGTAAACTGCGAAAGGTTAAGGTTATTAAGCATTTTTAAAGGAGAGGTTTCCGAAGATCAAATTCAAAATCAGAAGATTCCCCAAGTTAAGATGTTGGCCCCCTGGTACTGCAGCCAATTTGAAGACTCGCTGGTTTAAAAATGCATCGCACTGGATCATTACCCAATTAAAATGTATAAAACTATGCGTTTTAGACACTTCAAGAATTCTACTTTCCGCTGAAATATGCTTTGCCGAGGTGCTGTCTCCTCCTTTAAAAATCAAAAAATGTTGTCTTCTCCGAATCTACTTAACAAATTAAGCTGAAAATTGGCATGAGTGCTCCTTCACGAGTAGATTGTCGTTTGTTCAAACCGCTCCAATCAAAAATCCAATATGGCTGCCACAGCCTTGACCTTGAGCATCTTAAAACATTTTCTTCTCCACAATCACAGGACGGATTTAGCTGAAACTTGGCGTACATGTTCCTGTCCATGAGTGCATCAAATTTTTCCAATCTGAAATCAAATACAGTCACCTCAGCCTTCACCTTACAGATTTCAATTTCGCCTATGCCTGAGGCATTTCTGGATTCATTCAAAGCAAATTTGGTAAATTTTTGCTAAGTAGCAATATTGGACTCATGTAATATCTGCTGTACTTTGCATATTGACTGACATTTTTAGCTCACGTACATTTTGCAGTTGTGCAGTGTCACAGTTTGTCCTGGTGAGCTACAACACCGTACCGTGCTATTTTTAATCCGTTTACAAATAAATAAACGCAATGGCTCATTTAAAACCACTTTTATTCATCGTTTTATAAGTTCTTGTTTAAAATGGCTCATTGAAGAGCACGTTTATTGATGGGCCCATAAATAATGATATGAGATGGCTTATTTTTATTAATTTGTTTTTCAAATAGTTTGATGAAATGACTCATGCAAAAGAATTTCAATTCATCAAATTATAAAGGACATTCTCCTTCATGAGGATGCCAGCATCTGCTCGTCAGAACAAGACTGAATACTGTAAATACAGCCAGCATGCAGGAAAAAAAACAGATTTCCTAGAGAAAAGATAATGGCTCGCGGTGTTCAGTAAATCCGCATGGAATTGATGGCACTGAGTGTTAATGGTGGGTATAGAGGTAATTACAGCCTTAGTCACTGGGGAGGTCCGCATGGTGTTGATGACCAGTGTTAAGTTAATCCATGTGGATCCGGTGGTACAGAGTAGCCTTAACAATACCAGCGAGGCTCGTTACAGCCTCAGTTACATGGGAGCTCCACAAGGTATTAGTGGCTGATGGTAAGCACACAGTGCTGGCTTTTTGTGATGTGTGAACTCAAAGCACATGAGTGATACAGCTGGGAGGTCAGCGCAGTGCTTCTGAGGCACACTGAGTGCATCGAAGAGGGTTGGCTGTTTCTCGTCTGCATGATTATGGCTGTAGCTTCAAGTTGGAACCTGACGCAAGACAACATTTCATTCAGTGTGCAGTTGATGTCGTACTGTGCCTATAACCTCCCTCTTTGAGTCTTTTTCCAGGGATCACTTCTCTCCCTGACCCTCAGTCCATGGACCACTCCAGCCCTGTGGTCACTGGCAGCTGCTGTCCTGATCCGTTCTACCCGAAATTTTCACCAACGCCTCGCCACATCCTGGAGCTACGCACACGACTGCATGGATTCCTTCCAGATTTCTAATCAGGCTTTGATCCAACTTCATTACCATTAGCTGGCCCGAGGAGGATGGGCTCCCCCACTATAGCCTGGTTCCTCCTGAGATTTCTTCCCACTGGGGAGTTTTTTCTCACCACTGAATGAGGATTTTTCTCCCTACTGGGAGTTTTTTACCTCGTGCTATTTTGGGGATTAGGCCAGGTTTTTTACTCTATGGTATAATCTGTCTTTGTAACAGTCCAGTAAAATGTGCTGCACAAATAAAATTGAATTGAGTTGACTTGAGAAAATTAACTGGGAAAAGAAGCTGTATTGGAAATCTTCTCTTTATGACTGTTACGTGCCGCACTTTTTTTTCTGCATTTCCTTGGTTTTGTTGCTGTCTCTCTATTGGTCCAGGTTCCTGTCCATCATCATTACCCCACGTCATGACACGTCCCACCTCCGCCAATCAGAGGGAGTCTCCTGACACTGGTCCACCAATCATCTTTCACCTCACCTGTTTAAATCCGGATCTTGTGACCTTAGAGAATCGCTGTTCACCCCATCTGTTTGTTGTACCTCATTCTTTTGCTTTGAATCCGTTTGTAACTCCGTCTACGTCCTGATTTCTTTTAATTTGTGTAGAGTTTCTTTCTGACCACATCGAGGCTGGGGAAGGGTAAGACAGAGGCCTCTGTACACCTGCATGTAGGCAGAAATCTGTCAAACACACTAGGTTAGGAGTGGTTGCCACCTGCTGTATTTATGTTTTGGCTAGTCAGTATAGTTAGGTAGGTTTTCTTTCTGTGTATACTATCAGCAGTTAGGTAGCTTACCCGTCTTGTTTCCAGCTAGTCCTGATTTGGTTTTGTTCAGTTCTTTTCTTGGGCAACACTCAGGTCCCCGGACCTTGGATGTGTGTTTTGTTGTCATGTTCTTGTTTTCTGTCCTGTAAATAATGTAAATACCACTATTTGCACAGTAAAAGCATCCATTTGCACTATTTCACTTGTTGATTTTGTGTTATTGCCCCATATCCCGTTATGTTTTTTTTTATAGTATTGCTTGCCTCAGGCTTACGCTATTCAACATCACCTCGGTTAAAAGCCAAAGTGCGACTCTAGCTTTCCTAGGCGCTTGGGGGTTTGTAACAATGACATAAAATTATTTTCCCGCCCAAATCCTCTTGTTTGATCTGAGTGTGATTTTATTCAGCTGAAGAGAAAGACCTTCAAAGATGCTACACGGTCACTCTGCCCCCTGCTGGGCAGCACAGCTTTACACATGATCAACGCAACCTGCTTATTATTCACTTTTGCCGGAACAGGAAGCCAACAGTTCGGCTGGCAACTGTAACATTTGTATAACAGAGGACTCGCATGCCCACCACAAACCCTCTCGCCCAAATAAGTGACAGTTGCCTTACCAAATTCCCCAGAGTTTGCATGTGATAGCAGGATTCACAGTGTAAGGTGATGTAGTGCTGTGAAAAAGTATTTGCCCCCTTCCTGATTTTTTATTTTTTTGTTTCATATTTGTCACACTCAAATGTTTCAGATCATCAAACTAATTTTAATTTTAGACAAAGATAATCCAAGTAAATACAAAATGCAGTTTTTAAATCAGGATTTCATTTATTGAGGGAAATAGCTATCCAAACGTACTCAGGCCACCTTTGTCAAAAAACAAAATGAAGGTTTTGGAGTGGCCTAGTCAAAGTCTGGACTTAAATCCAATTGAGGGGCTGTGGCAAGACTTTAAACAGGCCGTTAATGTTCGAATACCCTCCAATGTGGCTCAATTAAAACAATTATTGGGTTTTCTTTGTCAAATATTAAAATTGATGATCTGAAACATTTGTGACAAACATGCAAAAAAAATCGGGAAGGGGGCAAATACTTTTTCACAGCACTGGCTTAATTTAATCGCCATTCAAGTCACACAAAAGAACATCTATTCCTTGGATTATGATACAAACATCCATTTCAGTGCAACATTCCTTTTTTATTTAGAAAACAATGTCTACGTGTACGCACAATTAGGATGCTGAATCAAGGGAAGCCAGCCGGTGTCCTTTCGCAGAATCGTTTCCATGGAGAGCCATGTGTTTGTTTTGGGTCCCAGACTGCCCACTGGTCCAAATTTAATACAGGACCTCCCTGCTCCCCATGGCCCAGCGTTTCAGGAGAAACGGGCACTTTCACAGGCCAGTTAGGCACACAGGCCAGTTAGACAGGCAGAGGCCAGTTTAGCACTCACCAACAAAATAAGTGCCTGCTTTACAATGTCGGTAATACTTTACAATAAGGGTACATTAGATAATGCAGTAATGAGCATTAACTATCAATTAGTTAACAGTTAACCAATGCATCAGAGACCTATATAAGCATTAGGTAACCTTCACTTATCATTTATTAATGCTCTTTGACATCCTTATTTTGAAGTTGAAAACATCCCTTAAGTATCCCTTAACACCTCAAATTACCAAATTATTCAATAATGTATAAATTAATACCTTAGTTGACGTGCACCATTGGTAAATGATTAGCAGACCCAGTAGTTTACTGTTAATTACCTGATCGTTAATGCTTCTCACTGCATTAGCTGATGTTTTAATATTCCCTTACTGTAAAATGTTACCAGTAGCATATGAAAGACCTCTTAGAGCAGTAATTCTCAATCCTGGAAAACCTCTAGGAGCAGTGATTCTCAATCCTGGGGGACTCCCAGAGTACGCAAGCTTTTGTCCAAACCACAATTACATTCCCTGAATTGTACATACATAACATTGTCCCCGAAAAGGTAAATGATGAGCAAAACATTCACTGCATACACGGGAAAAATTTGCATATTCAATGTAATTAGGGCCCTGTTGATTCACCATCTACACCATATGTGTACCCTTTTCACAAATGTTTGCAATAAAGCATTTTTGCATATTTTTCCTACGATATGCAGCTAACGCCATTTCAAATTATGAAGCTAGAAAATAGTCCCTTTATACGCGTAAAGGACCTAGTTAACAATGGGATATCAGATGGCGGCATATCCCTTGACCCCAACAAAATCTGAAATATGAAAAATTCCAAAATAGCAAAAGGCAGAACTCAAGCATATGGTTGACTGGTCCTTTCACACATCCCCAACAATCCCAAAGTTTCATGATGATGGCTCAGAGAGTGGAGGAAATGCCGAAATGTGATTGGTGGACGGTGACCATCTTGTTTCAGCCATCGCCTTGCACTTATACAGTAGATATCCAGAGATCCCTTGCCCAACATGAAGGATGGAAAATTTTAAGCTGATTTGGCCATTGCTTTCAGAGTTATAACCTTTTTTATTGCTGTGGTGCCACCTTCAGATGGATTTACGTCAAATATGGCAGGCTTGAGTCTAATGGCCTGTAGGTGAGGGATCATCAGTTTAGTGATGATTGGACATTGTCCATTGTCCAGTCAGGAGTTAAGGGTCACCATAACAATAGAAGCCACGCCCACCAAATTCCTTGGCTTACTGCAGCCACTTCTTTTAATGTAGGAACTCTGTGTATACAACAGTAAATGATCTTGGTCTAATGATGTTGTGAAACAAATTTCATGCGAAAGGTTCGCACAGTGAATGAGGAGACAGACTTAACAGAATTTTAAAAAAAAAAATCAAGATTGGAAAATCAACCCATATGCAGATGAGCGTGGCTTATATCGATAGACTCGTGTAAACCCACAGAATCCAGCTAAAAATTGTTTCTGAGACCTATGGCTCAAAAGCACACAGCAAAACATATAATTTGTGGTCACAGCTCTACCTTGTGGTCCACTGGTACAAAGATACCGCAGGAGCAAAAGGCACACAGCTGATGTGTGCGCCAAATTTTATGGGAAAATATCAAACAGTTTTCAAGTTATGCTCCAGACAAAGCAACAGCGATATACACTGCAGTCGAAAGTTTTTGCGCATCCCACTATTTTCTGTCATTGTTACAATTTTTGACATTTTGTTCTTGTGTAATAGTCTCATATTAGTTGTACAACAGAAAGGTGGGAAAACTGAAGCCCAATGTATAAACCTTGTATGTAACAAAACAAATTAAGAAAAACCAGGATCAGTGATTTTGTCAATATTTAAGCAGATCAGTAACGCTGGTCTAATCCAGTGCTTCTCAAACCTCTCCTGGAGGACCACCTGTCCTGCATGTGTTAGATCTCTCCCTGCTCCAGCACAGGTGATCCAAATGGTAGCAAACTGATCATTTCAATCACCTGTGCTGGATTCCTTGTGGATTTTTCTTGTAAATTTATTATTTATAATAAATAAGTATTGGGTTCCAGTGATTTCTTTGTTGGAAACATACATGCAAGATGAAGACTTGACAAGATCTTAGGGTGTGCAAAAACCTTTGACTGGTAGTGTACCCTGCATTACATGTTGGGCAAATAAAAAATTCACAACATCCTAAAATCGTGATTGCACTTGCGGTTGGAACAAATACCAGCGTGCACAGGGGGTCCCCTGGACCATGTAGAGAACCACCAGTCTAGAGAACACAAACACAGTGACATCACCAGTGAGTGGGGCAAAGAAAAAAACTAAAAAGACAGAAGATACCAAAACCCATTACTAATCACGTTATTGTTTCTGCATGTGCTACGACGTTTAGCTCATGATAAATTATAAGGCCTAGTCACACTTCGCAACAACACACACAAATCCTTTTACTCACATGGATGGGCGAGATTGATGTTATGTTAAAATGTCAATAGCCGTAAACGAAGTGAGGAGTCTCCCACGCGCAAAATTAGCATTTTTTGAGGGAATTCGTATTCTACAAGAATGAATAGTGGCTGGCTGGAAGATTTTGACCATCTGAGCTGTTACATAAATTTAGGCATTTGCCCACACATGTGACCGGGCCTTAAGAGGAACAATGCCTCACTGTGGTCCAAGTCCGAGATATATCACAGTCATCCATTCTCCCCCTCTACTCTTCAGAATGGCACATTATCGCTCAAAGCTTTCCCCATCCTAACAGCGCCTGCGTAATTTTAGCAACACATCCTTTACATTCACACAGGATAATGGGGTGATGGGGAACAGTCAGCAGAGTTGTTGTGGTTGCCAGGTCCGTAAGGTTTCACTGAGGGAGCCAGAGCCAACAGGTCAGCCGCGGGGCCGTAGAGGAGGGGGCTGGAGTGGGGGGAGGGGGGAGGAGGGTGTGTCAGGGTGTGACGGAGGACAAATCCAGTGGGGACACCCGGCGGACGGGGGTGTTGCTGTTCGACAGCGAGGTGCAGGCGCAGGGGAGGGAGAGGTCGGCCGCCGACGACGCTTCGCCCTGATCCCGGACCTGTGAGATCTGTCTCAGGAGCGCCTTCCCTTCTTCCCGGGCCTGCGGAAGGAATGGGCGAGAGGATATGACATCAGTGTCTCAATGATATCACAACACTGAGCAGTCAGGCCTGCTCAAAATGTCTACCTCAGTGTTCTAGAACAACGCTGCTTACAGTCACCAGTCGTGCTGGTCACATCAGCATTAGAACGTACAGCGAAGATTTTTTTTTTTTTCATACTTTTCAAAAATATTCGTACCAACATGGAATCAGCCGGTTAAACTGGGAACCAAATTAGAAATGTTGTAATTTTCAGAGATCCATCAAATATACACAACCGGTCTGATTTTTCCAGTTTTTTATTGAAAATAATGTAGTTTAATGTCTCATTGTACTTTGAAATGAAAGCATAGAACAAATAAACAATGAAGTTAAAAAATCATGGAATCAATTTATAAACCAAAATGTATTATTAACTTGACTCATCAAAGTAGCCACCTTTGGCAGATATAACAGCTGAACACACTCGTGGCATTCTTTCTACAATGGAAATCAAACATTCTCCTGTTAGAGTACTCCTGTTAAAGAGGAGGTGTTTCTCTCTTTAGGGTGGATATTTGAGAGTACTCCTGTTAAAGAGGAGGTGTTTCTCTCTTTAGGGTGGATATTTGAGAGTACTCCTGTTAAAGAGGAGGTGTTTCTCTCTTTAGGGTGGATATTTGAGAGTACTCCTGTTAAAGAGGAGGTGTTTCTCTCTTTAGGGTGGATATTTGAGAGTACTCCTGTTAAAGAGGAGGTGTTTCTCTCTTTAGGGTGGATATTTGAGAGTACTCCTGTTAAAGAGGAGGTGTTTCTCTCTTTAGGGTGGATATTTGAGAGTACTCCTGTTAAAGTACTCCTGCCCTCGCTTAAACTTGCTGAGTTGTTTCGCACTGATTTCTCTGTTGGATCTTCCTGATACTGTGTCACGTATGAAACCCTCATCCAGTCCCTTGGATATTATACCCACTAGGCTCCTTAAAGAAGTAATGATGGCTATTGGCCCTGCCCTGCTTTCCGTGGTTAACAGTTCTCTCTCTACTGGCTGTGTTCCAGACTATTTTAAGATTGCCTGCATTCAACCACTTCTAAAAAAACCAAATCTTGATCCAGCCATTCTTAGTAATTTTAGACCAATATCAAAATTGCCTTTTATTTCGAAAGTCTTGGAAAAAGTGGTCGCAAAGCAACTTTTAGAAGTGGTGGAAACCAACAAAATTTTTGAGAAATTTCAATCAGGCTTTAGACGTCAGCACAGTACAGAAACGGCTCTTCTCAGGGTCACTAATGATCTTTTGATGAATGCTGACTCTGGCGACTGCTCATTACTGGTGCTTTTGGATATTAGTGCTGCCTTCGATACAGTTGATCATGTCATCATGATTGATAGGCTGAAAAATTGGGTTGGGCTCTCTGGGACGGTTCTGAAATGGTTCTCTTCCTATCTGTCTAACAGAAAATTTTTTTTGGTTTCCATCGGTGAACATGTATCCTCGTCTGTACTGCTTACTTCAGGTTTACCTCAAGGCTCCATACTTGGGCCTATATTGTTTTGTATTTATATGTTACCTCTGGGTTTTATTATTCGTCAGCATAAAATAGCTTTTCACTGTTATGCTGATGACACGCAGTTGTATATTTCAGTAAAATCCACTGATTTCAGCAATGTGTTGGTCTTGCATGACTGTTTAGCTGATGTTCAAAATTGGTTTTCTAATAATTTTTTGCAGTTAAACTCAAATAAAACCGAAGTCATTATACTTGGTTCAAAGTTGGTGATCCAATCATCACTTGGACCTCTTGCTTCTAATATTAGGCCCTCTTCCCGAAATCTCGGCGTGATATTTGATACTGAACTCAAATTTGAGCTCCACGTAAAGAAGCTTGTACAGTCATGCTATTTGCAACTCCGTAACATAGCTAAAATTAGGTCTGTTCTGTCATTTGAAGATGCGGAAAAAATTATTCATGCTTTTATCTCATCAAGATTAGACTATTGCAACTCATTATTTACTTGTCTGAATACGAAATTTTTGAACAAACTGCAAGTGGTTCAAAATTCAGCTGCAAGATTGCTCACTAAAACAAATAAAAGAGCCCACATTACTCCAATTTTGGCATCTTTGCACTGGTTGCCGGTCCAATTCCGAATTGATTTTAAAAGTCTGTTGATTACCTTCAAAGCACTCCATGGCATTGCACCAGAATATATAAGTGAGCTTTTAAATCCTTCCAGACCTAAAAGATTGCTGAGATCTTCCAAGCAAGCATTATTGGCTGTTCCAGAGTCCAACTTAAAAACAAAGGGTGATCGAGCCTTCTCGGTTAAGGCTCCAATACTCTGGAACAGCCTCCCAAACAACATAAGAAATGCTGAGTCTCTATTGTCTTTTAAATCTCTTTTAAAGACTCATTTTTTTAGGCTTGCTTTTGCTGATTTTACGGTTTAAATTCTTTTATTATGGGTGTGTTTTCATGTATGTCTCCTTTTATTATCTTAATTTTTTCCTATTTTGATGTTTAATTCCCTATTTCCCCCATTTTGTTTTATTGCTTTTATGTACATGTATTTTACCTGTTTGTGAAGCACTTTGTGCTGTATTGCTTGAAAGGTGCTATATAAATAAATTTATTATTATTATTATTATTATTATTATTATTATTATTTATTATTTATTATTATTATTATAAGGAGGAGGTGTTTCTCTCTTTAGGGTGGATATTTGAGATTACACCACTAGGGTATGTTATGTCCATTGTCCTGGCAGGTTGATTTTCTTTGTAGCAACCTTCTCTCTGCATGTGCAGAGGTTGATATGTGAATATCAACCAGGCATGTTATTTGACAACTGGACTGTCTAACCTAGGGTTTTGGCAGTGCAGTGAAAGCACGTGCAACACGCCATGGACGAAGTCCATTCGAGTCCACTCTTTGGTGTAAATAGGTTAGGTGTTTCTCTCTTTAGGGTGGATATGGATTCAACGCTCTCGCTATCGCAAATATTTGAGAGTGCATCTGTTGAAATCCATATCACCCTTGAGGAGGAGGCGTTTTAACTTTAGGGTGATATTTGCATCATCTGTTAAAGAGGAGGTGTTTCTCTCTTTAGGGTGGATATTTGAGAGTACTCCTGTTAAAGAGGTGTTTCTCTCTTTAGGGTGGATATTTGAGAGTACTCCTGTTAAAGAGGAGGTGTTTCTCTCTTTAGGGCGAATATTTGAGAGTGCATCTGTTAAAGAGGAGGTGTTTCTCTCTTTAGGGTGGATATTTGAGAGTACTCCTGTTAAAGAGGAGGTGTTTCTCTCTTTAGGGTGGATATTTGAGAGTAATCCTGTTAAAGAGGAGGTGTTCCTCTCTTTAGGGTGGATATTTGAGAGTGCATCTGTTAAAGAGGAGATGTTTCTCTCTTTTGGGTGGATATTTGAGAGTACTCCTGTTAAAGAGGAGGTGTTTCTCTCTTTAGGGTGGATATTTGAGAGTGCATCTGTTAAAGAGGAGGTGTTTCTCTTTTTAGGGTGGATATTTGAGAGTACTCCTGTTAAAGAGGAGGTGTTTCTCTCTTTAGGGTGGATATTTGAGAGTAATCCTGTTAAAGAGGAGGTGTTCCTCTCTTTAGGGTGGATATTTGAGAGTGCATCTGTTAAAGAGGAGATGTTTCTCTCTTTGGGTGGATATTTGAGAGTGCATCTGTTAAAGAGGAGGTGTTTCTCTCTTTAGGGTGGATATTTGAGAGTACTCCTGTTAAAGAGGAGGTGTTTCTCTCTTTTGGGTGGATATTTGAGAGTAATCCTGTTAAAGAGGAGGTGTTTCTCTCTTTAGGGTGGATATTTGAGAGTAATCCTGTTAAAGAGGAGGTGTTTCTCTCTTTTGGGTGGATATTTGAGAGTGCATCTGTTAAAGAGGAAGTGTTTCTCTCTTTTGGGTGGATATTTGAGAGTGCATCTGTTAAAGAGGAAGTGTTTCTCTCTTTAGGGTGGATATTTGAGAGTGCATCTGTTAAAGAGGAGGTGTTTCTCTCTTTAGGGTGGATATTTGAGATCTGTTAAAGAGGACTCCTGTTAAAGAGGAAGTGTTTGTTTCTCTTTTGGGTGGATATTTGAGAGTACTCCTGTTAAAGAGGAAGTGTTTCTCTCTTTGGGTGGATATTTGAGAGTACTCCTGTTAAAGAGGAGGTGTTTCTCTCTTTAGGGTGGATATTTGAGAGTACTCCTGTTAAAGAGGAGATGTTTCTCTCTATTTGGGTGGATATTTGAGGATTTACTCCTGTTAAAGAGAGGTGTTTCTCTCTTTAGGGTGGATATTTGAGAGTGCATCTGTTAAAAGAGGAGGTTCTTTTTTTGAGGTGGATATTTGTGGATATTTGAGACTCCTGTTAAAAGGAGGAGGGTGGATATTTTCCTGTTGTTAAAGATATTTGAGAGTACTCCTGTTAAAGAGGAAGTTTCTTTTTGGGTGGATATTTGAGAGTGCTCCTGTTAAAAGGAGTGAGGGTGGATATTTGAGTTAAAGAGGAGGTGCATCTGTTGAGAATCTGAGGAGGTGTTTTGGATTTTTGATGGATATTTGAGAGTGCATCTGTTAAAGAGGAGGTGTTTTCTCTTTTAGGGTGGATATTTGAGAGTGCATCTGTTAAAGAGGAGGATGTTTCTCTCTTTAGGGTGGATATTTGAGAGTGCATCTGTTAAAGAGGAGGTGTTCCTCTCTTTAGGGTGGATATTTGAGAGTCTCTCTTTAGGGTGGATATTTAAAGAGGAGGAGGTGTTCTCTCTTTAGGGTGGATATTTGAGAGTGCATCTGTTAAAAGGAGGGAGAGGTGGATATTTTTCTGTTAAAGAGGAGTTTTTAAAGAGGTGATAGGTGGATATTTGAGTGTTTCTTTGTTATTTGAAGTGTCTGTTAAAGAGGATATTTGAGATATCTGTTAAAGAGGAGGTGTTTCTCTCTTTAGGGTGGATATTTGAGATCCTGTTAAAGAGGAGGTGTTTCTCTCTTTGGGTGGATATTTGAGAGTGCATCTGTTAAAAAGAGGAGGTATTTTTCTCTCTTTAGGGTGGATATTTGAGAGTGCATCTGTTAAAGAGGAGGTGTTCTCTCTTTAGGGTGGATATTTGAGAGTACTCTTAAAGAGGAGGTGTTTTCTCTTTGGGGATATTTGAGAGTACTCCTGTTAAAGAGGAGGTGTTTCTCTCTTTAGGGTGGATATTTGAGAGAGATATTTACATCTTTAGGGGTGGATGTTAGAGTGCATCCTGAGGAGGTGTTTCTCTCTTTAGGGGGTGGATATTTGAGAGTGTTTTCTCTGTTAAAGAGGAGGTGTTTCTCTCTTTAGGGTGGATATTTGAGAGTACTCCTGTTAAAGAGGAGGTGTTTCTCTTTAGGGTGGATATTTGATACTCCTGTTAAAGAGGAGGTGTTTCTCTCTTTAGGGTGGATATTTGAGAGTACATCTGTTAAAGAGGAGGTGTTTTCTTTTAGGGATATTTGAGAGTACTCCTGTTAAAGAGGAGGTGTTTCTCTCTTTAGGGTGGATATTTGAGAGTACTCCTGTTAAAGAGGAGGTGTTTCTCTCTTTAGGGTGGATATTTGAGAGTGCATCTGTTAAAGAGGAGGTGTTTCTCTCTTTAGGGTGGATATTTGAGAGTGCATCTGTTAAAGAGGAGGTGTTTCTCTCTTTAGGGTGGATATTTGAGAGTACTCCTGTTAAAGAGGAGGTGTTTCTCTCTTTAGGGTGGATATTTGAGAGTGCATCTGTTAAAGAGGAGGTGTTTCTCTCTTTAGGGTGGATATTTGAGAGTGCATCTGTTAAAGAGGAGGTGTTTCTCTCTTTAGGGTGGATATTTGAGAGTACTCCTGTTAAAGAGGAGGTGTTTCTCTCTTTAGGGTGGATATTTGAGAGTGCATCTGTTAAAGAGGAGGTGTTTCTCTCTTTAGGGTGGATATTTGAGAGTACTCCTGTTAAAGAGGAGGTGTTTCTCTCTTTTGGGTGGATATTTGAGAGTACTCCTGTTAAAGAGGAGGTGTTTCTCTCTTTTGGGTGGATATTTGAGAGTGCATCTGTTAAAGAGGAGGTGTTTCTCTCTTTAGGGTGGATATTTGAGAGTGCATCTGTTAAAGAGGAGGTGTTTCTCTCTTTTGGGTGGATATTTGAGAGTGCATCTGTTAAAGAGGAGGTGTTTCTCTCTTTGGGGGTGGATATTTGAGAGTGCATCCTGTTAAAGAGGAGGTGTTTTCTCTTTTAGGGTGGATATTTGAGAGTATCCTGTTAAAGAGGAGGTGTTTTCTCTTTTTGGGTGGATATTTGAGAGTACATCTGTTAAAGAGGAAGTGTTTCTCTCTTTTGGGTGGATATTTGAGAGTGCTCCTGTTAAAGAGGAGGTGTTTCTCTCTTTAGGGTGGATATTTGAGAGTACTCCTGTTAAAGAGGAGGTGTTTCTCTCTTTTGGGTGGATATTTGAGAGATCCTGTTAAAGAGGAGTGTTTCTCTTTTAGGGTGGATATTTGAGAGTGCATCTGTTAAAGAGGAGGTTTTCTCTTTAGGGTGGATATTTGAGAGTGCATCTGTTAAAGAGGAGGTGTTTTCTCTCTTTAGGGATATTTGGATATTTGAGGAGGTGTACTCCTGTTAAAGAGGAGGTTTTTCTCTTTTGGGTGGATATTTGAGAGTGCATCTGTTAAAGAGGAGGTGTTTCTCTCTTTAGGGGGTGGATATTTGAGAGTGCATCTGTTAAAGAGGAGGTGTTTCTCTCTTTAGGGTGGATATTTGAGAGTACTCCTGTTAAAGAGGAGGTGTTTCTCTCTTTTGGGTGGATATTTGAGAGTGCATCTGTTAAAGAGGAGGTGTTTCTCTCTTTAGGGTGGATATTTGAGAGTGCATCTGTTAAAGAGGAGGTGTTTCTCTCTTTAGGGTGGATATTTGAGAGTGCATCTGTTAAAGAGGAGGTGTTTCTCTCTTTAGGGTGGATATTTGAGAGTGCATCTGTTAAAGAGGAGGTGTTTCTCTCTTTAGGGTGGATATTTGAGAGTGCATCTGTTAAAAAGGAGATGTTTCTCTCTTTTGGGTGGATATTTGAGAGTACTCCTGTTAAAGAGGAGGTGTTTCTCTCTTTAGGGTGGATATTTGAGAGTGCATCTGTTAAAGAGGAGGTGTTCCTCTCTTTTAGGGTGATATTTGAGAGTGCATCTGTTAAAAAGGAGATGTTCTCTTTGGGTGGATATTTGAGATATTTAAAGAGGAGGTGTTTCTCTTTTAGGGTGGATATTTGAGAGTGCATCTGAGGAGTACTCCTGTTAAAAGGAGATGTTTCTCTCTTTAGGGTGGATATTTGAGAGTACTCCTGTTAAAGAGGAGGTGTTTCATCTCTTTTTGGGTGGATATTTGAGAGTGCATCTGTTAAAGAGAGGAGGTGTTTCTCTCTCTTTAGGGTGGATATTTGAGAGTGCATCTGTTAAAGAGGAGGTGTTTCTTTTTTGGGTGGATATTTGAGAGATGTACTCTTTTGTTAAAGAGGAGGTGTTTCTCTCTTTTAGGGTGGATATTTGAGAGTGCATCTGTTAAAGAGGAGGTGTTCCTCTCTTTAGGGTGGATATTTGAGAGTACTCTTTTGTGGATATTTGAAAAAGGAGGTGTTTCTCTCTTTAGGGTGGATATTTGAGAGTACTCCTGTTAAAGTGTTCCTCTCTTTAGGGTGGATATTTGAGAGTACTCCTGTTAAAT
The DNA here is from genome assembly GCA_029692085.1 of Gymnothorax javanicus. NCBI lineage: Eukaryota > Metazoa > Chordata > Actinopteri > Anguilliformes > Muraenidae > Gymnothorax > Gymnothorax javanicus. The sequence continues at coordinate 10,708,236 of CM056199.1, read as the reverse complement.
CTGTTAAAGAGGATCTTTAGGGTTATTTGAAGAGGAGGTGTTGAATATTCTCTTTTAGGGTGGATATTTGAGAGTGCATCTGTTAAAGAGGAGAGGATATTTGAGAGTTCTTTGTTAAAGAGAGTATCTGTTAAAGAGGAGGTGATGGGTGATAGTACTTTTAGGGTGGATATTTGAGAGTGACCCCAGGTACCTAAGGGCTCTTTAGAATATTTGAGAACATCTGTCCAGGAGGTTTCTTTTTAGGGTGGATATTTGTTCCTGTTAAAGAGGATGGTGATTTAAGAGAGGGGAGGGAGAGGGAGAGGGAGAGGAGGAGAGAGAGAGAGAGAGAGAGAGAGAGAGAGACCCAGGAGAGGAGAGAGGTGAGAGAGAGAGAGAGAGAGAGAGAGAGAGAGAGACATGTTTACCTTACCTCTCATGCTGCACAAAGCATCTCCTCTGATCTATACCAGTACACAGCGCCATTTAAATCAATATTAGATAAATAAACTAGACAGTCTGGTCACCCACAACCGCATGGGTGTAGCCCCCGAAAGGCCGCTTCTCCCCTTTTTTGCGCATTCTTCGGGCAATACTGTTGCCATGGCAACCAAAATCACTAGGTGTCATAAATGAAGTAGAACACCTCTCCGTACCAAATATGAACGAACTCAGTCGAAAATTACAGCCTGTACAGTGTCCAGAAGGAAGTGTCTGCAGACACAGCGGCGGCGATGACACGTGAAAATCTAAAGTAGCTGCCAGACTTCGCCCGGGAGCTCCAATTAACATGCTTGTGAAATATGGCTTGAATGCGAAAAATGGAAAAAATAGATGTGGCATTCGGAAATAAAAGCACACTGAAATAAATAAAAGAGAATTTATTAAATAAAAAGTCCCCTGACGCAAATGAAGTAGTCCCTTAAAAAAAAAAAAAAAAAAAAAAAAAACAAAAAAAACATTTATTTTTTTTCAGAACTATATTGACTCCTTTATATTCAAACCCATTTCCAGAAAAGTAGGGACACCAAAATGTAAATAGAAAGAGAATGCAATAATTTGCACATCACTTAAACCCTATATTTAATCAAAAATGGCTTAAAGACAATTTATCAAATGTTGAAACTGAGAAATGTATCATTTTTAGAAAAATATTTGCTCATTTTGAATTGAATGCCACTGACATGTTTCAAAAATGTTGGGACAGGGGCAACAAAGATTGGAAATGTTTCATATTGCTCACAAAATGTACCTGGTGGAACATCTCACAGCTAATTAAATTAATTGGCAGGGGATCAGTGACATGAGTGGTTATGAAAAGAGCATCCCAGTGGGGTTGGGTCTTTCATAAGATGGTGAGGGCTTCAAACCTGTTAATTAACGAAACTCATATTGCATTCATGAGTCAAAACTGTAGAGGATTTTTTCGAATATGGATAGCTGGCTATATAACCGGAGAGTTGACAATGTACAGAACTAAGTGCATGTCATAATTAAATTTGTTCAGACGCCGCATTTCAGAAGAGCACGAAGAGAGGTTACTGGTGACTCTCCATATTGTAAAGTGCACATTTTCGTGAACAAGTTAATTTGCATGCGCGTGAAACAATGCTAAAAAACACTTTGTTGTGTTTGCCAAATAGGGGACAAGTTAGCTAGCTAGCACGCTAATTCAATTTTGCGGTGATAGCAGTTTCTTCCCCTCAGTGGCTTGTCATCATTTAGTGACATATGCTATTCTGAATCTTTGGGCTATATTCTGAACAGCTGTAATTATTTAGTTTTTCACAGGCTAATATTTGTTATAATTGTGTTCTTTATACCTCTCTGTGAGTCTTTGTGCTTGTGTAAATAGATAAGAACCATCCCGTAATTCAAACGCAGCCTCTCCTTCTGACTCCGACTTGAGTAGCTGCAGTGGCAACACAAACCTTATTTTGCATAAAAATCAATGCATTTTCGAGCTTTTGTTGCTCCTGATTTTTTGTGAAGACAAGACAAAACCACAACCTGAACAATCTGATAACGGCTCGATTTAAGCCAGCAGTTCTGTGACTGTACGCAGCACTAAGGTTTGCGTGTACTCTGTAAAGCTAGTGCACACAATGCAACTGAGTCTCAGAATGACGTCAGGTGTTCACATACAATAGCGCTTTTCGGATTTCAGACAATGTTGGCGCAGAAACAAAGAGCCTCTAAAAACATATTTATCACCCAAATCTCTCAAGTTGATTTTCTTTGAATTATTTTTTCCATAATCTACCACTAAAACAGAAAAACGTTGAAACTTCAAACCCCAGTTTAGTTCCTCTTTAAAAGAAGAGATAATTTAATACTGTGGTAAACACGGCCCCATCCCAATTTTTTTGAAACCTGTTGCAGGCATCAAATTCAAAATGAGCAGATATTTTTCAGAAACAACAAAACCTCTCAGTGTCAACATTTTATATGTTGTAAGATACAAAAGGGAAGGGATTGCTACACCGGGTCAAAAAAAAAATTAAAAAGAGTAAAACAGGGTGCTCATCAAAAATGGGCCTCCAAAACATTGATGCAAAAATAGAAAAATTTGAGGCACTCCTGAATTAAAAAGCCTTTATTGGACACTGGCTACATGCCTACGCGTTTCAACAATCCTTTGTCTTCATCAGGGCATGCCAAACAATCACAGGTGCACACATTTAACAAGTAGAGAGGTGGAAGTAAGACAGTCACATGACCCAAAAACCCCACCCCTCCAAACGCACATAGAAAAATACTTTTATCATAATCCTTCACAGGACCAAACATTTTGTCACAATTTTCACTTAAAAATCCATGTAAGGCAAAGAAAATTACTATACAGTCATAAAAATGGAGAAAAATCCACATCCTCATTGAGGCTTGGAAACGTAGTGGCCTTCAGTTTTACAATCCACCAAGTTTCCCGTTGCAGAAGGCGTTTAAGCCTATTTATATAACATATTTTATATGTTGTCTTTGGATTATTTTCAATTTATTTTGGAGTATAAATGATTGTGTTCATTTACATTTTACACAATGTCCCAACTTTTCTGGAAACAAGGTTGTATTTATATTTAATGTTATTTTCATTTCCTCATTTATTCATTTAAAGCATTATTTAAACACCATTTATTTACTTTACTATCGACTTAAATACCAGAAGGTAGCAGCAGAATCTGTTTGCTAAGGATTTGAACAAGATTGATATTCAGTCAGCACCTAATTACAGGGTGACTCCATCTGCATTGTTTTATAAGGACACAGAAAAAACTTCCCTCTTTTGAACTAATTTAGGTACCTTCCATTTTTTTTTGTGAAATATACAAAATGTTGCCATTTTTGGACAACTTTATCCCCCCAAATCAAAAAATAACAGAACATCAAGCACGAGGTTTTCTGTGAAAAAGTTGCCCTCATTCTGATCAGAGCTGATGTCACATGGCATGTTTCTCTCCTTCCATTGGTCCACTTGTTACGAGGTTTTCATAATAGATGCAGTGGTTATATCTGCATCTACTGATAAGAAAAACTCAAAATGGCCAAATGTCATTTCCGAGGTTTTCGTCCGACACTGACGATATGCTCATCGCGTTCCGTAACCTGTAGGTGCCCATCCCCCCCATTCTCTCAGTACGTACAATAGAAGGGCCAAAATATTCACACTCACCACAGAAGAGAAGATGTCCTGGATGTAGATGATGTAACAGCGGGCAGCTTCGTCCGATTCGTTAAGCTGCTCGTGGAGCCTGAACACAGCGGTGCGGAACATTATGTACCGTTATGTGAACATTTGTGTAACGTGAGAAGTCCAAATTCAGCACACACAAAATTTTTTCTCAGCCTCTGTGGTAGCTGCTAGGATCTTATGGAAGAAAGTTTGGAATTGGTAAGGTGCTGCTTTGGAAAAATGGAAATCTGAAGAGCAAGATATAAAGCTGGAATCAATCAAGTCTGCCGCATACCCACATACAGTGCTTAACAAATTTATTAGACCACCTGTCATAAAAACGAGAAAGCACAAATATTTTAGAAAGGTGGTGTTGCGTCAGTATGGGAATATTGCCCATGAAAGCTTTTTGATTCCTTACCATATTGACTGTGTGGAGAGATGTATGTGGGCCTAGAAAATGCATTTGTTTTTTGTATCATATGTGCTAGGACAGATGTGGGCCAAATTTAGATAATCACACCCCTAAAACCAACATATGGGGATAAATCAATGAATAACTCCCAATCATCACAGTGCTAGTTCTAAAATTTATGACCGTTATTGTTGCTGCCATCCCATGGAACAATTTGGCACCAAACATGGCTTACTTGCTTTGAAAATATAAGAATTTCTTGAAACTTTGTGCAAACGAACTTGGCATACTGCACCTACTTTTTACCAAATATTTAGGGTGGATCACTTTGGGACTTATATTAGTTTTAATGTTAAACTTTCAATTCGTGATTAAAAATGTAGCCAAATTATGCTTTTTACAGCTTCAATTCCTCCTGGGTCTCATATTTTCAAAAATCTAAATCTGCTTTTCTGTAAAACAGTGAATTAGAAAATTAATGGATAAAAACAATTATATTTTAGCATTAAAAATATAATTTCAAAGAGGTAGTGCATACTGCTGGATTAACAATTACAGAAACATTAAAAAAAAAAAAAAAAGATTTTGTAATTACCAACACTTAATTTAGGGCAGCTGTGGCATAAACCATACATTGGGTGGTGGTCTAATAAATTTGTTGAGCACTATGTGCACAAGCGCGCACACGCGCGCGCACACACACACACACACACACACACACACACACACACTTACTTGGCGAGTTTCAGCAAGGCCATTCTCTCCACATCTCCCACAGAGTATGCCCTCCAGTAACACTGGCAAATTACAGGTAAAGAAACAAGCATCATTTCATTAAACAAGCAGCACTACATTTCAGATGGAGTTTGATAGCTAAAGATAGCATTGCCGTACCCACAGGGCAAGATCTTACCTTTTTGGCCTCCACGTGCTGGGATAGTTTCTCGTAGCACTCCCCCAGAGCCACCAGCATGCGCGAGTCATTGGGCCTGTCAGGAGAAGAGAGAACATTTCCTTTGTGACAACATGAAAGAACATGGAGGAAGATGAAAGTGGTACACAGACAGGCAACTAAAGTAGTTCCAAGACTGAACTCTGAAATAAGCCTCATGAAAAGGCCTGAGGTGGGAGACATTAGATATCACTGCCATTTTAAAGATTTGGTATTGGGATTTAAAAGAACACTCAGTACAATCATAAGTACAATTTCATGTACGTCAAATGCTTAGCTGGCTGGTCAGAATCACTTTGCTTCTTGCAAGTTTGTTCATTCTTTTCCTCCAATCCCTCTCTCTAACTCTCTCTCACCTGAGCTGATGGGCTCTCCGGTAGTAGTACAGGCAGTAGAAGAACATCTTCAGGATCTCGTACGTCTGGCCCAGTCCATACCAGGCTCTGTAGTCCCGCATGTTCACCTCAATGGCGTGTCTGATGAAAGAGACAACATGCTCGAGTCAGAGCACAGCGCATGAGTTCAGGTCTGAGAGGCGGGGCATGTCCTCACAATTACAAAGGCAAATTGTGATATATGAGTTGAGGTAAGGGGTAAGGTTAGAATTAGAATAGGTTAAGGTTAGGTTAAGGGTTTGGGTTTGGGTTTGGCATGCGTTGCTTAGGATTAGGAAAAGGCTGTGGAGACACAAAAAAAATGTAATGTCCTCACAAGGATACAAATAACACAATTTGTGTGCGTGCCTTCACGTGCGCGGCGCGTGTGTGTGTGTGTGTTACCTGTAGGCCTGTATGGCAGCGGACGTATTCTTCATCTCCATGTACTCGTGGCCCATGAGGGTCCAGGCCCCGAGGCAGCGGGGGTTGAGTTTCAAAGCTCTCTGGAAGTACAGAGCCGCCTTCTCGTGCTGAGAGCGCAGGCTGTAGTAGTTCCCTACACACAGGACAGAGGGCGCCGTTACACAGGGAGATCCCCGCACCTGCTATTCACAGAGTACCATAGACTGTATAGAAAAATGGATGCCGTGCCCGGGTCTGAAAAGTGAGGCCAATGAGGAAATCTCTAAAAACTGCATTCTATTTAATCACCAGCAGATTGTGACTTCAGTGGTTGCAGAAAGAAATTTAATGCTATAGAAGTCTATGAGAAAATTACCCAACTTTCCCAGCAGAATTATTATTTCAATGATGATTTTCCACATTATTTTATGGTATCTATCGCAGGTTTCAAGTCTTCTTCAATATATCATGATGTTCATTTTTGTAAATTATGGTCCTAAATAGACTACAATAAAGGATAAAGCCAGAATATGCTTTAAGGGCGTGACGTTCCTCTGGTCCTCGTCAGATACGGTCAGATCCACCCATAGATCCACTCCTCGCTCCTCCCTGGATCTTCAATTCACGCGCTCGTCCAAAAGAAATCAAATCCGGTTTCAAACTGACAAAATGGCTCTGTTCAAATTGCCAAAATGGAGGCTTCCTAAATGGTATGCTGAAACCACGTCACGGTTGCTTCGTCCATCTTTTTATACAGTCTATGCGCAGTACTCCTGACGGGGGCTTCGAACCACCCCCTTTATTCGTGTGTGTGTAAGAAACAAAAAAAGAAAGAGGGTTAGAGCAAGAATTCTCAAATCTGGGCCTCCAGTCCAAATCCAGCCCAGGTTTTCTTTTATCCCAGGTCAGTTAATGAACCCTTAGTGCTTCTGAGGGGTTGGACTGTCTGTACACCTGATTCCCAGGTCATTTGATACAAAATCAACCAGTTCTGAAAAAGGTTCCTACCTGACCCCCTCAGATTCAGCTGATTTAATTTTTTTTTGTGCAATAGCATATTTAATGAAGCCAAAAAAAATTCACATTCATATTATGAATATTTTCTGAGATAGTTATTTTCTGAATTAGTTACAATGTGTGACATAAATTCTTGCCTGATTGCCCTGGGCAAGCAAAAGTCGAAGTCGGGAAAGTGTTCTAGCACATGTATAAAAAAAAAAAAAAAAAAAAAAAAAAAAAGATTGCCCGAATCGGGCAAGTAACTTCAAACCCCAATTCCAATGAACTTGGGACATTGTGTATAATGTGAATAAAAACAGAATGCAATGATTTGCAAATCTCACAAACCCACATTTTATTCACAATAGGACATAGACAACATATCAGAAGGTAAAATGTCTCACTTTCAACATTTCATGAAAAATGTTAGCTCATTATGAATTTGATGGGGACACAGTAACCCCATCCTTCACTCACCAATAACACAGCACGTCTCCACCCTGTACTTGTCGATCTCCACCAGGTTGTGAGCCAGGTAGCTCAGCTCTGGCTTCATACTCTAAAGAGACCGATAGACAGACAGACAAAGACAAACGACGAAATAAATATTACAGCCACCAGATATTGAGGAGCATGTACTGGTGATACCCGTACTGGAGACGGCAACTGGACTCGATTTACTTTAGCGGTGTACGCCAAACAGTCAGACAGATTCTCACAGGCTGAAACACGCAGGCACAATTAACTCTTTTACTGGTTTATTTTCGTTCAGCTAAACCAAATCACTCAATGATTTTTTTCACAAATAACTGAAATACTACGATAATGTAACCATTCCGATCCGAAACCAAATAACAAATTTTTTTTTCCTATTAACTGTTCATTAACCATATCTGTGGTGATACTAAATTCTTCAGCCAGTGTATGAATAATGTCGCTCTACTGGTAAGCCAATGGTGACAGTGATGTCTTTTAGCCAATCCCAACATAGATGGGCACAGTAGCAGACTAAAAGCCAATAAACAGGCAGGTCTGAATTCCATACAACTCTAAAGGACGACATCGGGCAAGTTCGCAACCACACAAACAGGCAGACTGACCTACTGTTTGGACCAAATGGTATGGAGACAGACAGACAATCAGACAGACATGCTTGCGTCTTAGTGCAGTATCCAGCTCACCCGGACGTAGAGCAGGTTGGAGAAGGTGTCCATGTTCTCGATGCGGTAGGGGTCCTGTTCCCTAAGCTCGTTAAACAGGGACAGGGCCTGGTCTATATCTGCAGGGAACAGACTGTACTGAAGAGGAGCCATGTACCTGGTGTTCTTCCTGTACTGTACATGAGAGACAGACCTCTCCTCCAATCAGCACTCTCTACAGCACTCATATTGATCAGAGAAAAGCAATACGATGGAGCGCACAGGCGATACTGCTGTAACACAGACGCACAGATTGGGCTATGAGTCTATGATCTCAGCATCCATGGAGTAGCTTACACTGACTCAACTCACTTCAAGGGCCGTGTGATGTACAGACCCATCGCTGGACTGCAGTGCAGGAGTGATCGAATCAAATCGATCCGTGCCAGTGCCGACTGAGGGAAGTAGCCTTCTGAGAGCAGCGCATAATTAATTAGTTTCCGCTGCTCAGGGATACGGGAGGGATACAATCCGTTGACGTTTGCGTCATTCACTGCTCAAGCGCTTCCTGCTGGCCAAACGGGCGCTCATCAGTAACATTCTTAGCATCACATATTCAGGTTTCCTCCACCCTCGATCTGAGCTTGCGAGGTTTGTAGCTGTGATTGTAAAGTGGCGGCTGACAGACGCGTTTCGGCGGAGAGCCGCGAAATGTCTGCGCTCTCCCGATAGGCAGGATGGGACTTGTATGATTGTGTATACTGCGCTGATTGGGTGTGACTGGGGTAGACAAATTTAAATGTAATAAGTACATAATAAAGTACTGCAACTACACAGTTTACCAGTTCTACATAATCATGTATTACTATTAAATGCAAAGAAAAGGGAATCTACAGTGCTGTGATACTGAAAACTGAAAAAGCAATACTTTTTTTCACAGCACTGTATATATCAATGGCTCTTGAACTGAAAACAGATGGACACAGGCTACTTATTGGATGCCTAGACAGGGGGAGGCAGGGACATATGCTCGAGGGGCGGGGCTTACTTCGGATGTTGTGATAGGCCACAGCGATCTGGGAGATGATGTAAGTGCTCTTGGAGAAGCCGGCATCGATGAGGCTCTGGTATTTCTCCAACGCTTCCTTCACCATCTGCAGCTCGGTATACATGTGGGCCATGAAGAAATCTCGAATCCAGCAGTCTGGCAGGGACAGCGCCTTTAACTGTGGAGAGAGACACACAAATGACTGGATATTCAACAACACAGTAAAAAGTGCCAGCATAACGCATTGAATGGGCAGTAACAATTTTTCAATAATTTGAATACATCAAACATATGGGCTGTGTTCACAATCTCGCAGTGTTAGCAGTGCAGTACCATCACCATAATGTGTATAAAAGAACATTTGCAGTTTTAGCAGTGCAAAACCATTTCTAAATTGGGGATGAGCCAACATTTGCGGCAGTAGTAAATAAATAATTAAAAATATAAAATTAAAAATATAGGGCACTGGCGGCCCCAGAAGCTCCCGCCGTTAAGATTAAGCAAAATGTCGAAGTTTTTGTTGACGGACGCACACGCGCACACACGCACGAACGGACGGAGCCCGATACCATAGCCCCCGCACCGCTCAAGCTAATTAAATATTTGGTCCTTTAATACTGTGCCGGAATTTCCTTGTTATTTTGCTATTCAGAAGGATGAAAATCTCACAGAATCAGTTTGCATCCTGAGTGCCTGCGATGTTTCCAGTTCCAAAGAAATTCATCCTCAAAGAAACAGATATTTTCCTGCTAACACTATACATAGCAGCAGCAGCAAAATGTATGATTTGTATACAGCTGAAAATTATCATAATATAATACAACCTTGTAAGACTAAAACAATAATTCATGCTGGTATTTTGATAATTTTGTTAATACTATAGCTTGTATAATAAGTATCCCATCATAATTTAAATTTGTGTACATTGTATTCAAAATGTTTAGCAACAAAAAGGAATTTGATTGTTGATTTCCTGTGTTATTGCAGTGTAAATCATATACTACAACCTTGTTAGACTAATATAACAATAACACATTTGAACTCATTCTCTGTTCATTACTCACAACACTAGGCCATAAGTCTCCAAAACCTGAAATACACTGAACAAAAATATAAACACCCCATGTCAAATATTGATGCCACATGGAGTTAACAACTCTAAGTGAGTATATGCTGACTCTTACTTGAACAATAGGGATATTTCTCTTGATTTGTGTACCATTTTTTAATCCATCTCTCTGTCAGTGAGCATTTGCTCAGGGATGCAGTGATTTCACTCAGTACATGGGTGTGGCATTTCCAGACGGTGATCCGACAGAATGAGCAGTACCCAGACACTCCTTCTACTGGGGCCAATAAAAGGCCACCCCAAAATGTCAAATTTTGTCAAAAGTCATCATGCATCAGATGTCTCAGGTCATGCGGGAACGTGCCATTGGCATGCTGGATGCAGGGATGTCCACCAGAGCGGTCGCTGTGCAGCTGAATGTTAACTATCGGACGATAGGCCGTTTGAGAGTTTGTTTCCGACAGACGGGCAGTACTGCAAATCGACCTTATCCACGTCGGCCACGTGTCACCACACCAGCATAAGATCGCTACATACGGCTCGTCCACCTGCGGGATCGGCTCAGATCAGAGACACGCACAGCGGATGAGACCGTTGGTCTGCACAACAGACGCATCACACCACAGACAGTCGGTAACCGCCTGCGAGAAGCCAACTTGCACGCCGGCGTCCTCACCGTGGTCTGGATCTCACCGCTGTCCGGCGTCGGAACCGACTCGCGTGGGCAAACGCACACGTTCGATGGCCCTTGGCATGCTGGAGAAGAGTGCGATTCACAGACGAATCCCGGTTCCAGTTTTTGTTAATAAAACCTCAAAAATTTGACTTGGGGCGTTCATATTTTTGTTCAATGTATATCAACTGCGCTTTTAATTATGCATCTGCCAACACTAAACAACAATTATACAACTATTCATATTAGTTCAGTAAGTATGTCTACCTGGCTGCAGAGGAAATAATAATAATAAAAAAAACATATTGATCTTTTCAATTGAACATGTGTATAAACAGTTAAAGCAAAACGTTGAAGTTTTTGGTGATATTTTTAGTTCTATGACTACTTGGCTGCTGTGGCACATAAATAAAAAACATCACCTCATTCGGTCAAATTTAATATGGGTAGGAATGGTAAGGCAAAATGTCAAAGATTTTGGTGATTTTTTCAGCCAGTGACCTTGGAAAAATAGACCAAGGTCACCATTAGGCATGTCATTTGTAGTCCTATATAAGATGCATACATGGTAAAAAATGACAAGCCTCTGACTGAAATAGTTCATAAGAGAAGGCAAAATGTTGAAGTTTTTTGAGATATTTTTAGACCAGTGACCTTGAAAAAATAGGCCAAGGTCACCTTTAGGCACGTCATTTGTAGGCCTTCATGAGATGCATGTCCAGTAAAAATTAGGAGCCTGCAACTGAAATAGTTGATGAGATAAAGCAAAATGTCGAAGTTTTTGTTGACGGACGCACGCGCGCACGGAGCCTGATACCATAGCTCCCATGCCGCTCGCGGCGGGAGCCAATAATCGGAGTGATACGACCCGTGAGATACAGGTTTGGCATCACGCACACGGGATACAGCTTTATCGTGTCACGATTGGTCAGATTCCATTCATTGACAAACGTCAACAAATATGTTCGCAAAAGTAACTTTACCAATTCTGCTGGTAACCGTTCACCAACACTGGCGTTAGCCTCTAGTTGACCGTTTATTCACGTCAATGGAATGAATAATATGTTAGGTAGCATGCTAACACTTTTGGCCAGTAAAGTAATGCGCTACATATTTCTGTTGTCGCAGACCCTATAACTTATTAATTTAATGGCGAAAAGAGTTAGCATGCTAGCTGGCGAATTATTAATCTTATTGACTTGAATAGACTGTCAACCAACAGCCGACATTAAAGCAATTTTTCCATTTTCCAAATAACACAACACTGACATTTAGGATCTCAAATTCGTGAGCCCGAGATATCAAATTTATGCAACAAGATTAGTAAGTTAATTTATTCCGAGCTTTCGGTAAGTAATAAATAAAAAAAATTACCACTCAAGTTTCATAAATTACCACTCTTATTACATATATTGGACATGTCAGGCTCACTCACTGAAGATCCTCCATGTCCTCAACAGTGAGGAGCAAACAGCTGCAGTATTAACAATGTAGTTCGATCACTACATTGAGCTGGAATTAGCAGTACATTATCATCTCTTTAATGATGTTGAGCAAACATTGGCAGTGCTAGCAGTGTCGTACCATCTCTGATGCCTAACCTTTTCGGGGTAAACAGTATAGGACCATTTCTATACTGATGAGACGTTAGCCCTGCTAGCAGCGTAGTGCTCAGTCTAAATTGCTGATGAGCAAAAATTAGCAGTGCTAGCGTAGGGATGCACGATATTATCGGCACGTTATCGGTATCGGCCGATATTGGCTTTAAAATTAAGCATCGGACATCGGCCATTCCACCCATATCCACCCATATAATTAGGCCAAGTAAAAAAAAAAAACAAAACTTTTGTTTATCGTCCGGGAGGTTGCGCAAAATTGGCGCAGGGGCACTTTTTTTATTTATTTTTTATTTCAGCAATACTGGGTAATCTGACAGGATCAAGGGCCAATTTAGGTGGCGGCATCGTAGCTCTGTAAGTACGGTGTTTTTGCATATGAAAGGTAAACTCGACACACACAATGCTGCTACAGAATGCCGCAGCCTGCTCATCGAGAAGCCGGGACACGCCGGAATTAAGTCTCAGGGCTCTCAAGTTTTGAATGCAGGCTAGAGTGAGATTTTCTCCAGGGGGTGCATGATCTCCCATTTTCAACGGTACATAGTAACAAAATACATGTACTTCGTTACAGTATTTAAGTAGCCTAGTTTTTTGAGGATTTGTACTTAAGATTTTTTTTTTTTAAACCGGGACTTATACTTTTACTCTACTACATTTAAAAGTTTAAAAAAAAGTATGCTTTCACTTCGTTACTTTGACACTGGTGTAATGTGGGGGAAAAAAGCCACTAGATGGCAGTATTGACTTTTTTTTGTTAAGCCCAGTCTAGAGCTAGGTTTGGGGCATGTCCTGGGCATGCCTCAGAGGGGGCTGGAAAAGAGTATATAAGGAGAAAAATTGAGAGAGTAGTAGGTAGTAGGAGAAATTGTGGAAGGATACATTTGACCAGACCTGTCACTCTTTTCAAGACCTGTCAAGCTTTTTGTGGATTTTTGCCTGTGTTGGAGCATTTTCCTGTCCCAGGACATTGCAACATAGCAGCCCATCTCAATTACCAAGGGACTGTAACTATCTTTTTTTTTATTTCAATCTTGGTCAGTAGGGTAGAGTGTAAATTAGTTCTAAGTGTTTGTTTAATTAAATCTGTTGAAGTTTAAGAATTTTGTCTGTCATCTCTTGCTGTCCGTGACGTCATAACAAATTGACGCCATAACAAATTGGGGCCACAACACTGGCAACTTACTCGTTTCAAATTAAAATATGAATTTAATTCATCATTTACGGATTATCTGGATTTGGCGTGTTCGAGAAGAACAGCGGTGCTCGGCAGGGTATCTTTGTGCAGATGTGTCCGCTGGTGGACGTGGAGCTGCAAATTTATGCACGCAGTTACAATATTCTATCACTAGATGGCACACCCGGATCAGTTATTGAATATTCACAAGCAAGCCGGACAAGGTCTAGGCCCGTATTCAGAAACGACACTCACACTAATTGAGTGTGAGTGAGTACTAAAACTTAGTTAGTGTCAGGTTATACTAAATGAGTCAGAGGTTGCCCTAACACTCATTTGCTTTCAGAGACCTCACTCACACTGAAATTAGTATCCCTTTCTGAGTGAAAGTTGAGTGCAGGGAACACCTCCCTTGAGCCGCACTAACTTGCGCCGGTATCTCGTTGTCATGGCTTTCAGGTGATTACAAACATTGGAAACTCTGGATCATTTACAGCCACGTGCTCGACGCAATCGCAAATACGCAAATTTTAACCATAATGATGATAACGATGCCGGTCACTTGCTGACTGACCACCTGGTTTCAGTGTTTACGAACTGCACTGTGGTGAACTCGAGGTTAGCATTTGTGTACCCACCAGTGGCTACTGGTGAACTGGCAATACGGGAAGCTCAAAACCATCCCTTAAAAATAATGATCGGACATGACCTGTTTTTAATCATTTAATAAAATTTTATTTACTTGAACTCCAAAAATCCTAAGGATTATCATGTTTCGCCAGTTCTACTTGTTAAATTAGAATGAGCACTGATAATTATTGCCCTGTTTTCAATTCATTAAATTACCATTTCAGAAACTCCGAAAACTCTCAACATTATCAGGTGTGGCCAGTTTTCATTAATGAGGCATATCTGTCAACTCTCATGCATTCGGATTTCTCGCGCTTTTCTTTACTCATGGGTTGGAAAATTCTGCGCTCAGCTGGCTCGTGGGGCGCCGAGTGGATTGGTCTGCGAGGCTCATGTAGCTGTAAGTCAAGAGAATCCATTCTTTTCTACATTCTTAATTGCTGAATGTAGAAGGAAATGTCTGGCACGTTTCACAGCTTGTTGCTTAGTGAGCCTCGCGGGCTGTCCTGCGCCTTTCGCCAGCCACTCGACCACAGAATTTATGAAGACCGCTGATATTTTACGTCATCATTTATGTGCGAAAGAAATGCCTCAATTTTGTGAAGCAATGTATAACAACGCTATTAAAAATAAATTTCATTATCGTTTTACCAATTAGTCTGAGAAACTTTCTAATCAAGAAAAGTACACTGCGACAGGTTTAGGTCAATCAGCACTGAAGGGCGAGGCTTGAGCGTCCCTTTGCAGCAGCCGACGCACCGCCTGTGGTACCCAGTGCCCACTACTGTCAGTTATGCTCGAGTGGCGTTTGTGAATAGCAACTGGCGAGGAGTGGGACCGCTCCCTCGGTTAGTGGTAGGTCGATCTCTCTCTCACACTCCAGTTACATTTCAATCGTACTCACTATATGGTGAGTGGAGGGTGAGTGTGAGTGTCGTTTCTGAATACGGGCCATAGAATATGGATGAGGTCACTCCAATCCGTTTTTCAGGAGTTGCCTGAATAAAACTCCTCAGCTAAGTCTGATGTGCAAACTGCTCAATATACTTACCCACAGTATCTATCCAGCAGATCCAAAAAAAAAAAAAAAAAATCTCCTGCTCCAGAAATAATCGTTGTCCTCTTGCAGCAGGCTGATTTATTAAATAAAATTTAATTGCTGTACAGTTGTACAATGCACTTTTCACATGTTCCTTGTGAATAGAGGTTATGTAAAATTGCCAAATTTGCCCTGGTTGTGGGTATTGTCATGATTGTCTCAGGGAGAGCATTATCCAAGTCTGTTTTAAGTAGGATAGGATGCAAGTATCTTAACTGTTTTGTTTAGAAACAATTGTCATGAATGAATATGACATGTTTTACATATGGTAAGTTGAAGTATTTTTCTTATTTTGCACAAGTAATGATTACTGATGTTAAATCATTTTCAGCTTTGTCTTATGTCTGCATTTGCCAGCGGGCCGACATGATAAAGAGTATGCAGAATAATTCTGTATGTTAATTCCACTACAGAACCTAGATGATCTCTGCAATTAGGTGTGGGGGAAAAATATCGGTATCGGTTATCGGCCAAATGAGTTGTAAAATATCGGCATATCGGATATCGGCCAAAAATACAATATCGTGCATCCCACTAGTCAGGCATTAGCATCCATGTATTTGAGATGAGCAAGCAGTAACAGCATTAGCAGTGCTGTATTATTTCTATGTTGATGATGAGCAAATTTTAGAGGCATTTGCAGTGTTATACCATCTCTTTTTATGACCAACTGATATTATCAGTTTTTGCAGTGTATTACCATCTCTATTTTGGTGATGAGCCATAATTTGCACTGAGAGCATGTATTAATATCTCTATATTGACAATGAGCCAACATTAGCACTGTTAGTAGTTTATTGCCATCTCTATATTGGTGATAACCCAACATTAGCAGTGTATTCCCATCTCTATGTTAGTGAAGAGCTAACATTGGCACTGTTAGCAGTGTTTTGTCATATTAGCAATGAGCCAACATTAGCAGTATAAACTATAAGTGAAGAATCCCCGCGCATCTGCCAGTGAAGGCTTAGATCCGATGCCTCTCAGTCTCGGACAATAAATTAATGGAAGAGGGAAAAACACTGGAGCACACGGATGCCAAAAAAGCCTTTATTAGTTCAAATCAGAAAAAAAAAAACTGACACATTTCGACGCTACCACGTTTTCATCAGAGTTGGACTCTGATGAAGACGTGGTGGCATCGAAACGCGTCAGTTTTTTCCTGATTTGAACTATGAAAGGCTTTTTTGGTATCCGTGTGCTCCAGTGTTTTTCCCTCTTCCAACATTAGCAGTGTTAGCATGTATTACCATCTCTATTTTGGTGATGAGCCAAAATTTGCACCGAGAGCATGTATTAACATCTCTAATCTATATTGACAATGAGCGAACATTAGCACTGTTAGCAGTGTATTACCCCTCCATGTTGGTGATGAGCCAACATTAGCACTGTTAACAGTGTGTTAACATCTCTATGTTAGTAATGAGCCAACATTTGCAGTGTTAGTCGAGTATTACCATCTCCACATTGGTGAAGAGCCAACATTAGCAATGTTAGCAATGTATTACCATCTCTGTGTTAGTGATGGGCAACCATTAGCAGTGTTAGCAGTGTTGTACCATCTCTATGTTGATAATGATTTACCATTAGCAGTGTTAGCAGTGTAAAACCATCTCTATGTTGATAATGGGTTACCATTAGCAGTGTTCGTAGTGTAGTACCATCTCTATGTTGATAATGGGTTACCATTAGCAGTGTAGTACCATCTCTATGTTGATAATGGGTTACCATTAGCAGTGTGAGCAGTGTAGTACCATCTCTGTATTGATAAAAGGCCACCATTAGCAGTGTAAGCAGTGTAGTTCCATCTCTATATTGATGATGGGCTACCATTAGCAGTGTTAGCAGTGTAGTACCATCTCTATGTTGGTGATGAGGTTACAAAGCTCCAGCCAGGCGCCCCAGTGAAGCGGCAGGGCGTGAGTCGCCTCCACGAACACGTCCACGGCCTCCTTCGACAGGTCCAACTTCCGCAACACCACTCCGTACCTGCAGAGTTAGATTGAGGGGAGAGAGAGAAAGGACAGACATCAAGAGAGATGTGGTATACACGCACATGAAAGGCACATACAGGTTACAGGTGTCACCCCCACAGGTGTGTCAACTCACATATGTGAGTAAGACTTGACAGGTGTCAGACCCATACAGGTGCGTCACTCTTGTACAGGTGAGTTAAGATTCATACAGGTGTGGCAGAGTCATACAGATGACGCGTACAGGTGTGTGAGACTCATACTGTCGAGTCAAACTCAGACAGGGGAGTCAGACTCGTACAAATGACAGACTCACTTAGGTAACTCATTAATGTGAGTCAGACCAAAACAGGTAACTTGTCTAGGTGAGTCAGACTAATACAGGTAACTCTAACAGGTGAGTCAGATTCATACAAGAGAGTCAGACTAAAACAGGTGACTCATATTGGTGAGTCAGACTAATAGAGGCAACTCACACAACTGAGTCAGACAAATACAGGTAACTCGCACAGGCAAGTCCGACTGACAAAGGTAACTCGTACAGGTGAGAGAGACTAATAAAGGTAACTCGTACAGGTGAGACAGACTAATAAAGGTAACTCGTACAGGTGAGACAGACTAATAAAGGTAACTCGTACAGGTACAGGGCGAACCCGTCCAGCTCTCCTGCCTGGTGCTTCTTGCTGAGCTCCACCCTCAGCTCCCGCAGCGCCTCGTTCCGAACCTGCCCCTTCTCCAGGGGTCCTGCAGCGAATCACAGCACAGACAAACACAGCCACCAGCCAATCAGCGCCGCTTGTCCACAAAGAGCTTTGACGCAGAATCCCAATCAATTCAGAAGTTTACAGGCTGCATGAACACAAGAGATGGCTCACCCAGGCTATCCACAGTCTCATCATCCTTCTTCTTCTCTCCTGACTGATGGGGTTAAAAAAAAGAACAATCTCAAAACATATTTAAATGCAAGTTGAGAGCAAGCATAATTAATGGTACCAATTCAATTCAATTCGCTTTATTGGCATGAATGTCAATAACAATATTGCCAAAGCATCAAAGGACAATTCTTCAATAAAAAAATAAATAAAGATGAAATATATACATATATATCAAAGGCTGACTGCAATAAACAGTTATGTCCAGATGGTATATATTGGACATAAATGTTTATTGCAGTCAGCCCTCGATATGTAGACATACAACAATTCATTGAATAAATTGTACCATCTCCCCAGTAATTCACCTGAGCCCATGATCCACTACAAATTCAGGCCAACAACTCTTTACTGTTCATCTTGTTCATAAAGTTGAGCAGCGTTGCTGCAAGTAACTGTTTCTGCAATCCACTTGCCCCATGAACATATCGAGGAATTATGCAAATATGTGGCCATCTCCATCCATAAGAAGATATGTCAGCTCATCTTTTATGCATGTCCACATTTAGTAGATATGAAAAGCGGTTGTGTAGTGAGTGACTTGATTGCACACTTGTCTTCAAAGCAATGACACCCCTCTCCAGTAATTTCTGATTCTGAAACAGAATGACTTAAATGCAAAGGGCTGACAAGGAATAAAAGACTCCAGTGATATCGCTCCTTCCTACCAAGTATCGGGAATACATGTACAGGAAGTAGGCCTTCTGGCTGCGGCAGCCTCGCAGGAAGTAGGCTGCGCGGTCATACTCTTTCAGGTCAAAGTAGGACTTGGCAAGGCTCAGCACATCTAGATCCTGGGCATCTTCCTGAAACCAGTATGGGGGCTTGGTCATATGAGCAACTCCACATCACACTGAGTGATCAGGACTCACTGGCTTGCTAAATAAGATACAACATGATCAACACATTTCTGCACAACACCTTTCAATGCTTGGGGAAAAAACCTCTACCTCAGTAACTTCCCATGTTATCAGGTTGTGCAATTATCATTATTTTTTGTTTAGTAGTTTTGATGCTGTCTTTACACAAATACAAAGATAATATTAATGATTGATTTCTACTGTTGTTAAAATTCAGCAGCTGCAGTTGCAATAACCATTCACTTACTGACACACATAACACAAGGACGAAAGTCATAAAACTCTAATGTTGTCCTGTCCACAGAAGAACAGCGGAATCGTACCTCAGTGAAGGGAGGGGCGGGGGGCAGTTCATTCATGGGCAGCGGGTTCAGGGCAAAAGCCAACTCTGACGCCCTAACAGCGGAAACACAGACGTAAACTCATGGTTGATGCAAGATACAAACCTCCACAGCAGGGTCATTCAGTGCATTTCTACGGCACAGAGCTTTGAGTACGCAAACCTTAACCCTACCCCTAACACTAACCCTAACATGTACACAAGAAGTTGTGACGTGAAATTGCAGTGTTTTATCCTGCTGCAGAGGTTTGTATTTAGTGCGAACCTCAACATTCCGAAGTGATTTCAGACGGCCCAAGCAGAACTGTGCATAAAAACTAAAAATCGAGATGAACTTCTCAACAAAGACAGTCGGCAATATTTTTTTTCTTGCAGGAAATTACTAAATAAGATGTAAAAGGAGCGCTTACATACACTGATAAAGCTTTGGGCTGCTACACCGTTAGCATTACTACACAGATGCTTACCTAAGGTAGCAAGTTCACTTCATAAATAATTCATGAAAATTTTCTATATTGTGAACACTGACTTCTGACCCCCGCCTGAAGGACAAGCAGAAAAACAGACACAGCCAAAGAACAGATCTCCATCACCAAGCCTGCCTACTAGCTAGTTAGCTTTGATTCGCTATACTAGTAAGTCAGCTAACTAGCGAACCAAAACAAGATTCGTTCAGAAAAAAACGAGTTCTGAGCTGCTCCAAAGAAACAAATATATTTGTGTTTTCAGAATACAGCTGCTTTCACACTGGACGCGAAACGAAATTTTTCGCACGACAGGTTACATTCAAAGTCAATGCAAAGACGCGTATTCGCGTCTTTGCATTGACTTTGAATGTAACCTGTCGTGCGAAAAATTTCGTTTCGCGTCCAGTGTGAAAGCGGCTTACAGCTCACCATTTTGCGCTGTGGACCAGTCCCTCTCTCTACAAAGTGTGATTACGTGAATAAGTTGCTTTTTGATCTGCACCAAATCTCCAAACTCACTGCACAGCGCCGCCATTTTTTTTTTTTTTTTCGTACTATCCCGCGACAGTTGTTCGCAATGTTGGCTGAAGACCGTGTGCTATTGGACGCCGTCAAGCAGGGACTATCCAATCATCATTTTTTATTCTTCTTCGTCATTTCATTCTTTTTGTGTATTCACTTCGTGGCATTGTTGCCACCCCCTGGTGTAATAGTTTCATTTGCAATTTTTTCCCCTCTGACCTGCGTAATGTCTTGTAGATCGGTGTTTTTGAGGAAGCGCATGAATTGCGTGCTTGCTTCAGCGAAGCAGCACACTTTACACTTTTTCTTTATTATCTACCTCTGTTATTGAGCGCCCTGTTGCCCAGCAGTGTTTTAAGGTATTTTTTTCAATTCCTAGTTTATCTGTTTCTGTGAACAAAACCCTCCATCCCCGGCATAGACCGGGCAATGCATTAAGATGTTGAAGCACCTTTAGAACTTCCCTGTATTCATAAGTGCCGTCTTTGTGCTTCCCCGCGAGCACTAAACCTCTTGCTACTCTGCACTGTCCTAACCCTTGTCTTGTAAATTTAATCTCATTTTTCTGAGGCACTCAGTTGCTGATTTTAACTGACAGTTAGATGTTGTATAGTTTCCTCCCTCTATTGACTGCATCCCACTCTTGCCGCCATTAATGATTCAGTCCCTCACTGGTGAGATAGTCGATCCTGCCGAACGGCACCTGCACAGTACCTACCTCAACTTGCCCTCGCGACTCTATCCATCATCTCATTTCTCTCAACCGCAACATGTTCTGGTACCCAAAGAAAACTCTCATTCCCTGCGTCTCCAGTTTAAAATCCATCACTAAACTTTAAATCTGAATCTTTTGCCAATGAAGTGTTTGTACCCCATCTTCACCAGCAGATGACAGCATTTGCTTTTGAGTGATATCATGAATTACTAAAATCATTACTGAACAAATGTAATCATGCAGTCGTGCATGGCCTATGTGCCCATACATTCTATTTTATATTGTTCTTCATAAATATTTGAGAAATCAAAACATGTTATTAAAGGATTAGACTTTTAAATGTCAGTATTAATTTAGGGTACTCTTCACAAATGAGAACAAGCCATGGGGAGCGGCTGAATGATGACCAATTTCAGTAGCATCAGTGATGATAACTATGCATAATGATTTCATTAGCGCTATCCACAGATTATCTTAGTGATTTTCTCTGCTCATCAAGGGGCCTCAGTATGGTTTGATTGTCTGTGCTAGGTTCTGCGGGGTGAATTCTGCCTTTGCAACGCAATTACACTTCCTGGGCAGGGTGCCAGTCCATCAGAATGATATTACACCAATCCCACTCTTCTATGGTCAGCACCCAGCACTGAGGTGATGGGTAATGTATTCGCCCCATTTGAATGGCTCGTCATGGCACACGACCCACATCCATCACGCTTGCCCTCAGGCCCGTATAAACGGCTATGTATGTTTTCTTTTAATACATAGCTAGCTCTTCTGTGTTAGACTTGGTATGCTATGGACCTTTTTTGTTTACATCAAATTGTAAACTGGTCAGTGCAAGGACAATATTTGAAGCTGATTTAAATATGAGAGTTGTGTGTGTGTTTTTAACAGATAGATATGAAACAGAGCGCACATATTGGTTCGACGCTGGAATCGAGCGTGATATTTTATGTGGCCTTTTCACTCGGCGAATGGTTCTCCTCAGGGAATCTTGGTGCAGAATGTTCACAGCTGTGTCTGAGTACTGAGGATCGGTAGGAACATCACTGATGGGGAGTTATTCAGATTTCAGGCTCGGGAGGTTCAAGAGTTCATGAGTGAGTAGGGTGGGGAGCAGAGATACACATGCGTGCACAAAAACACGTTGACGTGTGCGTCTACGTTAACGCGCTATTTTACCCCACGTTGCTGGCCTTCTCGAGAATATGATCACAGCAATGTGACAAAATATGATGAAAACAAAATTTATCTCTCCATCTCTTCTCTCTCTCTCTCTCTCTCTCTCCCTCTTTGCGATGACATCTTGAACACAGTCTGTCCTCCTTCAGCGGTCGGGTCAGCTTGCTGGCATTTGCCTCCATTTGTGACTCAATACCACTCCATATTCTGAAAAAGTCCCCCTGCGGGTTCGTTTATATCACGAGGAAGCAGGTTACGCTCCTGAGAAATGTGTATAAACCTGAGCGCTAGTCCTTCTGTGGTGGGGTTACATCAACACTGTTTCTCTCCAGCCTGTGATCCTCGTTAAAATCAGCACCATAATTCATTGCACATAGAATTTTTTTTTCTTTTAGTTCTGTACTCAAACACTTTGAGTTTGAATGGATACAGCGACAATGAAACATTTGTATTTGCTATTTTTGTCCACACATTTATTTAGATTTTTCACTTAAATGCGTCACCCATCTGTATAAACGCATACCAGTTAGCACAGGTACTCAAGAGCTACGCAACACTAGCTCGCTTGCAGCCCGTTTCTGCTTCTTTTCAATACTTATAGAAGCCAGAGTGAGAGTCAGAGACGCTCTTTTGGGTGCCTTGTGCATGGCGAACTCACATAACCTCGCTGCTTTCTTTGCACAGTTCACCTAAATAGTCTTTATTGGCATGTCAGACTCAACGCCGTGCCCTACTGAGGCGCATAAACAATGTGAACAGAACAAATAATAGCAGGATTTGTGAGGGTCATATAATGATAATAATAATAATAATCATCATCATCATAATAATTATAAAAACCTGCGGCAATACCCATGACCATAAAAACCGTGACACCCTGTGTTTTGTGTTTTTTTTCTTTATGCATCACCAAATTTTTCTCACTATCGTTCAGTGGATTTCAATCAGCTCAACTCAAAGCTGTCGGTATCTTAACTGCGCCAAATGAAATTAAGTGATGAAATATTTTGATTAATATCTATGTGTGGCGTATATAATGGTCACAAGTATGCGTGAATATGTGTGTTTTGCTGGAAACGTCATGTTGTAGTTGTGTTGTACACGAAGTCCTATTGGGATTTGATCCTGGGCTCTGTTTGTCCCGCTCTGCTCCTGTCTCATAGTTTCTCTCTGTTCAACCGTTACCCTCTCTCTCAGTGTCACCAGAGCTTATTGCGCATATCAGCGCTTTTGTCTGCAGTTCAGGAACCGAGATATTAGAATGACAACATTATTAGGCTTTTCAGACAGATCACAGCGAGAGCAACTGAATAGTTCAGTGAGGCAGACGAGCAGAAGGACAGGTGGGTGGTACAGGTTCTGTGCTCTCTCCCTCTCCCTCTCTCTCTCTCTCTCTCTCTCTCTCTTTCTCGCTATCTCTCCCTCTGTCTTTCTCTCCCTCTATCTCTCTTTCTCTCTCCCTCTCTATCTCTTTCTCCTCTGTCTTTTCTCTCTCTCCCTCTCTATCTCTCTCCCTCTGTCTTTCTCTCTCCCTCTCTATCTCTCTCTCCCTCTGTCTTTCTCCCTCTCTCTATCTCTCTCTCCCTCTGTCTCTCTCTCTCCCTCTCTCTCTATCTCTCTCTCCCTCTGTCTTTCTCCCTCTCTCTATCTCTCTCTCCCTCTGTCTCTCTCTCTCCCTCTCTCTCTATCTCTCTCTCTCTCTCTCTCTCTCTCAAGAACACACATGTATTTCTCTCAGTTCAGCTATGCTTTATGGGCATGACCAAACATCAGTGAATTATTTCCAAAGCATAAAACACCTGTAGCAACAGCAATTCAAAAAACAATTAATAACAACAACAAATGACTTAGTTGAGTAAAATATTCTCACGAAGAATGAATGTATAAACATATGGAGAGAACAAGATCTTAATAATAAGAATAATAATAATAATATCTTTGGCGTTATATTTCTCTCTCTCTCATGGACACACATCTTTCTCACTCTCTTTTTTCTCCCTTTCCATCTGAAAGATGTAATCTTTACTTCTTTGGTTGTTTATTGAATATAATTTGGCTTTGCGGCTGGTTTATTGGGGCTGTCAGGAAGTGGTATGTGCACGGTGGTTTTAGTGCACTGAGCCTGAGGGCGACTGGTCCTCGGTGTTTCCCTTCCTCAACACATAACTCTCTCGTTCTTCTGACGATGAGGTTTGCAGTCACTTTCACATGCCTCTTGATATTATATAAATGACCATTTTTACTCTGTTTTTCAAAGTAATGTTTGGAAAATAAAGGATATTTTGCCTAATTCTGCCTTTCCTGTGCTGCGTTGTTTAGCTTATTCCTTTGTTCAAGTAAAGCATTTTTCTCAGCAAGCATAACTCCCATTTCAGTGTCATAAAGGGCAATTGGAAGAATAAAACGAGAAATTCTAATTGTGATTTCACCTCGAATGCTTTTATCCGCAGTGTGAAGTGTGTGCCATCTTTTTCTATTCGGTTCATTTACAGCCCAAATACATAAAGCGTGTGCACTGTCCTATGAAGTTTTTTTATTTTGTTTATAAAAATAATCAATGACTTATTTTATTTTCATCACTGGGCTTGAGTGAGCATTACTTGCTGATGGCAGCGATAGATTAAAACAGTTATAAGGCTGTGTGATGCACTGTCCTAGAGAGATGGTGTACAGACAAGTCTTTTAGATTCCACTCGAGGTCCTGACGTTTTCCTCCTCCGAGCATTTGTAGTATTGCAGGTTTTCCGGTCATTCAGAATAGAGATGAAAGGTAATTGCCTGTCAGACAGAATGAGATGGTGAGGTATGGGAATACTTTGGCGGCGGTACTTTGGCCAGCCGCAGGGAATGATGGGATATCTGAACACTGAGCTAGGCTGTACAGGCTCTGAGGTTTAACTAGTTTATATTACAGAACATGGTGCTATGGGAATAGTCATCTGCTGGTGTAATAGTGGATATTGGAACATATACTCCAGGGAACTGAAGTTAAAAACAACAGCTACAAAAAAGTGCACCCTCTTTCAATTGTGTGACTTATTTTTGGCTAAATGAGTGAAAACTGTGCGTGCTGTGAGTCACATAAGGTGAGATTCCTCTCCCGTATGGTTTCATTTGGAACAAGATGGGGCTTAGTTACATAATAAAAATAATAAGTGAAAATAGAATTTATAGAGGATATACTTTCTTCTTTTAAATTCTTTTTAATTCACTCTATACTTTTATATTTTTTTCCCTTTTTTTTAACAACATTGTGACATGTCCTTGGGAATGCTTTCCTGCTGATATGAAAGAATAGAGTGTACATTACGGATGAAAAAAAGTTCTGGAGATCATGTTAGCGACTGGCAGTGCATCGCACCACTCAAAGCTGGATACATCTGAATCCCGCATTGGTCGGGTACACGGTGGGTTGGAATGGTGCAACAGCCAAAGTATCTTGTCAGTAATTTATCTGTCTTTCTCTTGTTACCTCCGCCAACAAAGTTGGGGCGGAGGTTATGTTTTCGTCCCTGTCTGTCTGTCTGTCTGTCTGTCTGTTTGTCTGTTTGTGAACAACATAACTCAAAAAGTAATGTACGGATTTGGCTGAAATTTTGTCGGTGCATTGCTACTACATCAAGGATGGACCCTATTGATTTTCACCGCAATCAGTGAAACAGTATGGCCGCCACGGCAGCCGTCTTAAAATCGTATGAAATGCGATTACTCAACTTTGCTCCCGCTCATGAAGATTTGGATTGTGCTGCCTTGGCGGAGGTCTGCACTCTATGAGTGCCTCTAGTTATGACTGTTTTATTACTGTAGTTTTCCTCTTTTTTTTCATGGGAATTTGTTGACGAAATTTCATCTTGGCTTCTTGGTGAAAACATGCCCACATTTGTTTGAATAGTGGGAGGTAGAGTTTTTTAAACAAATTGGACAATGCCAGATCATGTACTCATTAGGACTATGACTTACATTGGGGTCGTGGATCCATAGATCTTCACTCCAGTTTTTGCCCATCAGCTGAAATATGTAATGTCACACACACACACACATACAATATATAATATTCATGCAAATACATGCGCACATAGAAATACAGAAACACACACAGGCATCCACACACACACACACACACACACACACACACTCGTACATTATAAATTATTCACATAAATACATATGCACACAGAAACACACACACAAACACACACGCCCGCACGCACGCACACACACACACACACACACACACGCACATTGCAGGTAGAGCTGTGCAGTGAGACAGAACTGCTGTTAGAAGCTCCTTTATTTAAAGACACTGTATAATTAATAATGACAAGATGGCAGGCCTGTACACCCAGTTCCCCAAGACATTGAACTAAGACATTAACCACAGAGTTCAGCACTGTGCGTTTTAAAATAATCTCTCTGTCAGCGACTCTATCCCTCTCCAGCGCTTCGAACCCCTCGCTCTCTCCACAACTGAGTCGTGTCGCTCATCTCCTCATTCCTCATTCTCAGAATTCTTCCATTCTTTCTTCTGTCTCATTCTTCACTCTCTTTACATGTCGCCATCCTCCTCATGCGACAGCGCCGTTTCCCTGGATCCGCACTTAACCCATAACCTTTATCTTCTCTCTTTCCTTCTTTCCAAAGATCACATATAATTACAGCGCTTTCCGTCAAGACAGCCGCCTGATTCAGTTTTTGTGTTCCTGTTGGTGAGATCATGTGACTTTGTTTTTCTGTGGCTACCCTTCAACCTGGGTCGGCATGGCGACACAGTGGGTTGCACTGCAGCCTCGCAGCAAGAAGGCTGTGGGTTTGCATGTTCTCCCCCATGTTTGCGCGGGTTTAATCCCAAAGACAAGCATGATAAGTTAATTGGAGACTCTAAATTGCTCACTGGTATGGGTTAAATCCTATGTGCTTTGGTCCCCACATGTGGGTGACATTAAACGGCTGATTAATTGCTGAGGGTGTCGTCAAACAATAAAGATCCAAATCAGTCCTCTCCTTCCCTCTTACTTCGCCAGCCCATCAGTGATTGGACTGATCATGAACCACAGCCTCTCTACTTGTACCCTTTTGCTCCCTGCCTTTATGCGCTAAGTGTTTTTTTTTAATCTTCACTTTGTAAGTTTGTCTCTGTGCTTTCTGTGTCTTTCAAGCCAAATTTTGAAGGAGGTTTCCATCTGTTTTCCATCGGTTTCAAGTTGTTTCACAACTTTGCCCTTCCCTGAATCTCACATTCGTGTTTCTGTTTTCCTGCAATCTTTCTCTGGTTACAAACTGTGCCTGAGTTTTGACTTCTGCTTTTGCCTTGTTTTTATTTTTAATTTTTTAAGGAGTCCTGTTTGTTCTCCTGTCGGCTCTAATAAATCCCCGTCTTTGACATCACTCGTGCTGGGCTGCTGCAGAGTAACTGCCCAAGTCGAGACGGCATCCTATCTCCAGAAAGATGAGTAATGGTCATTCTCCAGTGCTACATTCTTTGCTCTGGAGTGTAATGGGGAAAAAAAAAGCCACTAGATGGCAGTATTGACAATTTTTTTTGTTAAGCCCAGTCTGGAGCTAGGTTGGGCATGTCCTGGGCATGCCTCAGAGGGGGCTGGACAAGAGTATATAAGGAGAAAAATTGAGAGAGTGGAAGGGTAGTTGGAGAAATTGCAAGGAGAAATTGTGGAAGGATACATTTGACCAGACCTGTCACTCTTTTCAAGACCTGTCAAGCTTTTTGTGGATTTTTTCCTGTGTTGGAGCATTTTCCTGTCCCAGGACATCGCAACATAGCAGCCCATCTCAATTACCAAGGGACTGTAACTATCTTTTTTTTTTTTTATTTCAATCTTGGTCAGTAGGGTAGAGTGTAGATTAGTTCTAAGTGTTTGTTTAATTAAATCTGTTGAAGTTTAAGAATTTTGTCTGTCATCCCTTGCTGTCCGTGACATCATAACAAATTGACGCCATGACAAATTGGGGCCATAACAAATTGGGGGCTCGGGTCCGGGTTAGACCATTGTGCGAGTCATTTATTGAAAATCTAAAATTTCAAATTGTGAAATTGTTTTTTGAATTTTCCTAGATATATATTGGCAGATCAACAGCAATGGATGATTTCTTGGCATCACCAACCGTAGAGGTTTTGAAGTCTTTTAAAAAGACAGAACTGCTAGAAATATGCAGACAGTTAGAGCTGACAGATGTAAAACCAGCCATGCGAAAAGCAAGACTGGTTAGAGAGATTGTTGAATATTACATTGATGAAAATGTGTTTGCACCAGGAGATCTGGAACAGTTTCCAGTGGAAAATCCAAATGTAGAAATGGAACTTAAATTAAAAAATGCTAGAGATAGAAAGGGAGGAAAAAAAAAAAAAAAACAAAGGCAGTTTGAGTTAGAAAAATTAGCAAGAGAAGAGAAAAAGAGAGAGAGAAAGAGGAAAGAGCAGAAAGAGAGAGACAGAGACAGAGAGATTTCGATTTAGAAAAATTAGATAGAGAAGAAAGGTTCCAAATGGAGCTACTAAAAATCAAAATGCAAGCTGAAAACAAATTTCGGGCTAGCCAGGAGGTAAAGCTGGTGCCTCCATTCTCAGAGAAGGAGGTTGATAAGTATTTCCAGTGCTTCGAGAAGGTAGCGAAGAGTTATCAGTGGCCAAAGGAACACTGGCCTCTGATGTTGTAAACTGTCCTCAAGTGTAAAGCTCAACAAGCCTATTCGGCTTTGTCTGCAGATGATTCCTGTGATTATGAGGTTGTCAAAAAGGTTATTTTGACAGCTTATGAGTTGGTTCCAGAGGCTTACCGACAGAAATTCAGAGGTCTGAAGAAATCTGACAATCAGACTTATGTTGAATTTGCTAACGAGAAGAAGGTTTGCTTTGAGCGCTTGGTGTACTTCTATGGAGGTCAAGGATGATTTCAACTCACTAAAAGAGATGGTGTTAGTTGAAGAATTCAAGAACTGTGTCAAGGATGATATTAAGACCTACCTTAATGAGAAGCAAGCACTGAATTTGCAATCAGCTGCCAAGTTTGCAGACGAATATGTTCTCACACATAAGTCCAAATTTCAGCCTAGCAGTAACAATAGATGGTCCCAATTTCAGAAGAAAGGTAACGGTGGTACCCAAGATTCCTCACCCAAAGACAAAGGCAAATCTGGTGATGGTGCTCAGAAATCCAGTCAAAGGTCTGATCAAAGTGTGAAAGCTGACAGTGACAAAAGTGGTCTAGTTTGCAATTATTGCAAGAAATCTGGTCATGTTACAACTAACTGCTGGTTCCTTAAAGCTAAGAAAGAAAAAGAAAAGGATACCAAACCCAATGCCTGTGTGGAGACAAGGTTAGAAACCCCTGTAGTAGATGACTGATCTGCTAAATTGCCTGTTCCTTGTGAGGCTAAGAAGCCTGATACTGCTGATTTTGTGAGGGAGGAATTTCTTCCATTTGTGTCAGAGGGATTTGTGGCTCTGAATGAGCATTCTCCTCCTGTCCCCATATATATCCAAAGGGATACCGGAGCTTCTCAGTCACTTTTGTTGATGGACTCCTTGGAGTTACGTGATGAGACCGCTTCTGGGGATTTCATATTTGTACAAGGTATTGAAGGGAGGACTGTATCTGTGCCCCCCTGCGCTCTGTATTCTTGAAGTCAGATTTAGTTACAGGACAGGTAAAGGTGGGACTTATGTCAAGTCTACCTATCAAGGGTGTTTCTCTGTTGCTAGGCAATGACCTGGCTGGGGGCAATGTAGTTTCCCCTGTTCATCTTACTTCACAGCCGAGCACTGAAGATGGCGATGAAGACCCATCTCTGTATCCTTCCTGTGCAGTGACTCGTGCTATGGCCAAGAAGGCTCTCAAGAAAAGATGATGTGGTGCCGTCCAGCACCTTGAATAGTCATGACTCAGGTGGTTCGCCTCATGACTCTGTTCAGCCTACTATGGTTTCTCCATTTGAGGACTTATCAGACACTTTTATCATTTCTCTATTCAGCCAGCCAGATGGGTCTGGTGATTCTGATGTGTCTGGAGACTTGTCTCTGTCCAGAAAGCGGTTGATTCAGGAGCAAACCAATGATCCTGAAATTTGTGTACTAAAGAAGAGAGCCCTTCCTGATGAAGAAATAGACGCAGTTCCAGTTGGGTATTATCTCAAGGATGGAGTGTTGATGCGGAAGTGGTGCCCTCCTGATATCCCTGCCAATGCAGATTGGGCAGTGGTCAAGCAAATTGTTGTTCCAAAGGTCTACAGGAATGAGATCTTAACAATGGCTCATAGTTTGCCTTTAGGAGGTCATCTTGGTGTTAACAAGACTGTTGACAAGATCATGAAACGCTTCTTCTGGCCTGGACTTCAAAAAGATGTTTCCAACTTTTGCAAAACCTGTCACACTTGTCAGGTAGTTGGAAAACACCAGTTAGACCCACCTGTAGCTCCATTGCAGCCTATCCCAGCATTTGGGGAGCCCTTCTCCAAGGTCATCGTTGATTGTGTTGGTCCATTACCCAAGACTAGATCTGGAAATCAGTACTTGTTGACAATCATGTGTGCATCTACCAGATTCCTGAAGCCATCCCCTCACGCAACATCAAGGCAACTGCAATTTCGAAGGCTTTGATAAAGTTCTTCACATTGTTTGGCCTTCCCAGGGAAATTCAGTCAGATCAAGGTAGCAATTTCACTTCCGGATTGTTTCAGCAGGTTGTGCATGAACTAGGTGCAAAGCAGATTCTTTCTAGTGCCTATCATCCAGAGAGTCAGGGTGCCTTAGAGCGGTTTCATTCCACTCTCAAGGCAATGATGAGGACTTATTGTTATGACCATGAGAAAGACTGGAATGAAGGTGTTCATTTGCTGTTGCTTGCAGCTAGAGAAGCAGTGCAGGAGTCTACTGGATTCAGTCCGTTTGAGCTAGTGTTTGGCCATGAAATGAGAGGACCTTTGCTATTGTTGAGTGAACAATGGCAAGAGAAAGAGCCGCATATCAGTCTGTTAGACTATGTTAGCAAGTTCAAGGAAAGACTGCGTGCAGCTTGTGACCTAGCCAAAGAGAACTTGAAATCAAGTCAGGGAAAAATGAAAACTTGGTATGATCATAAGGCTAGAAGCCGTGAGTTTAAACCAGGAGACAAGGTCCTTGTGTTGTTTCCCTTGCAGTCCAATCCATTGCAGGCTAGATTTCATGGTCCTTATGAAATTCTGACAAAACTCAATGATCTCAATTACATTGTGAAGACTCCAGATAGGAGAAAGCCAAAACAGTTGTGTCACATTAACATGCTGAAGGCTTATCATGATAGGAATGCTAGGGTTGCAGCTGTCACTTCAGATCCTCCTATGGCCGAGACTTGTGAAGATGAGGGGGAGTTTCAAGATGATGAACCTAGAATTAAAGCTGAAGTTCTTTCATGTAAATTGCCAAATTCTGAAGTGTTGCAAAATCTTGATGTAAAACTCCAGCACTTAGAATCCTCACAGAAAGATCAGTTTGAGAAGTTGATTAAGAAATATAAATATAAAGAAATATAAAGATCCTGATGTTCCAAAGAGAGTTTCTATAGCCTCTCATGATGTAGATGTTGGTGATGCCAAACCAATAAAACAGCATCTGTACCGGATGAATCCTGAAAAGAGAAAGATTGCTGAGAAAGAGGTTGAGTACATGTTAGAACATGATATTATCAGACCCTCTAACTCAGATTGGAGTTCACCCTGCGTTCTAGTTCCAAAACCTGATGGAAGTACTAGATTCTGTACAGATTATCGCAAAGTCAATGCTGTAACTAGAACTGATGTGTTTCCAATACCTAGGATTGATGATTGTATCGATAGAGTAGGGCAAGCAAAGTTTCTGACCAAGATTGATTTATTGAAGGGTTATTGGTGTGTGCCTTTAACTGAGAGGGCCAAGAGCATCTCTGCTTTTGCCACACCATCTGGGTTATACCAGTATGAAGTCCTACCCTTTGGCATGAAAAATGCCCCAGCCACGTTCCAAAGGATGACACAGTCTACAATCGCCGGATTGCCACACACGGGTGCGTACATCGACGACCTGATCACATGGAGTGACTCCTGGGAAGAACATCTGAAAGATGTAGAGATGTTGTTCCAGCGCTTGACCCAGGCTAACCTGACTGTTAACCTGAACAAGAGTGACTTTGGTTGTGCTACTGTCACGTATCTTGGCTACGTCATAGGCCAGGGTAAGGTGGCACCCATAAATGCTAAAATCCAAGCCATCATGGACTTTCCAGTTCCATGACAACAAAAAAGCTTTGCGCCGCTTCCTTGGAATGATCGGGTACTACTGCAAGTTCTGCAAGAACTTTGCTGAGATTGCTCTCAGTCTCACCAACCAACTGAAGAAAGGCGTAAAGTTCACTTGGGATGAAGCATGTAAAGGGAACTGACAATGTAATTGCTGATTGCTTATCCCGTGTTTGAGTATGTGTATATATATCACGTGTTTATTAGCATATTGTATTATATGTATATATACACAAGTGTCTACTTAACCATTTTTGTATTGAAAAGAAAAATTTTGCCTTTATGAGTCAAAATTTTTCCCTTTTGGAATGGAGGTGTAATGGGGAGAAAAAAAAGCCACTAGATGGCAGTATTGACAATTTTTTTTGTTAAGCCCAGTCTGGAGCTAGGTTGGGCATGTCCTGGGCATGCCTCAGAGGGGGCTGGACAAGAGTATATAAGGAGAAAAATTGAGAGAGTGGAAGAGTAGTTGGAGAAATTGCAAGGAGAAATTGTGGAAGGATACATTTGACCAGACCTGTCACTCTTTTCAAGACCTGTCAAGCTTTTTTGTGGATTTTTTGCCTGTGTTGGAGCATTTTCCTGTCCCAGGACATCGCAACATAGCAGCCCATCTCAATTACCAAGGGACTGTAACTATCTTTTTTTTTAATTTCAATCTTGGTCAGTAGGGTAGAGTGTAGATTAGTTCTAAGTGTTTGTTTAATTAAATCTGTTGAAGTTTAAGAATTTTGTCTGTCATCCCTTGCTGTCCGTGACATCATAACAAATTGACGCCATAACAAATTGGGGCCATAACAGGAGTATGTATGTCTATGTATAAGACAGGATGCACAAACCAGCGTTTACACCCACAATATTTGGGCTACGTGGGATGTGCTTGGACTGGGAGGCTGTTCACTTTTGTTCACACGGAGTCAGGAAAAGGGGGTGTGTTTATGGAGGCAGCAGAGGGGTGCTCTGCGAGGCAAGTTCAACAAAAGCCAGGCTTTCTTTGCGTGAGCTGGCTCGATGAGCGCTAAACTCGCAATTAGAGACTCCTTAACTTACTATTGCAGGTTAAATGACAGCCACCTTCGTGACAAAAAAAAAAAAAACTCCAGCTTTTGGCTCAACATACCCTGCTAATTCACAAATTTCGCTTCATAGTACACACCACTGGCGTTAGCTGGGGTGCAGTCTGGGAAATGAAGAAGTGTGTCCGTGCACGGCGACATCATCTTCTCCTGTACAATACAATCTGAGGTGAAAGGTTGTCTCTCTCTCTCTCTCCCCTCCAGTCTTTTTCTATTTTTTTTCCATATTTTCATATTTTATAGACTGCCCAACAATTTAGAGATGTTTAACAGGGGACTAATTATAACGGTTGGGCTGGGAACAGTGTCTTGTCTATTTCTAGCTGTTTAATTTTAGTGTCTTTCTCTTTGTGATACCCTCACATGCCGGTACATACAATCCCAAGTTGGGACGCTGCGTAAAATGTAAATCATTTGAAATGTATATTTATTTGAAAATAGTACAAAGACAATATATCAGATGTTGAAACTGATCAATTTTATTGTTTTTGGAAAAATATCTGCTCATTTTGAATTTGATGACAGCAACATGTTTTTAAAAAGTTGGGACGGGACAATAAAAGACTGGAAAAGTTGCATGATGCCAAAAAATGAAGACTGGCGGAACATCTTGGAACAAATGAGATTATTTAGCACGTCAGTAACATGATTGGGTATAAAAACTCTTTCATAAGTAAATATGGTGGGGGCTTAACCACTCTATGAAAGACTGCATGGGGAAATAGTTCAACAATTTAAGAATGATGTTTTCAACTCAAAACTGCAAAGAATTTGGAGATTTTATCCTCCATGATACACCATATCATTAAAAGATTCCAAGAATCACAAAAAAATCACTGTATGCATGGTACAAGGCCAAAATTTAATTTTGAATGACTGTGATTTTCAGGTCCTCAGGTGGCATTTCATTAAAAACAGACAGGATTTTGTAGTGGAAATCACTGTATGGACTCAGGAACACTTCTGTAAAGCATTGTCAGTAAAAACAGTTTGTCACTGCATCCACAAATATGAGTTAAAACTCTGTCATGTAGAGATTAAACCATATACAAAAAAGATCCAGAAACACTGCCTTCTTCTCTGGGCCCGAGCTCATTTAAAATACACGGAGGCAAAGTGTAAAACTGCCCTGAGGTCTGACCTGTTTTATACAGCCTATGGGTCTGACCATTCAAAAATGTGAAATTTTGTTTGGAAATCATGGATAACAAATCCTCTGGGCTAAAGAGGAAGAGGGGCCATCCTGCTTGTTATCAGCAAACAATTCAATAGCCAGCATCTATGATTGTATGGGGGTGCCTTTGTATACATGGCATGGGTAACTTGTTCATCGGTGAAGACACCATTATGGTGAATGATATATGCAGGTTTTGGTGCAACATTTACCACCATCCAGAAGCCTTTTTTTTAAGGGAAGGCCTTGCTCATTTCAGCAAAAGCATGCCAAACACCATACTCTGCACGTATTACAACAACATGGCTCTGTAGTAAAATAGTCTGGGTGCTAAAGTGGTCTGCCTGCAGTCCAGACCTGTCACCCACTGACAATATTTGGTGCATTATGAAACGAAAAAGACATGGGAGGCTGCAAAGTATTGAGCAGCTGAAATCCTACATGAAGCAAGAATGGGAAAACATTTTGCTCTCAGAAGTACAGCAGTTGGTCTCTTTCGTCAAAAGCTTACAGAGTGTTGATTGAAGAAGACTTGATGCAACACAGTAATAAATATGACCTTGTGCCGTGTTGCTGGCATCAAATTCAAAATCGCAAATATTTTCCAAAAAAAACAAAATATCTCAGTTTCAACGTCTGATATATTGTCTTTGTGCTATTTTCAAATAAATATAAAGTTTAAATGATTTGAAAATCATTACATTCTGTTTTTATTTACATTTTACACAGCGTCCAAACTTTTTTCAGAAATGGGGTTGTATTATCAGCACTTGTACACACATGCATACACACTTGCTTGTGCACACACGCACACACACACATACACGCACACATTCCCAGAATGGCAGTGGTACTGGGATGCCCAAGTGATGAGTGGAGTGGTAATAATCAGGCGAACAGATGTCTGGTATGTGGAACAGGACAGTTGGGGGTCAGAAAAATGGCTGCCTGGGGAGATTAGGGCCAACAGGAGGGCGTGTGACATCACTGGGAGACTTTACAGCACTCAGTATAGCTGATAGATTAGCAATCGCTGATTTAAAAAAAAAGAATACTTATGGTATAAAACATTCAAACCGTTGTAGTTAAAGAAGGCTTTCTTCTGTGTAAAGCTGTCAGTTCCCTCTCTGGTCCTGTTTTATTGCCAAAAGAACAAGGCACTGATGAAATACTGGCTCAACTCAACTTATCTGATCTGCCCAACAAGCATAGTGCGTTAGCCCTCAAATTGAAGAGGGGCTTCACTTAGATTCATTTCCTTTTTAGATAGACCTACTAATCAAGTTGCATTCAGTTTCCATTTAATGTAGAGCTAATTTAGGGACTTGCTTGTTTGCATGTATTTGCAGCCTGAAATGAATGTGTATATGTGTGCGTAAAAGTGTGGGGGTGCAAACATATGTTGTTTGCAAATTTGTGCATATGTGCGTATGCTAGCGGTATGTTAAGCGTGTGTTACCCACCCCTGGGGATGTAGCAAAAGGGTTGAGAGCGTGGAGATTGACCTTGTGAACTATGCTTTCCGAACAGATGCTGCCCGCCTAGTGGGGTGTGGAGGGGGGGGTGAAGTGGGGGGGGGGGGAGAGGGTCAGGGGCCAAAAGTAGGAACAAACATCAACCTCTACCACTTCATCCTGTCAGTTCTTACATACTGTGTCCTCTGTGTGAGCTCAGATCAAATGTGCTATTCAGCAGAGAAAGTGTCTGTATGACTGAGAGGGTGGGAGGGAGAGGGAGAGTGATGGTGAGAGAGATGTTTAACATGTTTAACTTGAATGACAAAAATTTATTATTTTATGCACACACATATATACATACACATATACGTGTGTGTGTGTGTATATATATATGTATATATGTGTATGTATATAATTACTGTATTTATGCTTTAGTATTATATAATCACTGTAATATAATTATATTTAGTTGTAGTATTAATATCACCACTGTGACCTTTAGAATACATTGTCCGCTTGTCATATTTCCGTCGTTATACTGATTATTATTTTAATGTTTTTATTCTGATTGATTATTGTCATTTGGCAATATATGAATAGTTTGTTTGTAAAAAGGAATATATCTATTTTACTGATTTTTGAGTGAATCAGCTTTTTCTTTTTTGGCGTCTATTGCATGTTATAGAAAAACAAAACTTTGACCATGAAAAAATAGACCTTTTAGTATGAATCTCTAAAAACTGACTTTTGCACGATGTGTAAGAAGCACAGGGCTATCGCTCCATGGTATTATCTCAATTTTTGTAAATCTGGCACTTATTGCATTTTGGAAACAAACTCTTCATATCTTACAGAATATATGATGCCGGCATAGAATTGTGAGACTGAAATAGAGAGAGAGAGAGAGAGAGAGAGAGAGAGAGGAGATGTCATTGATCAAATGATAAAAGATCTCATTTTATCCTTTCTTTTCTCATGAAGAACCCCGGCGCTTTCGCTGTCAATCAAGCATGTGAGCGACACAAGGAGGTGATTGTGTGTGTAAACGTGCACGAGTGTGTGACCGTGTGTCTGCCTGGCCATTTCTCGGCCACTTTTCGGCAATAATTCACACATTGTGTCACTTTTTCAGACGGAGAAAGACACAGTAATCTCTCTGTCCGAGGGTTCCCCTGCTCCAGAAGAATTTATTCTTTCAGTGTTCGCTCAATTTTACGGAATTTTCTGATGTCATCATTAGCTTTGGATCGCTCTTGTGAATAAGTTATTCCCAAACTTTCTATTCCCAATCTACTGAGGTTTATGCAGATAAAACTAATTCTGATGCTTCAATTTCGAAACTCTAATGAAGTTTGACACAACTAACTGCCACAAAACATCAGAGTGAGTGGCATGTTTTTGAGAACCTCTTAACAGAATGGCAATTAAATTCTTGAAATGTAGCCTAATAAACTAGTCTGCATGAATGATTCTTTTAAAGGAGACTGTGACATATTCTCTCTCTTTCGGGTTTTTTTTCCCCCTAGTAATTCGCAATTTAAAGCAGAGTGCCAAAATATTTCAAACTGCATGTCGGGAAACTTGCCTAATTAATGATTTGTTTCAAATGAATTTGAATCAGTATTTGCAGTTCAGGAACTAGAACTGTCAGGGAATGTTTGCCAAAGTATAATGCACACAAAGGATTTCATGAAATCATACATATTGAAAGAGAGAGTTTAAAATTAAGATAAAGGAATGGTGAAATGCAGGATTGTCTAAAAGCAGCGAAAATACGTCCAAATATGAAATGTAATGGTTTCTGTTCTTTGATGTTTTGTAAAGAGGGATATTGATCAATACTACAACAATTACAATGTTAATGACACAAGGGAGAGAACACGATACACAGCAAACGGGGGAACCAGCCGGTAGCATTTAACAATAACAAGATAACAGAAAATCAAAAAGAATTCAATTCATCCATATAAACAGCTTTCTTTTGATAGAATGTTTTTTGACACTTGAATTTTCAAGCTCCCCAGTCGAGGAAGAGTGGAATAACAACGATAAAAACAAAAGCGAAAATGAATCACAGAGGAAGAAACTACGGGATCGTTTTGAGACAGTTTGATATTTTTCAGAATGAATAGAGACAACTATGCCGTTTTCATTTTCAAATACAGAAGTCTATCTATCTATCTATCTATCTATCTATCTACTACTGAAAATATCCAGCTATGACGAGGTGGGATTTTAAGGGACTCCCAGTGTAAGCTGTGTTTGCAGCACTTCTCACTGGTCACAACTGGTTGATGTTGGGTCAAAGCTAGTCAGTGCTGGGCTGGTTATAGTGGGAGGGTGAGCTGGTGGTCAGACTGGTGGACTAGCTGACTGCATAGGCTGGTCAGGTGGTCAACCAGTGAAAGGAGTCAAAAATGCAGCTTGAAACCCTTTTAATCCGAACGTGTTGTCACTGACACAAATTCGTACGTAATGTTGCAAGTACCGTAATTACCGTAATATTTGAGCCATACAAAAAAAAATATATGACTGTTTCCTGAAAGCTGAGAAGTTGCGCTTCAGCCCACATACAGGCTACTACGGTAAACGTGGCTGCATGATGCTCTCCAGGGATTTTTGAATTAGGCCTTAAAGTTAATCCAGCAAGACCACCTTAAACTGATTAAAAAAGGGTCTTTTTATTATACACTGTCATTCTCTCTCACTCTTTTTGTTTGGTTTCTTTGGTTTTTTTTTGTTTGTATTGTACTGTAAAATGAGGAAAAACTGTCCTCCTGTCGAAATCCATTTTTGCCCCACAGTCGCCAGGCCAGTCAATCTGAAACTGTACATGGGCATTGAGCATTGGCATAGACGGGGACTGATGGAGATGATTTTTTTTTCCTCCAAATTTAAGATGATTGCAAGCAAAATAAAGGTGTTGATGAACATTTTTTGGAAGTCTTTACGGAAGGGATCTCATGACGTCTGCACGGCGTGTTGTAGACGACTCGTTTCAAATAATAAATTTTGTTTAAACTATTTTTTGTGAAAATAAAGATGTTTTTAAAATTTTAACGAATTGCTCTTGCTCTCTCTCGTTCACTCTCTCCCCTCCCCCTTCCTCTATTTCATCACTCTCTCTCTCTCTTTCTCTGGCCCCTTCTCTCTCTCTCTCTCTCTCGCTTTCTCTTTCTGGTTTTGTTTGCCTTTTTTGTATTTTTGTTTCAAATAATGGGTTTTGTTCAGACTGATTAAATAAGATTTTTTAAAATTCTCCCTCCTGCATCTGTATCATTCTCTCGTTCTCTGTCTAGTTGTCTCTCTCTCTCTCTCTCTCTCTCTCTCTCTCTCTGTCAATCCCCCCACCACCAGCAGCCCTCTCCCTCTGAAGATGAATCAGTTGAAAACAGCACGACTAATAAATCTGGGACGTGGAGCGGGATGATTGAATTACTGAGAAACAGTACAAATGTTTTGTCCCTAATCTGGGGCTCTATTTTCTGTCCAGTCCATTAAGTGCATTAGACACGGCGGCCCTGCGACCTGTCTGTATATTTTGCCAGATACGGACCCTGGGGAACTGCTGTTACCAGCTATTACTGTCAACCTTGACTCCTGCTAATCGCTGCAGATAGGAGCTAGCTGCTGCTGCTAAAATATTGTCTGGTTAATTACTTTTAAATCTGTGAATGGGTACTTTTAGTGTTAAGTAAGAAGGATTAAAAATGAAGGAACGGCAAC
The DNA here is from genome assembly GCA_029692085.1 of Gymnothorax javanicus. Taxonomy (NCBI): domain Eukaryota; kingdom Metazoa; phylum Chordata; class Actinopteri; order Anguilliformes; family Muraenidae; genus Gymnothorax; species Gymnothorax javanicus. The sequence goes on along the minus strand of CM056199.1, from coordinate 10,668,301 downwards.
ATGCTGTGTAGAAACAGGGCAGGGGTACCAAAGACTGAGCTGAGGGGAAAAGTTACCTCAAGACATACTGTACATACACACACACACACACACACACGTTAATGCAAACTCATTCACACATGCACATACAGGCAGGCACATAAGCATTTGGACCGAGGACATCAGTTTGGCTCTATACACTGCTACACTGGATTTGACATGAATCAATAAAGATTTGCTTGAAAATATTGTATGTACCATGAAAGACTTACATCTACTTTTTTATAAAGAGTACCTCCAGTTTTTGGGGCTCAATATATTTGGATAAACTAACATAATCATACATTAAACTTTCATTTATGATACTTGGTCGCACATCCTTTGCAGTCAAGGGCTGCCTGATCTCTGGTACCTAAAGACATCATCAGATGTTGGGTTTCTTCCGCGAAGATTATCTGGGAGGCCATCATTGCTGCTATACCCTCAGTTCCTGCTTGGTCTTGGGGTGCTTTGGCTTCAGTTTTACCTTCAGCAAGTAAATATCATGATTCTTCAGATTCAGGACAGGTAATTTACCTGGCCATTTTTGTAGCATTCCACTTCTTTGCCTTGGGTTCTTGAGCGGAGTTGATTTTGCTGTGCGTTTCAAGTCATTGTCCATCTGCACTGTGAAGCACCAAGGACTGAGTTTTGAAGTATTTGGCTGAATCTGAACCTCATATACTGTATTATAGATATGGATAATATGGCTTGATAGAATTCAGAATTGAAGGGCTTACAACCAGAGTGGTCTAACCCACAAAATATTTTTTTGAGATAATAGATGTCAAAGTTTTTTGTTTTTTTAATGTAAAAATATTACTCACAGTGTCAGTTAAGAGTGACTGACTTGTGTTAGACCACTCTGGCACTGATGAATCTCATCAACATCTGTTAAAATATAATCCAGACTCTAATTTTCATTTTTTGGGGTTGAACCACTCTGGTTCTTAGCCATTCAATTCATCCTGCTTTTTTTTTAACAGCAGTCACATCATCAAAAAAATACAACATACTGACTATCATACATGCTTACACATGACCACGCTTCACATTATGCTTTGAATCATGAGCAGTTCCTTTCCTTTTCAAAAATATTCTTTTCCCATTATTCAGGAAAAAGTTAATCTTTGTCTTCTCTGCCCAAAGAATCTTATTCCAGAACTGCTCAGGCTTTTTAGATCTTTTATTTTTTTTGCAAACATCCTCATTTTGAGACTGGCCAGTGTATTACATCTTGAGATAAAACCTCTGTATTTACTCTGGTGAAGTCTTCTTTTGTTTGCTGAATTTGGCACTGCGATGCAGTTACCTCCTGGAGAGTGCTTTTGATCTGGCCAACCATTGTGAGGGGATTTCATGAACCAGGGAAATACAAATAATTCCTCTGTCATCCTCCAAAGTTATCTGTGGTCTTCCAGGCCTTTTGGTGTTCCTGAGCTCACTGGAGCATTTGTTATCTTGAAGAATGAATAAAATAATTGATTTGCCCACACCAGATGTTTTTGCTATTTCTCAGAAGCTTCTTTTTAAATTTTTCAGCCTAATCATGGTTTGTTTCACTGGCAGTGGCGGCTTTTTAGCATTCATATTGAGAGTGAACAGAATAAGATTCCCAATCCAAATGCAGAACTTTAAATCAACTCTTTTCATTTTATCTGCTTACTTGTAAATGAAATAATGATGGAATTACACATACCTGACCATGGAACACCTGTACAGCCACATGTCAAGTTAATTTTGATCCCTTCAAAGTTGGGGACCATGCATTAGTGTTGTAATTCCTATGCTGTTCACCTATTTTTGAGGTCAGTTCCCCTCAAATTTAGGCTGAAAGTCAGCACTTTCAGATCATATTCACTATTTAGTTTCATCTCAAATATGGTGTGGTGGACAGCTAAAATTAAACTATTGACAATGAGCTTGCTCATGCATGCACACATATACAGTACACATGCACACACACAAGCACACATATACACACTAACACGTATGCACACGCAAACATCCAAATGCACACACAAACCCATACACACTCTCGTGTACGCGTACGTGCATGCACACACACATGCACGCACATACACACACACACACACTCACTCACACAGACACACGCCTATCTGCACAGACATAGGCTAAAACATAAACATGCACACATATACTCATGCTCCCGCTCACGTACGTGCATGCTTTCATACATAATCAACAGAAATATTGTCAAATCAATGAACTGTAATAACAATAATAAAATTTTACTGTCCAGAAACGCTCCACAAAGCACAGATCTCCCACCTCAGGCTTTGGGCGCCTGAATAATCACATTTTCTTGTGCTGACCGATTTAGTTATTCATTATCTTTATTTATCTTGTTTCCAATGAAATCAGCAGTTGAATGCTGCTCTGTCAGTAACACCAACACTCTGGAGCATTTGAAGACAAGGGTTTCAATTCAATCATTCATTCATTCATTCAAACCTTTATTTACACCGAGAGTTTCGTTGAGGTTGCTCTCATTTACAAGGACGTCGAGTGAACAAATATTTTGAGACTATAAAATAGGCAGCTGTCAAAAAACCAAAAAACAAGATGAATAATCAAAAAAAGTGAGAACAACCATACAAATCAACTGAAGTATGCAGTTAGGAGTGAATGAAGAAAAGCCAATTATGAGCAATGGCAAACATGGGTTGAATGGTTGCAAGCATAGACTGTATAAAAAGATGGATGCAGCACCAGGTTTGAAAAATGAGGCCAATGCGGAAATCAATAAAAATTGCATTTAACGGCCAGCAGATGGCAACGTCAGTGGTTGCAGAAAGAAGTTCAATGATATAGAAGTCTATGAGAAAATGACCCTACTTTCCCACCTGATTTATTATTTCAATGATTTTCCACATTATTTTATGGCATCAATCGCAAGTTTCAGGTGTCCTTTGATATATCATGAGGTTCATTTTTGTAAATAATGGTCCCAAATAGATTAGAATGAAGGATAAAGCCAAAATATGCTTTAGGGGCATGGCTACCCTCTGATCCTTGTCAGATACGGTCAGATCCAACTGTAGATCCACCCCTCGCTCCTTCCTGGATCTTAAATTCATGCTCTCGTCCAATAGAAATCACATCCGGTTTCAAAATGACAAAATGGCGGTGTTCAAATTACCAAAATTGAGGCTCCCTAAATGGTATGCTGAAACCAATGGGTGATGTCACAGTTGCTTTGCCCATCTTTTTATACAGTCTATGGTTGCTTGAGGGGATTTAAACCGATCAAACAATTTCAATGTTTTAAGTTTTATGGTATGTTGTGAGGAGTGTGGGGTTTAGAGTATATACAGGTCTCCTGCTATTTTACCCCTTCCAGCCCTGTGGGAGAGAGTCAGCAATGGTCAAAGGAAAGAAAAAAGTTTTTGCCCCCTTCAGATCATCCAACTAATTTTATTATAAAACAAAGACAACATTAGTAAATGCAAAATACGGCATTTAAATTATCATCTCAATTCTTGAAGGAACAACATTATTCAGACCATGTATCACTAATGTAAAAGAATAATTGCTCCCCTAAACATCTGCAATAAATCTTTAATATCACTGTACAGGAATTTTGCTCCACTTTTTGTTGCAGATTTGTTTTAATTCAGCCACATTGGTAGGTTTTTTTTTTTTTTTTTTAGCATGAACTGCCTTCAAAGGTCATGTCAATCTCAATCAGATTCAAGTCAGGACTTTGACTAAGCCACTGCAGAACCTTTACTTTGTTTCTCTTGAGCCTTTCAGAGGTGGTGTCTCTTGTGTGCATTAAATCATTGTCTTGCTGCATAACCCAACTGCACTTGAGTTTGTGGTCATGAGCAGATGGGAAAATAACCTCCCTCAGGATTTTCTGGATGAGAGCAGAATTCATGATTCCATCAATTATGGCAAGTCGTCCACATCCCGAAGCAGAAAAGCAGCCCCAGACCATCACGCTACTGCTGTCGTGTTAAACCACTGGTGCAGTGTTTCTGAAGAACAATGTGTTAGTTTCACGCCAGATATAATCAGACCCATGTCTTCCAAAAAAATCCACATTAGACTCATCAGTCCACAGAATATTATCTCAGGTCTTGGGGGTCATCAAGATGTTTTTTGAAATGTTGGATGAACCTTTGCCTTTCTTTAGTCAGTAGTCGTCTTCACCTTGCAGTTCTCCCATAGATGCCATTTTTTCCCAGTCTCTTTCTTATTGTGGAATCATGAACACTAACCTTAACAGAGGCAACTAAGGCCTGCATCTCTGTTGATGTTATTCTGGTTTCTTTAGAAATCTCCTGGATTAGTTGTCAATGTGCTCTTATAGGAAGCACATTCGGTAGGTCTGACAATACTGAGAAGTCTCACTTCCATTCCAAATTTTCTCTCAATTCGTAAATAATGGCTCTCAACATGGTTTACTGGAGTCCCAGAGTCTTAAATGGCTTTGTAACCCTTTCTAGACTGATAGATATCAACAAATTTGTTTCCCATCTGCTCATAAATTTCTTTAGATCACGTGCTGCTTTTCACTAATTTCACATTGCAAGACCGGTTCAAGGTAAGTGATGTTAAGATTCAACAGGGCTGAAAGGAGTCACATTTGGGTGTGTTTTGAGAAAATGAACCAAATTATCATTTAAATTTGTTAAATTGGTTGATTTAGTTACTAAGGATGTAGTTACTTTTTCACGTGGGATCACATAGGGTTGGATAGCTTTTTTCCTTCCATAAATTAAATCCTCATCTACCAACTGCATTTTGTGCTTACTCGATGATCTTTGTCAAATATTAAAATAAGTTTGATGATCTGGAGCATTCAAGAGTGAAAAATATGCAAAAATAGATTAAATCAGGAAGGGGACACATCATTTTTTACGGCATTGTATTTACCATTGATAAATTTTCTTCCACTGGAAACACAGCAATATCAACAGTTCTATTTAGTTGCTTTGACTGGGACCTGGCGTTCTGTCTGAGTGCAGAGTCAGTGTGAGACTCTTAACTGTGTCAGTTTTTGTACTCTTTAGAGCATATTTGACTGAGGTTGGGACCCAGGGAACATATTTGGTATTTATATTTGAATTAGTTTGATAATTACACTGAACGAAAACATAAACGCACGAACCAAAAATGCTGAGTTAAACTGACCTATAATGAAATATGCCCACAAATAGTGTTTATTGGTGTACTGAATGATTTGTTTTGCTTAAATCTGGTGACCCACTTCTCATTGACCACTCCCTGTGAGATTACTCACTCATTGAGTTATTCTGCCCCTGAGCAGCATAGAGCATAACATTGAGTTGGTCAGTCAGCGTGACCAATACACAGGCACTCCTTGCACCGGGGTCAATAAAAGGCCACCGCAAAATGTGCATCTTTGTCACTAGTCACAATGCCACAGATGTCACAAGTCATTGAGGGAGCGTGCCATTGGCATGCTGAATGCTGGGATATCTGTAACAGCGGTGTCAACACACTTGAGTGTGCGTCATTCCACCATCAGCCGGTTGAGAAGTCGATTCAGAGAGACTGGCAGCACTGTGAATCGTCCACATACCCCATGACCACGTGTGACCATGCCCACACAGGATCGGCACATGCGGCTCCAGCACCTCCGTGATCGGCTCCAACCAGCCGCCAGGACAGCTGACGAGACCGTCGGACTGCACAACAGGCGGATATCAGCTCAGACTGTCCGAAACCGCCTGAGGGAGGCAGACCTCAGAGCCCGCCGTCCGCACCGTGGTCTCGACCTAACCGCCGTCGGTCATCGGTACAGACTCGACTGGGCCAACCGTAACCTTCGCTGGACGCTTGCACGGTGGAGGACGGTGTTATTCAGCGATGAATCGCGATTCCAACTGTACCGAACTGATGGCAGACAATGCATATGGCGACGTGTTGGCGAGCGTTACGGTGACGCCAATGTCGTGCGTTGGGTGGCACATGGTGGTGCAAAAGTAATGGTATGGGCAGGCATATGCCATGAACAGCTTACCCGTCTGCTTTTCGTTGAGGGCAACTTGAGGCGGCAGCGGTACCGCGACGAGATCCTGAGACCCATAGTCATACCGTTTGTGCGACTCCATCACGTGATATTCCAGCACGAAAATGCCCAGTCACACACTGCTCGGATCTTCTTGATGAGGAGGATATCCCTGTTCTCAATTGGCCAGCACATTCACCCAATATGTCGCCAATTTGGGATGTTCTGGATCGGCGGGTCAGACGTGTTCCGGTTCCAGAAAACGTGCGCCAGCTCCGAGTTGAGCTGCAGGAGGAATGGAACAATATTCCACAGGCCACTATTGACAACCTCGTGAACTCCATGCACCGGAGGTGTACCGCTTTACGTGATTCCGATGGTGGACACACTCGTTACTGAGTGCTGTGAACTCTGCCTGCTGACCCCTGTTGGGTTCAGGCTGTGATAACTCATGAACTGTGTACAGTAAATTGTTAGTCATGTTTCTTTTGCTTGAATATTAAGGCAAGAATAAAATAATAATTGTTTTGTTGAAATATTTCCCGATTGATAAAAAATAATAAAAAAAAAATCACTCCGTGCATTTATATTTTTTTTCAGTGTAGTTTTACTCTGATGGGGAGATGTGGGAGTTTTGTGCAGGAGCTCACTGGTGGCCACGTGGCTCTTTGAGCTGGACAAGGGGACCTTTCACATCGCCCCTCTTTTTCTTTCGCTCTATCCCCCCTCTGTTTCTCTCCATATACCTCCCTCTGTTTCTCTCACCGTCCCTCTCTCCTTCTATCCCATCCTCTCTCCCTCTCTTTCTCTCGCCCTCCCTCCCCCTCCCTCTCTCTGGCTTCGACACACTGACATACACGTGTGCACACGCGTACAGAAACACCTGTACACTCTCACGCACACGCACTCTCTCACACACAAACATTCACATCATCCTTGTACTTCTATCCTTGTGAGGACATTACATTGACTTTCATCGTTCTTTGAATGTCTCTACAGCCTTTCCCTAATCTTAACAATAAGCAACATATACCTAACCCAAACCCTTACCCTAACCTTAAAGGGCATCTAAAGTCAATTCTCAGACGGGATGCTGAACGTCCAATGTTTACAAACAAATCACTTGCTTTTGTTGACATCTTGCATTGTCACATGACCAGTTTCATTCATATAAACCAATGTTTTGTGTATACGGGTAGATAATCCTTCTATTTCCGTTCATTTGCACAGATGCGGCTCGCTGATTGGCCGATAAACAAAAACAATGGGAATCGACTTTAGATTCCCTTTAACCTATCCCTGATTCTCACCTTACCCCTAATCTTAAATGTGCACTATGCAAGTTTGTTTACTTTCTGCGCGATTATATTTTTGTCTCAATTCATCGACATCTCTCCACGATCCGCCAGCTGCCTGCCCCTAAATTCACTGTAAAAAAAACCCAGGCTCTGGAGACCGCACAGGCGTCACAAACTGCAAATAAACACAAGGGGCACAGGCTGTGCCCCATAACATAATGAACCGTCCCGGCCAATCACCGACAAGAGTTGACAGTTACGGAAGCATGGGAGGGAGGGAACTATGGGAGGGAGGGGCAAGGTACCTCTGTTTTGTTTGACTTCCAATGTCAACAGAATTGAAAATAAACAAACTTGCATAGTGCACCTTTAACTAATAAGGCCCAAATTGCCTTTGTAGCTGTGAGGACATGTGAAAATGGTTTCACGTCCTAAAAATATCCCCACTTTTTTGGAAAAAAAAAGAAAGAAAACGTTTTCTAGTCCTCACTGAGTAGCAAGTACAAAAACACACTCACGCACACACACACACGCACGGACACACACACACACACACACACACAGCTCAGTGCAATAGCAGGCAGGCCTCCTCCAGCCCTTGTAATCTCATTTGCTTACTGATCTCCTCTTCTCTCCTCTTTTCCACACTCTGTTTATCTCTGCTCCCCTCTCACGCTCGTTTATTTATTTATTTACTCCCAGTAAGTTATGAGAGTGCCAGCTTCAATGACTGCTGACACGGAATGGGGGTGATATCCACCCTATTAACTTGTTGACACTTTGGGGTCAGTTTGACAGCGGGGGTAATGCCGAGTGTGACAGAGCAGAGCGTCTTTATTATCTCACTGTAATGTTATCGCTGAGGGCTCCCTCCACCCTCCCCCATCTATCCCTCTCTCATTCCCCTCCTCATCGCTCTCCCCCTCTCCCTCTTTTCATTCTCTGTCTGTTTCTCTCTCTCTCTCCAGAGAGAATGAGGATGTGCTCGGCTCTGTCTCTTAACCCACACTCATCTTTAGACATTTACTGATGTTAGGAAGTGGTGAAAATTTCATAGAATGATACTTTAAAGTGTAAAATAAAGTCTAGTTGACACATTAAAATCAAGTATTCCTTTCTTGTCTCTCCCTCTATCTCTCTCACTCTCTATTTAATAAAATGACACTTTAAAGTGTGAAATAAAGTCTGGTCGAAACTGACAGTATTTCAGTAATGACAGATAAGGATGAAGCTCAGAGCAAAATGGCGCAGTTCAGTTCAGATGGTACAGGCTCGAGCCTGGGGGCGTTTGTGCCTGGCCAGTGGCGTCCCGGGGCAGGAGCCTGATGGAGATCACCCTCACCCGAGCAGAACTGTCAGATGGCAGGACAGGAGAGTTAAGCAGGAACGCCATCCCAATCCCGATATGCTGAAGGCTTGCGAGGTGTTCCTAATAAACTGGGCTGAGGAACAGGATGAAGAGAGGTGAACAGGGAATGAACAGAGGTTGCGATCTTGTTCCAGTTAGTTAGACTAGGAAGAGTACTTCTGTATTTAACTATCATTAACGGTTACAAATAATTTCCTAAGACAATGAACTCCAGACCAGGAGATACTGACTGGTTGTTTTAAGGGCATATAGCAAGAGACAATCCACCAACTTGCACACTCAAAGTAATGGGATATATACACCACACACAAGTAAGGGAATGGGGAACACAAAAGCGTAACACTTGGCGGGGGAGGCATGCAGGCTGTCACACCGATCAAAAGAGACAATATATCCAAAAGAGACGCACGCTGCTGGATGGGAGGGGACAAAGGAAATTCTCATGAGGTTTGTGACAGAAACATCAAAATCACAAATTTCTTTCCTCTCTCTTCCCCTCGCTCTATCTCGCCTCTCATTCTCTCTCTTTCTCTCTCTCTATTTAGATCTCTGGAATGATACTTTAACGTGCAAAATAAAGTCTGGTTGAAAAATCGCAATCATGAATTTTTTTCTTGCTCCCTCAATTCAACTCAATTCAATTTGCTTTATTGGCGTGAATGTCGTTACATCCCCCAGTCCAAGTGGTCGTAGCCACATGTTGCTTTGGCGGCCCCTGCAAGTTGCCGGTTCTCTTGCTTTTTTTTTTTTTTTTTTTTGCCTATCCTGATTATAGGTGAGCCACACCTGGACTCCGCATTACTGACACTATAAAAAGCATCGGGGTGTTCACCAAAAGAGGCGCACATACCCTTACCCAGGAAGGAATACCTTGAAAGGCTGTCCACGCCACTTCAGTCCCGCTGACCTTCTCCTGTTTGACTCCTATGCCTCAAAACCTTCTTGTTATATTTATTATTTCGTCGATTAAACATACCCCTATTTTGTTGAAATCGAGTCAAGTGTGTGCGTCTCCCTTTATGTTACGGCTCCAGTCCGATGGGCCGCAACAAATGTCAATTGGACAATATTGCCAAAACATCAAAAGAAAATACAATTCTGCTATCATTATTATTCTCTCTCTCTGTCTTTCTCTCTCTATTCCACTCTTTCATTTGTTGCGCTTTTTTGTTTGTTATTAATTTTTAGAATGTTGTCTGTTTTGAATCTTTCTCTCGCTCTCTCTCTCATTCAGCTCACTCTCACCTCTCCCTCTCTCATCGTCGTTTCGAAGTGTCTCTCACTTTTTACCGCTCCTTTGATTTCCCTTCATTTCCACATCCCATTCCCGCACAAATTTTCTTTTTCAGCAATTCACACCGTTTCTCATCTCTTATCCGGGGCGGGCATCCGTTGTGTTTTTGTCATTCGAGCCTCATCCCTCCTCTCTTATCTATTTCAAACATTTCTCCTGGTCTTTTCTCTCCCTCTCTCTCTCTCTCTCTCTCTCTCTCTCTTTCTCTGTTTCAAATGCTCCCCATTTCTTTTCTGTTGCCCTGCGTAAACAAAACTGCACCGTCAGTACAGAACACAGAATAAAGAGAGAGGTAGCTGGGGAGAGAAGGGCTCTGCCCATCTGTGCTTTTGGGCTTCCTTCATAGATCCCAGATTTATTAGTACCACTGTTTTCATCCTCAGAAGGATGATGGAGAGAGGGATGAAGTGGAGGGAGAGAGAAAGAGTGATAATAGGATCTGGCTGAAAATTTTATGTGACTGAAAGTGATGATTTTTACATACTGAAAGACGTAGAAGAAATCCTCAGGCATATAATAGATTTGAATATTTTCAAATGTCTGGGTCTTATTTGACAATAAATATGGTTCCAACCCTCCTAGTGCTGTCAATCACAGACAGCAAGCGGAAGAAAACCCAGCCTGCCTGACCACAACAGCACTCTTCTGTTATGAAAATAACCCTCTGATTGTGTTTTTGTTTGTTTTCTTGTCTGCTGTTGCTGTCCTCCAGGTTTACTTTGGCGAAATCGTTCAAAGCCGTGCCAGTAAAGCGCATTCATACTGGAAGTGCGGAAGGACCATACAGCCAAGGGACAATGTGAGCTCTGACTGAGGCGCAGTCTGTGATTCAAATGTGCTACTATAATTCATAGCTCCCAAGTGACCCGCATCTGGCGGGTCCGACCCCCATTTGAACGGCAAAACCTGCGGACCCGCAAGCAAATGAAATAACCCGCAATTTGCGCATTGCGGGATTTACGCGTTATTTCTCCACCCACGCGTAATAATGCGTTACGAATAAACGGAATTAAATGCAAATTGCACCACCCGGTGAATAAGGAAACAAAGGAGTCCCGCTCACTGTCTGACTTGCAAATAGCAAAAGTTTTATAAATTTTTTAAATTTTATTTATTTACAGGTCAGACAGTGTGCGGGGCTCCTTTGTTTCCTTTGAACTGTTTATCCTAGTCCGACGCACCTGTCGTTAGAAATAGATGTGCGAAGTGTCCCCTCGTTTGTGCAACCACCCGGTGAAAAAAATGATAAGGAAATCAGTCATTTTCAACTCCTACCCCGCTAAAAAAAATGAAATGGAATCTCTCTCTAGCCCAGACCCCCCCGCTCAGTGAAATGAGATGCTGTCGTTATGGACAAGCATTTTGGTTGTTAAAACTTGGGAGGTATGTAATATACCAATATTGTCACAGCTAATGCTATTAGCAATGCTCATAGCAGCAGTAGCAGCAGTTACAGTGGTACCATTTATTATCATAGAAGTAGCTGCAGTAATACAACAACAACTACTACTACTACCACTACTACTACTACTACTACCACTACTCGTACTAAACCTACTTCCACTACAACCACCGCTTCTTCACTCCAATTGCTACTTCTAATGCTGGCTCTGGTGCCACTCCAACCACTTCAACTTTTACGATTATTGCTACGACTACGCATTTGTGTAAACAGTTTCAGAGCTTTAACATCACAAATGAGCCCCTAGCATATTGACGTACGCGCTAGGCACCGTGGGATTGAAGTGGGGTCTCGATATCTAGCTTTGCACATTAACAGATACTGCATAGTGTAGTAGATGAGCTGACTAAAGTTTGGTTGAATATGTGAAGTTGCATCATACTAAATTAATATGCAAAAACGCACCGCATCGCGTGGTCCAGAACAATCCAGTAGGCCTGCACTTTGCTTCTATAAATTAGCTGGCTAACCAAGCTAGCTAACGCATTAACATTATTAGCGATTCAGTCAAAGCCTTTTGAAAGCTCGATATCATCAACAGTAACGCAGGTGATGTTCTGTTCGTGTTTCTGGCTCAGTTGAAGTGTACCGCACCAACCTTAGTTGCGCATACCATCATTTCTCATCTGCTATAGCCAGCTAGCTAGCTAGGGCACTACATGAAAATGGTGGCACTAAGCAGCCTGTCTTTCATGTAGCTCCGTAGCTAGCTAGCTGGCTATTGTAGACGTCAAATTATGCTGGCTGGGTAGGAAAAATTTAGGCATTGCTTCCACTAGCCAGCTAAGTTACATTCTCAGGACAGATCCTGACTTTATAAGCGGCACTTCAGACTCGTTGCATCATACCTGATTAATATGCAAAAAGACACCGCATCGTCCTATAGTCCTATACAATCCAGTGAGATTGTACGTTGCTGTTGATTCAAACGAGAGTGAATGGACTCTAAGGCAGTAATGAATATCAGTATGTGCATTAAACTACATAACAACAACATCAATGAATATTTTCAGTATGGCATCTCAGCGCAAGTGTAGCCTGCGATTCAGAATTTATTGTTGTTTGGCCTCGACACTCCATTCAACGGCGTAGAGTATCTTCCGAGTTATTTTCCACACACTTCTCCGGCAGTTCAGCACCTCTGACATCCTCACTTCGGCATAATACAATACCAATACCCGGCCGCCATTTTTGTCTATACGAGACCCCCTTTCAATCCCACAATTCCTCACGCAGACTGTTGCATCACATCGTCGATCAATGGGTTCATAAACTGTACTTTGGAGTCAGTGCTGAAGATGTTCCTGTGGCATTTTGGTCCATGCCAACTCAACACCATAAAGCACTTTCTTTATATTTGTCTGTCACTCATTTAAGCAGCAAGCATTTCATTCCATCTCACCTCAAATGCGCCCCACTGGTCTGAGCAATGGGAACTGAACTCACTCTGTTATAAACTGACTGAATTTAACAGTTAAATTAATGCATTGCTTCCTGGTTATTTTAACTGTAAGAGGAGTCCTGTGCGCATTTAACTGTGGTATACGATTAACATACACGGAACTCTGTTGTAAACTTAGTTGTAAAATAACAGCTAAAATAATTGGCAAAAAAGGTGCCAGTTAAATTAACTGGCAAAAAAAGGTGCAAAAAAGGTGTCATATCAACTAAACCAGCATTAGATGAGACATACTTAAACGACCCAATGTCCTGCAGGAAGTATCCATTTTAACCCTTAAATACATCTGGGGTCAATTTCGATCCCTCGTGACAGTTATGCAGCGAAAACATTTTGTTTCATTGTGATTTTTTATGAATTTTGCTTATGTGACCCAACAATTAAAAATAAAGTATTCCACAGTTTTACGTATATTTTGGTCTTCCTATATTGTTGTCTAAGTTTTGTTCTGGAATCAACAACAAAGTGCTCATTCAGGAGAAACATTATAATCCACTGATGAACAGCAAGCTCTGATGCAGTGCTTACAAATGTAATGTGGTTGTCTAAAGTTTGCTAGCTAGTGCCAGAGATGCATGGTATCAAGAACACCCAAAATAATTTTTTTGCCTTGTAACTTTTATACAATTTTCATATAATTTCACACTTGAATTTCTCGCCTCAGGGGATTTTTCTGGCCCAAACTGCTAGCCACAGGTCCTTGCTAGCTGCATGAGAAGCAAAGTTTAACGCCTTCTTGTTTTTTATGACATCATCATAGCAGAGCTGCTATTCACTGGTGAACAATAATGTCACTCCTGGACGAACATAATTTTGTTTATCCCGGTACAACCCTAAAGCTGCTTTCACACCAGACGCGAAACAAATTTTTTGCATGACAGATTACATTCAAAGTCAATGCAAAGACGTGAATGCAAGCGAAACGTCCAGTGTGAAAGCGGCTTAAAGCGGTGATATCAGATTGCATCCATAGCATTAGGTACATGTAAAGGAATGATTCAAACCATATCAGCATATAAATGGTCGGCAGAAACGCTTACACAGTATAAGGATATGCAGCACAATTCAAATTATGCTCAATAAGTATGAAGATATGTTTTAAAAAACATTATCTTTGTGTTATGCTATGGACACCAACTGGCACTCAAGGCAAAAATATAGCATAACTGAAATGATACTGTATATTGAACTGCAGAGACAAGATTCAAGTGTAAGCAATTTGTATTAATGAGCAGGTGTACAAAAAAGAGAGACCACCGAGTACATACACTGCCGTGAAAAAGTATTTGCCCCCTTCCTGATTTCTTTTTTTTTTGCATATTTGTCACGCTTAAATGTTTGAGATCATCAAACAAATTTTAATATTAGACAAAGACAACCCGAGTAAATACAAAATGCAGTTTTTAAATGATGAGTTTATTTATTAAGGGAAAAAAGCTATCCAAACTAACCTGGCCCTATGTGAAAAAGTAATTGCCCCCTACATCCTAATAACTGGTTGTGCCACCCTCGGCGACAACAACTGCAATCAAACGTTTGTAATAGCTGGCAATGACATTCACAACACTGTGGAAGAATTTTAGCCCACTCTTCTTTGCATAATTATTTTAATTCAGCCACATTGGAGGGGTTTTGAGCATGAATGGCCTGTTTAAGGTCATGCCAATGCATCTCAATAGGATTTCAGCCCGGTCTTTGACAAGACTACTCCAAAATCTTCATTTTGTTTTTTTTTAAGCCATTCAGAGGTGGACTTGCTGGTGTGTTTCAGATCATTGTCCTGCTGCATAACCCAAGTGCGCTTGAGCTCGAGATCACAATCTGAGGGTTGGACGTTCTCCTTCAGGATTTTTCGGTAGAGAGCAGAATTCATAGTTCCATCAAATACAACAAGTCGTCCAGGTCCTGAAGCAGCAAAGCAGCCCCAAACCATCACACTACCACCACCATGTTTGACTTTTGGTATTATGTTCTTTTTATGAAATGCTGTGTTAGTTTTACGCCAGATGTAATGGGATGCACACCTTCCAAAAAGTTCAACTTATGTCTCATCAGTCCACAGAATATTTTCCCAAAAGTCTTGGGGATCATCAAGATGTATTTTGGCAAATGTGAGATGAGCCTTTGTGTTCTTTTTGGTCAGCAATGGTTTTCGCCTTGGAACTCTCCCATGGATGCCATTTTTTGCCCAGTCTCTTTCTTATTGTTGAATCATGAACACTGACTTTAACTGAGGCAAGTGAGGCCTGCAGTACTTCAGATGTTGTTTTGGGGTTTTTTGTGACCTCCTGGATGAGTCGTCAATGCGCTCTTGGAGTAATTTTGGTAGGCCGGCCACTCCTGGGAAGGTTCACCACTGTTCCAAGTTTTCTCCATTTGTGGATAATGGCTCTCACCGTGATTCGCCGGAGTCCCAAAGCCTTAGAAACGGTTTTGCAACCCTTTCCAGACTGATAGATGTCAATTTCTTTGTTTCTCATCTGTTCTTGAATTTCTTTAGTTCGCGGCATGACATGTTGCTTTTTGAGATCTTTTAGCCTACTTCACTTTGTCAGACAGGTTCTATTGAAGTGATTTCTTGATTCAAAAGGTCTGCCAGTAATCTGGCCCGGGTGTGGCTAGTGAAACTGAACTCAAAAAATGTGGTTAATCACAGTTAATTCATGATTTAACGGGGGGATTACTTTTTCACATAGGGCCAGGTAGGTTTGGATAACTTTTTCCCCTTAATAAATGAAATCATCATTTAAAAACTGCATTTTGTATTTACTCCAGTTATCTTTTTCTTATACTGAAATTTGTTTGATCTGAAACATTTCAGTGTGAAAAATATGCAAAAAAGTAAGAAATCAGGAAGGGGGCAAATACTTTTTCACGGTACTGTACTTTTCCTAATTCCTTAGCCTACTTGAACTTTTGTTTTTCTAAAGTAATCTGGGAACTTGTTGTGCACTTGCTGTGCTGATAACATGATGTAAACAGTTTTGTTTCTTTTCGTTGTTCCCTTATTGGCCACAAAAATGAACTCATTGAGCAAAAACACAAAAAGCGGGAAACAGAACTCGGTTGCAAATTACCGCGCTTAAGCTGACCCGCTCGTCGCAGCGATCTCATTCAGCACCCCCTCCTCGTCCCCCACGGCGACGGCTGACTGCGAACACAGCGCGGTGCGGCCCACAAAGAAACGCTTTAGTGCCATTGTCCGATCAGTTATGAGCACGCGCTTCCCCGGGGCTCACAGAGACTGACTTCCGTGGCCCGCTCGCTAAATCACTTGACCCCCGCTCTCGGAGTTCGGTTCCTCTTTTCGAGACAGATTATCGGCTCGGCGGGGCCCCAAAGAAAAGAGAGCATTAGGAGAGAGGAGAGGAAAATGAAGATGGAAAGGTGCGATAGTATTTCATGTTCCGGCGGCAGCTCCTCCGCCGAGCTGGTGCCGCCGCTTCATCTCAGTGAAAATTAAAAAGCGCCCGTCGGCGTGAATTATGGCCGCGTTAATTGCTTGCCACCTCCTGGAAGAGGTAAACAATTGCTTAGCCATTATGCATTAATAAAGTTATGAGAAGTGATGAAGTGCTGCTGGAATATGGCTCTGTCATTCCTGCCCTTTGTCTCTCTCTGCCACACTCATTACGCACCCCCCCCCCCCCCCGACGCCTCTCAAGATCCAGCGGCAGGCGACGTAAATCACCATCTCAGCCAGGTCCTTCTGAGGTCAGAGATGCATATAATGGATAGTGTGTACGATCAGGGGAATGCGTTTAAAAAGTGCTGTCATTTTAACAAAATGGCAAAACCAAAATGTATGAAAATACGCTTCAGTAGAAGCTGGAAACCTATGCATCGAACGCATGCGGATTCGGCGATTAACGCAAATAAAACGCATGCAACCTGGAGCCGTGTTTTGCCTAAAGGTAGAGCTATTTCTCTGGCACGTGAACTGTTGATGATTTGAGCCCCCATGAAGCCACAGTGTGATCAGTATGGCACTTATACCATTGAGCAAGAGCTCTTAGACTGACACGACTCCAGGAGTTACTGGTGCCTGGTTCATCTAATCAACTGTGTGGCTCTTTGGATCAAAGTGTACGCTTAATTACTAATTTAAAACACGTTAAATGTAGGAAAAACTGTAAAATCAACTATGACTTTGTCCCAACAGTTATGGAGCTCACAGGATTTGGGACCCAGAGTGATAGGGCCAGCGCATTAGCTCATAATACTGAACTAAATCAAAAGCATTGCTTCAGTGCTCTTCACCTGATGACATGTTATGGTTTAGTACCAGAAAATGATTGTCTCTATGTGTGTGTGTGTGTGAGTGATTGTGTGTGTGTGTTCATGCATTTGTATTTGTATGTGCTTGCGTGTGTGTATGTCTGCATTTGTGCGTATGTATGTGCGTGTGCGTGTAGATGTGCGTGCATGCGTGTAAGTATGTGTGTGTGTGTGGGTGTGTGTGTGTGTGCGCGCACGTATGTGTGTCTGTGTGCGTGCGCGTGTGTGCATGGGTGCGCGTGTGGGTGTGTAAGTTCACATATGCGTTTATGTGTTTGGATTTGTATGTGCATGCGTGTGTATATGTCTGTACGTGAATGTATATATTTGCACGTGCGCACATGCGTTTATGAATTTGTGAGTGTGGGTGTGCGTGTGTGTGTGTGTGTGTACCTTGATATGACCTTGGGGAGGGAGTCAAGAGAACAGTAGGTGCGGGCAGTGAAGTTGTGCTCGACTGAAATATATTGACAGGTGTCAGCATAATTGTCATATTTTCACTTTATATTCATTTTTGTCTCATTCGCTGCAGTGGTGATATGTGTACATGTTTGACAGTTCTCATTATTGCTTTGGCAGAAGTTCAGCTGGCTTTTCCAATAAAACTGTATGAATCACAGATTGCGAGGAAAGGAGGTGGGGGGGAGAGAGAGACTACGATACTGTACTGTACTCACAGAACTTTGGACTGAAAACACAAAGCCTTCGTTTGTCTGTGTGGATACGTTAAAAGGTAAAAAAACTAAATTAGCCTAAAAACACAAAGTACTTCTTCATTCATTCTGCTTATTTTTTGAAAGACAGTGACCAAAGGGCCAAGATTTGGAGAGAGACATCAATTACGGCTTAATCATTTAATGTTATTTGCTTTTAGTATATATCGCGATTTACTTTGGATATTTTTTCACCCTGTCAAACTATGTACTATTTTTAGGCCTTCGAGTGAAAACCCTGTGAAATTTTAGTGGAACGTGGAAGATCTATATCAGATGAGACTTGAGGTGCATTAGGTTTAACTCCGTTTATGTCGAGGATCAACCCAGATTTCTTCCACTCCAGACATTTAGATTCCTTTTCTCTCGCCAGGATGCTGTTATGTGTCTGACGACAGCTCCTCTCCTTTCATGACTGACATTTTTACGGCGTTTTATCGCAGGGTTGAGAAACGGCAGTCAGTTGTCACCCTTTTAAGGAATCTGTCCAGGTGAATTTACTACTGCGACACAGAATGCAAGTGCACTACAAAATTAAAAGTAAGGCTTATATGGGGTGAGTTGCTGTCAAAAGATTCCTGTGTGTACAAGTGAAAATTTGTGCGCATATTTAAAATTTGTGCATATTAGTCAATTGTCATGCATGAATAAAAATTTTGTAAACTCATGTTTAAGTCAAATCATACATAGAATATGTAGTGTGTATTTTCTCTGCGAGAATACAACTCACAGAATGACAACTTTACAAAATTATGAAGAAGGATTGCAGTTTTATGGGCGTGTTTTCTTCATCATGAAAACGAATCTGACAACAGTGACGTTACTGTCAAAACTACGTCATGAGGTCACAAGTATTATGTATCAAGTGGAAGATAACGTCCATTCCACAGACTGCGCATGCGTCCTAAGTGCAAATGTGGGTTTAACTCATTGAGTGCACACAAGAACTGGAGAGGGTGTCGTGTCACCACCTCACTACAAGCGAAGTTGAAGAAACCAAAATGGCGTCCAGTGCACTGCACCTCCCCAGTTTCCCAGAGAGTATAATGGAGAAATGTGAGCTATTTTCTTTAAAATTAAGGGGTCTAGTGCCATATTTTCAACACAGATGTAACCGAAATGCATATAGAAATAAGAATCAATGGTTTATTTTCTGTGACACTTTTCGAGAATAAAGTTATCAGGGGGTGTTGTTTTATTCATCGCAATCAACATTTGAGTCACTGAGTGTAATAGTGGTCTAACTCTAATTTTCCCATTTTTGAGTTAGACCCATTTTTTCGCAAGTTAAAGGTAAAATCTATTCAGGGCATAAGTGGTCTAGATGTCACAGTGATGCATCTTACTATACAGAGATTTTAGTTATCTTCACTTCCATTAAGACAAAAAGCGTGAGTGCAACAGTGGTCTAACTCTTTGAACCCTTCAAAAGTCAAGGATTTGAAAGATGATCTCAACCTTGTACCGCCTGTCCACCACTCATGTTATCTGGGTCTGATCGAAGATGAAGATGGCCCAAACTTTCATCCAGATGATGACAGCGATGACAGCTGTGAGGAACAAGATTAGCTGATGGATGACTTTCTCAGTGGTCAGCAGTTTTTGAGATACAATGTTTCACTTTTGATCTGTATTCTCTTGTTATTTTGTGTTTCGAATTCCAAGGATGCCAGAAATTAAAGCTATTATTGAGTTATTAAAATTGAGTTATTAATGTACTTGTCTTAAGTCAGCTACATTTGTTAAGACAGCCAGTGGAAGAGTGGTCTAACTTATAAAAAAAGGCCTTTTTCAGAAAATTTAGAGAAAGTAACCTCTGAAACATTACTTTTGCGGAAAAAAGTAGTGTTATCTTGAAAAACATGGTCATAAACTCTCAGGTTAACAACAGATGGCACACCCTACATGTGTCCTGAATTTTATCCAGGGCTTGAACTTTGGCATAGATTATCTCAAAACTATGAAAAACGGAGTTAGACCATTCTTGTCCTCAGGGGCTCATTTGACCAGCCGGTTGGTTGTATTGAGTAATGAGAATGAATAGCTGATGAACGGCCAACAAAGACCATGATCATGTAATAATTATTTGTCGAAAGCATTCATTCACTGAATGCAATTGCGACATTAGGTAAAGCAGCTTACTGTGATCGTGTCTGTTCTGTTCTCTAGCTAGCTAACATTGTTTTATGTATTTGGTTGTGGGTATTATGTGGATAATTAAAGTTCATTGTTTGGCATATCACTTGGCACGCAAGATATTATTGAACTCAGCTATACTTCCAATCGCGAGCTGAACAAGTTAGTAATCCTTTTAAATGGTTATGATATCAAAATTGATCATATTCTCTCTGTTGGCTGCTAGCTAGCTAGCATTATTACAAACATTTCCACCAAATTAGCTGGCCAGGTCAGGTAAAACCATCCTTCTGCGATAATACCAATTTCAGAGAGCCCAATCTTTAGTCAACATTGCTCGCCACTCACAATTTGCCACATCATATCGCACTGCTCGTGCCAATGATGCTTGATAGACGAAGTTTCACATGCACCTTAGCACACGTTATGACATTACTGACCAATGTTTTCTATAGATAGCTAAAGATATTCTGTAAACGATCATTATTGTTACATGCTGAACAAGCGTGGCTGTGTAGCCAGCCAGCTAACTTTAATGTTCTTTTCGCTTTTGAGCAATATGGGCTGTGTGATATCTGATTTCAGCTTAAAGCACAAATTGAGCTTCAGTTAGCTTACATGAATAGGTTCGAACATCCCTTGCTAGCCTAATGTCTGTATGCACTGTAGACACTGCAGCGAGCTAATGTTATCACTGTCCCAGCATTTAACCAGACCTCAATCCTCTGTCTTTACTTAAAGGTGGCAGGAAGATTGAAATAATGAATGTGTGGTTGGGAAAATGAGCAAAATTTTATCTCTGCTGGTAATCGGACTGATTTTGTTCCTATGTACACTCTATAAATTAAACCCACGTTTGCACTTAGGAAACATGCGCAGTTTGTGGAATTGATGTTATCTTCCACTCGATGCAGAATACCTGTGACCTCGTGATGCAGTTTTGACAGTAATGTCATGGTTGTCAGATTCGTATTCGTAATGAAGAAAACACCCATAAAACTCCAAACCGTATTTGTAATTTTGTAAAGTTGTAACTTTGTGAGTTGTATTATCACAGAGAAAATACACACTACATACTCTATGTATGATTTGACTTAAATAAGAGTTTACAAAATTTTTATTTATGCACGACTATAGACTAATATGCACACACTTTAAATATGTGCACAAATTTTTATGTGTACACACACAAATCTTTTGACAGCAACCTTACCCCATAGGCTTAACACTGTTCTACTGAACTTTCATGCCATTCTGTGACTAATTTACTCAAACACAATTGGTGAGAAAAAAAATAAAAAATTGCTGCAGTGTTGACTGTAACAACTCTGTGTGTGTGTGTGTGTGTGTGTGTGTGTGTATGCACATGTGTGCGAGGGAACATGTACATGAGTTCGTGTGTGCCAATCACATCTCTTCCTCAAACGTCCTAATAAATATGACATGAATGTTGTACCGGAATGTGCGCTGTAATTACCTGATTATGGATCGATTAGAGGGTGGGTCATTGTGCATTGGGGGCGGTTCTGTGTGCATGGGGGGCGGGTCTCTGTGTAGGGGTGTGTCTATGTGCATGGGGCGAGTCAGTGAGTATGGGGGTGAGTCTGTATACATGGGGGCGGGTCTATGTGCAGGGTGTCGGGTCAATGCACATGGTGGCGGGTCTGTGTGCATGGGGAGTGGGTCAGTGCGTGTAAGGGGCGGGTCAGTGTGCATAGGGTGCGTCAGTGAGCGCTGGAATGGGGAAAACATCTCAATGCCTGCGGTGATTTTCACGTTGTGACAGGCTGACTGAAGACTGAAGGGGTTTGTTCATTAGCGTAATGAAAGAGGCGACAGAGTGCGTCGCGACGGCTGTCACAGGGAGTGATGTCTTCCCCGCGTTCGCCATCTCACCTGCCAGGCGCCACCTTATTGATTACGATGCGACCCTCATATTTCAGTTTAAATTAAATACGGTCAGCGGCAGCCCATGGAACTGAAGTGGACCCACGTGTGTGAAGAGCACAGCCGCGGGACACAGACACATAGGTAGGGACAAAAGAAATAGCTGATAAAGATACAAACTCCACTCTGACAGAGAAAGCTGTCTGCCCAGCTCACAATAATGCTATTTATACCATTCCTCATGCAGGAGAAATGGATACTGCAGTGGATATGGTGGAACATACTGTACATCACTGTGTTGTGCTGTGAGAGGGGTACAGTACTCTGAGTTAGATGTGGGATCATATCACCGTTGGGGTGACACGGTAGGGCAGCTGTGGCCTCAGAAGAAGTAGGTTCTGTGTTTGAGTCCCTCCGGGCCTCTCTGAGTGGAGTTTAAATGCTCTCGCCATATTTCCAATTTCTCCCTTCAACAGGGATTGCCAGGTCTGACCCTCGAAACCAAATCCTGCCCTGGTTATCTTTTCACCTGGATAATTAAAGGAAAAGTAAACGCATGGTAAACCTTCATTGCCAGATAAAGTACATAATCTCTGCTATCCAAAACAATTTATATTTTGAAATTTTGTTCGCATCATTTAATCTGCTTTCAAACATCGCAGAAACCTAGACATTTCAGAATCTGCCGCCATAGAAAATAATCGACCAATCAAACAATAGGAAATATTCTGCATAGACCAGTGCGTGACGTCACCTGGGCTGATCATGTCTTTCGAGTGTATGAAGTCAAAGTATAAGTATAGACAGATGAAGGAACCCCTTGCAATTCAGCCCCTCTATTAGCGGAGGTTGGTGCTCTCAGAACGGACAGTACATACAAATAAAGAGCAAAAACGCATAAAGAGCCAAGAGCACCTAAATAAATTGATGCAAGTGGTTCGAGTGCTCCAGTCTCGTCTTTTAAGCATTAAGTATTGAAAGTTGAGTCAATGATTAAGAGCAGTGACGTGCCATCGGAGCTCAGTTAGGTGAGGCAGAAACCAAACGATAACTCCCTGTTACTTTGCTTGATTAGCAATCAGAGGATTGATTAACTAATTTACAAGACTTAACGGCAGAATGGCGCGCCGTGCCAATTTCATCCATGACATTAATGCTCAGTGCATCAAACTTAAAATGCCCATGAGACAGCAAATTTGTTAATATTTGCTGAGAGGAAGCAATGCCATTAACAAATATTAAAACCTTTCTTATGCCGCGTTCACTGCGTGGTCAAATATGTTCACGATAATGTTTCCCCTCTTAAATATGTACTTTTTAATGCCATTCAAAAATTAGATATATAGAGTTTATTTTCAGTCCTCTTTCATAATCTGATAAACAAAAGATCAAAACACAGAATTACACAGTACACGGAATTACCGAGAGAGCTGAGATTTTTTTCTAATAGCCTAATTATTAAGATTTCCATCCTTGCAGTCCTGAATCAAAGCATAAACGTAAATGAATCTTTTTGTCATTATCACCTCGTAATCATTACAGGCTGCATATAGCCTAGGCTCGGTCTTAATTGTTTGGTAAAACAAACAAACTAACTAAAAAGTTAAAATTGATTGATTGTCAATCAGGAAGAGTACGTGGAAACAGGTTGTGTGGCTGTTGGGTGTCCCAACGAAACAGGCGATCCAAACCTGCCTGATGTGAGCTACCAGCCCGAGAGACGTAGGCGTTCTCTTCTCGCCGAACGAACATGGCGGCTTGCTTGAGCGGTCTTATAACAGATATTTACATGCAGATTACTTGGTGTAAAAAATTTTTTAAAAAATAATGGTTTATCGTTTTGGATAGCAAAGATTATGTACTTTATCTGGCAGTGAAGTTTTACCATGCGTTTACTTTTCCTTTAATTTTAACTTAACTGTTCGTGCTTCTGATTAGTGAGATTGTCTTGACACCTGACTCCCAGGTAAAGAGAGGGCGGAGAACTAGCACTTCTTGAAGAGTATGAGATGATGATCCCTATTTCATCATAATTACACTCTAACCACTGCCCTTGACTGAGGCTCCGGCTTTAGAAAGACATGCTGTATAGGAACACTCCTACCAGTGTCCCTGACCAAGGCTCTGGCTTTAAAAAGACAGGCTCTATAGGAACACTCCTACCAGTGTCCCTGACCAAGGCTCTGGCTTTAGAAAGACATGCTCTATAGGAACACTCCTACCAGTGTCCCTGACCAAGGCTCTGGCTTTAGAAAGACATGCTCTATAGGAACACTCCTACCAGTGTCCCTGACCAAGGCTCTGGCTTTAAAAAGACAGGCTCTATAGGAACACTCCTACCAGTGTCCCTGACCAAGGCTCTGGCTTTAAAAATACAGGCTCTATAGGAACACTCCTACCAGTGTCCCTGACCAAGGCTCTGGCTTTAGAAAGACATGCTCTATAGGAACACTCCTACCAGTGTCCCTGACCAAGGCTCTGGCTTTAAAAATACAGGCTCTATAGGAACACTTCTACCAGTGTCCCTGACCAAGGCTCTGGCTTTAAAAATACATGCTCTATAGGAACACTCCTACCAGTGTCCCTGACCAAGGCTCTGGCTTTAGAAAAACATGCTCTATAGGAACACTCCTACCAGTGTCCCTGACTAAGGCTCTGGCTTTAGAAAGACAGGCTCTATAGGAACACTCCTACCAGTGTCCCTGACTAAGGCTCTGGCTTTAGAAAGACATGCTCTATAGGAACACTCCTACCAGTGTCCCTGACTAAGGCTCTGGCTTTAGAAAGACATGCTCTATAGGAACACTCCTACCAGTGTCCCTGACCAAGGCTCTGGCTTTAGAAAGACATGCTCTATAGGAACACTCCGACCAGTGTCCCTGACCAAGGCTCTGGCTTTAGAAAGACATGCTCTATAGGAACACTCCTACCAGTGTCCCTGACCAAGGCTCTGGCTTTAGAAAGATATGCTCTATAGGAACACTCCTACCAGTGTCCCTGACCAAGGCTCTGGCTTTAGAGAGACATGCTCTATAGGAACACTCCTACCAGTGTCCCTGACCAAGGCTCTGGCTTTAGAGAGACATGCTCTATAGGAACACTCCTACCAGTGTCCCTGACCAAGGCTCTGGCTTTAGAAAGACATGCTCTATAGGAACACTCCTAGCAGTGTCCCTGACCAAGGCTCTGGCTTTAGAGACACAGGCTCTATAGGAACACTCCTGCCAGTGTCCCTGACCAAGGCTCTGGCTTTAGAGACACAGGCTCTATAGGAACACTCCTGCCAGTTTCCCTGACCAAGGCTCTGGCTTTAGAAAGACATGCTCTATAGGAACACTCCTACCAGTGTCCCTGACCAAGGCTCTGGCTTTAGAAAGACATGCTCTATAGGAACACTCCTACCAGTGTCCCTGACCAAGACTCTGGCTTTAGAAAGACATGCTCTATAGTAACACCCCTACCAGTGTCCCTGACCAAGGCTCTGGCTTTGGAGACACATGCTCTATAGGAACACTCCTACCAGTGTCCCTGACCAAGGCTCTGGCTTTAGAAAGACATGCTCTATAGGAACACTCCTACCAGCGTCCCTGACCAAGGCTCTGGCTTTAGAAAGACATGCTCTATAGGAACACTCCTACCAGTGTCTCTGACTAAGGCTCTGGCTTTAGAAAGACATGCTCTATAGGAACACTCCTACCAGCGTCCCTGACCAAGGCTCTGGCTTTAGAAAGACATGCTCTATAGGAACACTCCTACCAGTGTCCCTGACTAAGTTTCTGGCTTCATAAAGACATGCTCTATAGGAACACTCCTACCAGTGTCCCTGACTAAGTCTCTGGCTTCAGAAAGACATGCTCTATAGGAACACTCCTACCAGTGTCCCTGACTAAGTCTCTGGCTTCAGAAAGACATGCTCTGTAGGAACACTCCTACCAGTGTCCCTGACCAAGGCTCTGGCTTTAGAAAGACATGCTCTATAGGAACACTTCTACCAGTGTCTCTGACCAAGGCTCTGGCTTTAGAAAGACATGCTCTATAGGAACACTCCTACCAGCGTCCCTGACCAAGGCTCTGGCTTTAGAAAGACATGCTCTATAGAAACACTCCTACCAGTGTCCCTGACTAAGTCTCTGGCTTCAGAAAGACATGCTCTATAGGAACACTCCTACCAGTGTCCCTGACTAAGTCTCTGGCTTCAGAAAGACATGCTCTATAGGAACACTCCTACCAGTGTCCCTGACCAAGGCTCTGGCTTTAGAAAGACATGTTCTATAGGAACACTCCTACCAGTGTCTCTGACCAAGGCTCTGGCTTTAGAAAGACATGCTCTATAGGAACACTCCGACCAGTGTCCCTGACCAAGTCTCTGGCTTTAGAAAGACATGCTCTATAGGAACACTCCTACCAGTGTCCCTGACCAAGGCTCTGGCTTTAGAAAGACATGCTCTATAGGAACACTCCTACCAGTCTCCCTGACCAAGGCTCTTGCTTTAGAAAGACATGCTCTATAGGAACACTTCCACCAGTGTCCCTGACTAAGGCTCTGGCTTTAGAAAGACACACTCTGTAGGAACACTCCTACCAGTGTCCCTGACCAAGGCTCTGGCTTTAGAAAGACATGCTCTATAGGGACACATTGATCGGAGTGTTCCTATAGAGCATGTCTTTCTAAAGACATAGGAACACTCCGATCAATGTGTCCCTGACCAAGGCTCTGGCTTTACAAAGACATGCACTATAGGAACACTCCGACCAGTGTCCCTGACCAAGGCTCTGGCTTTACAAAGACATGCTCTATAGGAACACTCCTACCAGCGTCCCTGACCAAGGCTCTGGCTTTCGAAAGACATGCTCTATAGGAACACTCCTACCAGCGTCCCTGACCAAGGCTCTGGCTTTACAAAGACATGCTCTATAGGAACACTCCTACCAGTGTCTCTGACCAAGGCTCTGGCTTTAGAAAGACACGCTCTGTAGGAACACTCCTACCAGTGTCCCTGACCAAGGCTCTGGCTTTAGAAAGACATGCTCTGTAGGAACACTCCTACCAGTGTCCCTGACCAAGGCTCTGGCTTTAGAAAGACATGCTCTATAGGAAAACTCCTACCAGTGTCCCTGACCAAGGCCCTGGCTTTAGAAAGACATGTTCTATAGGAACACTCCTACCAGTGTCCCTGACCAAGGCTCTGGCTTTAGAAGGGGCGGGCAATTCCGGTCCTGGAGGGCCAGTGTGTATGCAGGTTTTTATTTCTATCCATTACCCTGACTAATTGAGTTAATTAATTGCATACACAAATATAGATTTGTGCAAAGATTAGATCAAAGAAAACATTTTTATGTGGGGAGATGAGAACAGTCTTTGTTGGCCATTCATGATAATTTAAAGAAATGCGCCTGGAATGTCAGATTTCAGAAATAGTTTGGCTAATTTATATTATCAACTTATTCAAGGCCAGAAGTTGGTGTGAAAACCAGGGACAGATACGGCCCTCGTTGCCCACCTCTGCTCTATAGGAACACTCCTACTAGTGTCCCTGACCAAGGCTCTGGCTATAGAAAGACATGCTCTATAGGAACACTCCTACCAGTGTCCCTGACCAAGGCTCTGCCTTTAGAAAGACATGATTTAATAGCAGGGCTGCCCACCCCTGTTCCTGGAGAGCTACCATCCTGAAGGTTATCACTCCAACCAAAGCAAACCACACCTGCTTTCCCAGTTACAGATCTTGAGGAGCTGCTAATGAGCTGAATCAGGTGTGTTGAATTAGGGTTGGAGCACAAACCTACAGGATGGCAGCTCTCCATGAACAGGGTTGGGCAGCCCTGATCTATAGGACCACTCCAACCAGTGCTCCTGACTAAGGCTTTAGAACTGGAATTAGTCCCAGGGTGCTTCTCTGTGGCTGCCCACTGCTCGTAAGTAACTTGGATGGGTCAAATGCAGAGACAAATCTCCCTACAGATTTTAACAAACTTTATCAGGGATCATCAAGTTTTGGTCCTCGATGGCCACGTACTGTTGGTTTTCCTCACTCCCTTTACCTGGCAGGCAGATCTGAGGACAGTCTGGTCAATCAGAGGCATTAACAGTTTAGTTAATTAGTTAATTATGTGGGAAAAGAAAAAGCCAGGGCTGGATTTGGATTTGAAGACCAGATTTGGTGATCTTGAAGTATACCATCCTCTGATTAATGCTCTATGTTGTGCTTCTTTGTGACCTTTCTCATTTTTACCTCCGCCAAGGAGGTTATGTTTTGCTTCCGTTGTTTTATTTATTAGTTGTCAAAATCGACAACCATGTCACTTTGTTCCGTTAGTCGTCTGTCTGTCTGTTTCTCAGTCTGTTAGCAGGATATCTCAAAAACGGCTGCATAGATTTCAACCAATCTTTGCAGGATGTTACAGTAGCACAAGAGGAACAATAGATTAAATTTAGGCATATCTAGGCTAAAGTACAGCTGAGATATTGGCCAAAGTACAAATGCAGCTATGCTGGCGGAGATTAAGTACAGCTGAGATATAGGCCAAAGTACAAATCCAGCTATGCTGGCGGAGATTTGATGTCTCGAGTCAGACACCAGACGATTTCGACAACGGTCCCACTAGGCGGGAGTCATTGGTTGTCGAAATTGACACTCATGTCACTTCGTTCCATTAGTTGGTTGTCGAAATCCGACAACCATGTCACTTCGTTCCGTTAGTCGTCTGTCTGTCTGTTTGTCTGTTTGTTAGCAGGATATCTCAAAAACGGCTGCATAGATTTCAACCAAACTTTGCAGGATGTTACAGTAGCACAAGAGGAACAAGTGACTAAATTTAGGCATATCTAGGCCAAAGTCCAGCTGAGATATAGGCCAAAGTACAAATCCAGCTATGCTGGCGGAGATTTGAGGTCTTTCCAATGGGCCGGATTTCCAATCGGCGTGCTTTTGGGTTTTGCTGCCACCTGTAGAATGCAACAATACCCTACATCAGCCAACGAAAATAACTAATACAAAGAGTTGCCTTGGCATGGCGGAGGTATGCGCTCTACCGAGTGCCCTTAAGTAATATAATATTATCCAGTTGTCCTAGGCCACACATTTAAAGTTCTGAGGCAAAGGTCAAAGTACTAAGTAACTGTTCACCACGTTATGAAATTGATCCTAGTCTCGAGTCAGACACCAGACGATTTTGACAACGGTCCCGTTAGGCGGGAATCATTTATTTGTTTCTCTGTCTGTTGGCAGGATATCTCAAAAATGGTCGCATAGATTTTAACCAAACTTTGCAAGATGTTGAAGTAGCACAAGAGGAACAAGTGATTAAATTTTGGCCTATCTAGGCCAAAGTACAGCTGAGAAAGTTCAGATCCAGCTATGCTGACGGAGGTGTGGGCTCTCGCGAGTCCAGCTCAAGTATAAATAAAGACATTTTGTCATTTTTATTTTTTTTTCCTTTTTATTCCAACCAGGCAAAATGTAGAGTAGGGCTGCCCAGTCCTGTTCCTGAAGAACTAAATATTCTGCAGGTTTTAATACCAACCCTCACGAAGCACACGTCATTCAACAGCAAGAAGAGACCTTATTGATGGGCTAATGAGTGGAACTGGTTGTGCCAGAAAAGTACTGGAATGAAAGTCTCCGGGACTGTGGAGTTCCTGGAGCCAACTTTCAAGCTGTTAGATACCATCCCTGTTCCTGATGATTTACTATCCTGTAGGATTTCACTGCAACCTGAATTTCATGCAACTGATTCTGCTAATTAGCATTTCAGCAGGATCACACCTCATTCAGAGATGAGCACTTTGCTGTGGTCAGACTGAAGACCTAACAATGCTAAATTTCCAGAAACAGGACTTAGCAGCCCTGCTCTAGCTGTTGAATGAGGTGTGCTTTCTTAGGCTTGCAGTAAAAGCCTACAGGATAGTACATCTCCAGGAAGATGGTTGGGCAGCCCTACTGTAGCTGATGAATGAGTTGTCCTTTGCTAGGGTTGGAGTGAAAACCTAAAGGATGGTAGATCTCCAGGAACGGGGTTGGGCAGCCCTGCTTTAGCTGTTGAATGAGCGTGATCTTTGTAAAAGTTGGAGAGAGAACTTACAGGATGGTACAGCTCCAGGAACAGGGTTGGGCAGCCCTGCTCTAGTTGTTAAATGAGCTGTGCTTTAGAGAAGGGGTCACTTAATCAGGACCTCAAATCCTAATTTGGACCTGGCTTTCTTTTCTCTCTGGTAATTATGTCCCCCCCCCCACATATTGTTTTAGGCTAGGTTCCCATTCCCGTTTGCGTTAGCTTCGACATTGGCGTTCCCACTTCGTTTCCGGAACGTAACTCCAAAACCGTTTGCATGATCCTAACGAAACTTTGCATACTTACTTCTCAGGTCCTGAAGTGGTGCCTTTTGGTATGTGCCTGCCTGTCCGTCCATCTGTCTGTCCATTCGAATGTGATCTACTTCTATCCGGAGCATAACTCCTAAACCGTTTGGATCATTCCATGTCAAATCATCCAGATTTGGAGAAATTTTCCAGGTCACCTCCTCAAAAAATTTTTGCAAAAATTCACGAGTAAATATTCTCACAAAATGAAAAAATGCCAAATATTAGGCCAGTATCTCAAACAGTTTTCAAGTTATAGCCCTTTGAAATTTGAATAATATTTAAATTTTTTGGCGAACCCATTTTCAGCCAACTTATTGCTCCAAATTGATTGCTCACACAAGGCTGAAACTGGGTATACTAACCATATTCATCCCCTAGAATCTGAAAATGGCCTTAGATTCTGTGTGTCTTGATCCACTTTTATATGGTAAAGCCTCAAAATCAGCCGAATACGCAAAACACCCAAAAACAACACCACATTTTATGACCTGAAACTCAGGAACTAAGTAAGATAAAAGGGTAGAATTCATTTTTTATGATTTTATATTTCTCTCTGTAAAAAATACAGTTATCCAAATAATATCATTTGTAGAAGTTTTTTAATGAAATAATTTCTAAGTAAATTTTTCCGGTTTTGCCCCAAAATGCCCATTTTTGGGGGCAAAAAATGACCATGTCACCATCTCTCTGAAATTTTTACTGTGCAATCTTATAAATGTGAACAGTGTCTGACAAAAAAATTAGAATGATGTTCAGCTTTTCAAAGAATTTTGAGGAGGTGACCGGGCACCCCCTGGATGATTTGACGTGGAATGACCCGTTTGCATGATTTTAACAAAACTTTGCATACTTACTACTCAGGTCCTGCACTGGTGCCTTTTGGTATGTGCCAGTCTGTCTTTCCGTCTGTCCGTCCGTCCGGTGGGTTAGGCAGGGAAGGGGGCCGGGGGGGAGACGTACGCTTTAACGAGTAAAAACACATTCTGGTTAACTAAATATGTGAATAATTAGTGCCTCTCATTGGCCAGACTGACTTTACACTTGACTCCTAGGTCAAGGGAGGATGGAAAACCAGCATACTCAAACTTCAAGGACTGTGATTTGATGATCCCTGGTTTTGAGAGAGAGAGAGAGAGAGAGAGAGAGAGAGAGAGAGCCTCGTAGATTTCCAGGAACAGATTCGGTTATCACGGTTTTACACTGTCCTCCTATGCCTGCTCGCTGTCTCTCTCTCACTCTCTCTCTCTGTCTCTTCTCTTATCCCCCACTGCAGTCAGCCGTTTTCTGTTCCTAATAATGGAGGTGAGAAGAGTGACGGACAGTTCACCTTCCCTGTCCCCTCTCTCTCTGTTCCTTTCGTTCAGTCTTTCTCTTGTCCTCCTTTAGCCTCGGAACTCTCCTCCACCACAACACTCCTACTCATCTGTCTATCTCTCCGTCCTCCCTGATGAATTCGCTGATGCGACTGTATCTCCTTACCTGTTCTTACCCTCTCTCTCCCTCTCTCTCTCTCTCCCTCTCTCCCTCTCTGTCACTCTCTCTATTCAAATGCAAATTTAAATTCAAACTGGAAGGTTCCACGCTGGCGTGACCGTGAACGGAACATTATTGAGCAAGCGGGTGTGTAATGGGTTTATACTATTATTAGACAACAAAATTGCTGATGCAAGAGGCATGCGGTATTTATAAAGTAACCAGCGAGGAATAAATACTGAATCCCGGCAGATTCTCTGCTTCTAAGCTGCGGCTCGGTTCTGGCACAGGCTGTCCGTCATGACGCAGAATGGGACAGATGAAGACTCTGGGCCGATGAGCTGGAGCTTGAGTATAATTTTACCGCTGACTTTAGTGTCACTTACGTTCACTTTTTACTGCAGTTTCTATGGTTCGCTTCCACTTTTTTAACTTTTATGCCTCTTTATTTTTTCGTGTTCTTATTTTTGATTACTTCTTCATCTTCTTCTACACTGTCCTCAAAGTTTTCAAGGGTTTCAATTCTTTTCTTCAATTCATTTCAAAAGCTGGAAGGTGAAGTTTTAGAAAATGGAGAGAATGGGCGACGAAACTCCATTATGATCTCTCTTATTATGAGAAAAATGAAAATTGAGCTCGAGTATGTATTACCTCCAGCCGAACAATGAGGTAGCTTTTCAGAGACATTGCGTGAAAAAAATATGGTTTTGTGTGTGGACTTAGTTACTATTTTATACTTTTTTTTTTGTTTTCATGCCTGACTGTGAAATATGGCTGTGGTGTTTCTACTCTCTCCAAACTTTACCAATAATACATTACCTATAGTATTAGGCTGTTATCGTTGTGGTTGTACCTCAATATTATTCAACTGACAGTTGTGTGATTGTTGATAGATGGTTGTGTAGGTCAGGTATGATTTGTGGGCTGTAATGTGAGTGCAGTTTTCAGTTCTTTCTCTGGTGTGATTGTTTATTTTCAGTCTTTTTCTCTGCAATGTTCGTTCCTATTGGTTTCTCTTCAACTTTTTATGTTCGAAATGCTTGGGTAAGAACTGTTTTCTTTCGTTTAAATAAACAGGAATCGATGCGCAATGATCTATGTCTCTCTCTGTGTCTCTTTTCTCTCTCCCTCTCTCACATGTGTGCATACACACACACACACACACACACACACACATCCATGTACTTCTATCCTAGTGTGGACATTACATTGACTTCCATTCATTATTTGTGTGTCTCTAAAGCCTTTCCCTAATCTAAACAATAAGCAATGTATGCCTAACCCAAACGTTTACCCTAACCTTAACCTATCCCTGATTCTAACATTACCCCTAACCTTAATAAATAAGTCACAATTTGCCTTTGAAATTGTGAGCACATGTGAAAATGTCCTCACTTCCCAA
Source organism: Gymnothorax javanicus (assembly GCA_029692085.1). Taxonomy (NCBI): domain Eukaryota; kingdom Metazoa; phylum Chordata; class Actinopteri; order Anguilliformes; family Muraenidae; genus Gymnothorax; species Gymnothorax javanicus. Next base: position 10,635,145 of record CM056199.1, on the reverse strand, counting down.
AAATGTACCCACTCTTTGGAAAAAAAAAAACATTTTCCGGTTCTCATTTTGTAGCAAGTACAAGAACGCAAGCTTATACACTCCTATGCAGAAAAGAAAAATTGGGCCATCCTCAAAATGGCAAAATATTAAGCTTTTAATGGTCTGAACAACAAATCATTTGTCAGGAAATTAGTGAGGATTAAAGATGTGGACTCGCGAGACCTTCTGTGGCACTAGTTGTTTGTTACCTTGAACTGTTTGGGGAAAAAGATAGAAACTGCTTCATGGTGAAAAGGAAATGAACGGTTTGGACGGGAAAATACAGCAAAATAACTTTCTTCTCGCAGTGGAATAGTTGTTTTCTAAAGCAGAACGATGAGATGTTATTTTCTGACTCTCTGCAAAAAGCTGTCATCAAGTTTGCCTGCAATGCTTTGAATCCTTGCTAATTTACTGGCCAATGATATGTTATTAAGACCATTAAAAGCTTCATACTTTGCCATTTTGGGCCTGCCCCCTTTTTTTTGCCTGAGAGTGTATTATATATATATATATATATATATATATACACACACACACACACACACACACACAAACACACACATGTTGGGTTTTCATGTTTTGTGGGGACATTCCATAGACTTGCATTCATTCCCTTACCCCTTTCTCTGACCTCAGTCCTCAACAGTACACACTTCACCTAACCCTAAACTTAACCCTTAACTCTAAAACAGCTCAACTTCCTCTTAGGGACCTGAAAATGTCCCCGTATGGATAAAATAATCTGGAATTACATGTCTTCTGGGGACATTTTGTCCCTACAAGGGTAGGTAAACACGGATCACATGCACGCACACACACACACACACACACACACACAAAAGCGGACATTCCATAGACTTACATTCATTCTCTAACCCTTTACCCTGAACTATAGACACTACATGCCTCAGCCTAACCTAAGCCTTAACCTAAGCTCAACCATAACCTGTTACTCTAAAATAGCCCAGTTATCTAGTGGGCACTAGAAAATGTCCCCATAAGGATGAAGAATTTGGTATTCCATCATTTATGGGGACATTTGGTGGCCACAAGGGGTAGGAATACCTGCTCTCGCACGCACACACACACACACACACACGTACACACACGCATGCACACACTGGCCTGCAGGTACTTATAGAATGGAGATGGCAGGAGCAGAGGGTCTCTCTATTAAAAACGCAGCATCATCCATCAGCAGGAGTCCCGACGCATCCCGCGCTCCCTGTCTCCCTCGGCCTACGCATCACAATGAAAACGATGACACGGGGCGCGACTGCGAATAAAAAGGGAGGAGCGTCGACGGCACGTGAATCTCAAACAGGAAGCAAACAGGCTGCGAACATTAATATCGGGAGTTCAACGGCTGGACGGCAAACAGGCGAGAGAGAGAGAGAGAGAGAGAGAGAGGGGAGTGAGGATTGGGGTGGGCAGCAGAGAAAAACAGAACAAAATGACAGAATGAAAATATGTGCTTTGACACCTTTGTACACAGTAGAGAATGCAGGCTGAAATATTCCCCATGTGCCTCACAATAAAGGTTACATAACAACCGCGGCAAGAACAGGCCACTCAGCCCAACTAGGCTCGCCATTTTCACATCGCTAAAGTGAACCTAACACTTAAGATACTTGAGGACTAAAATGTATCTAGCTCCAAATCAAGCTTATTCTTGAATACTCCCAGAGGGTCTGTCTCAGGTCCATTTTATTTTTATATCAAATTGCCGAAAACTGTTACAAAGACACTTTACTGAGTAACACAAACTTTGTGAACACCAGGTCTGAATCCTAACATTACAGGCAAAAGAAGTGAACAAACATGACAGTGAGGAGGGAACCCAAAAAATTTTGAGCTGCGAAGAATATTCTGGGGGAATGACAATTGAGGGACCTACCTACAAGGTGCAGGTAAACAGAATGTGTGTCAAGAAATGAATTACAGTGGGTCAATACATTACTAAGAAATGTAGGCTATTGTACTGTCCCCCCATGTCCATTGGAATATTCCAGAAGACGGGATGATGTGTCTGCCAGCAATTATCTCCATTCCACCTGTACACTCAACAAAACATCCAGTCAAGATAATTCAGTTATTCAAAGCATTCCATTTCCAACCAGCAGAAGCAACGGCGTAGTTCTTTACCTTTTTGTTGTGGCATATTTTCACATTTCAAGAAATAGCCATCAATGTAGTGTCGCGGTTACGTTTGTCTAGGGATATAATTTCGCTTGTAAAAGAAGGCAGGCTGGCCTGGACTGGTTTAAAGGTAGAGGGAAAGCCGGGACTTACCTCCCCTCACGACGGCACCATGGCGTTCCAGGGCAAGCTCAAGCTGCCGCTCCACCGGCGAATAGCTCCGCGTCGTTCGGTTCTTTGATTCAGTATAGTGAGTTATTTTCTGACAGCATGGCAGTCTGATAGGTGACGAGTTAAAATAAAACAGAATCGCGTGGTTGGGAAAACGAGTTTAGGGAAGGTCCGCCACTTCAGGGGTCCGGCATATCGCAAAAACCACCTTTGATTTTGGCCTATTTAAAAGGGACACCCCTCCCATAACCAACCATTGCCCAATCAGGGCACAAGGCATCGTCCCGATTTCCCCAACCAGTCACCAATCGCAGTGCACAGCCACCATGCCACTAAATGTGTGTTACCTATATCTACATTTTACTACAAAACAGAGGAGCTATTATTGTTTCTGTTATTATGCCTCGTTCCCGGATCCGAGGGCATAACAGTAGACTTGAATATGCTTCATTGACCAGCTATCAAAATGATCTTAAATTGTACCTTTGGTATGCGATGTGATGGTGGAGCAGAGCAAGCAGGTGAGTACAGCAGGAAGGAGGACAGATGAAACAAAATGCAGGTCTCCAAGCATGTGGTGCTAGCTAAATGAATGATGAAAGTATAAACTTAAGGTTCAATAAACTCAATTCAACTCAAATGTTTGAAATGGTTGCTTAGTTAGTCAAATGTAGCTAGTTTTCACCAAAATATGATCAGTTTTAGCCAGTAAAGAACTTTTTGCTCCTCAAGCCTTCAATTCCTTTGTTCTATGCTGAGGTCAAAGGTTAATGGCAGCCATTTTAATTACATGGCCTACTCACAGCTCAACAAAATAAAAGTCCTGAGAACAACAACAAAAAAAAAAAATAAAAAGATCCAAAAAAACTAATGATATATCTGTGCTCCTGTTGCAACAGTACTTTTAGTCTAATCTTAACTCAAAAATAAACAAATATTGTTGCCGCACAAAATCGGTAGGAAGTGAAAAGGTCATTCTGTTCTGCTACATGTGCTATTAATTGCGAGCTTTGTGTTATTAAGCTACGGAAACAGAGCATGGGCCTTATCTTTTCATGATTGAAGCTTTGAATAATTTCCTCATTGTCTCAGTCTGCTTCCTGAGGCTCCTGTTAGTTCCCCAGGACCCCTGCTGTGTATCGCTGATGTCGATTATGTAGATCAAAAGGGCTGATAGGGTAAGTGTCACCCACTAACTCAGTTGCACTGAAAGCAGTGTTATATTACCGCTATTTACTTGACTCCTTTCTCCAAAGGGATGTGCAGGTGATTCGACGAAGCTGGGGTCATCTGTCCCTCTGGATTGATGTGGGGGTTAGGGGCCTTCTTTAAGGGCCCAACAGGTGCACTGCTCTTATGGCGGCTACTCAGATACCTGAGTTCAAGTTAAAAACCTTAGCCACTTATGCTATAAGGGTCGTTCGGCTGATGCAGTCGACTAAAGACAACTTAGTTTTCTTGTTGGGTTGTGGGCAAACTATTGTGCATGATGGGAATTGGCTGCGAGCCAAATTGTTTGACTGGCTCAGACGCCTGGCCACATGACTTTAATGTGATGATCATATGCATCTCTTAACTCACTCTCGAGATCAAGTTGGATACACAGTCGAGCACAGCTTGACCAAGGCAGCTGCAGTAGTTTGGCTGACCATGTGGGTTCACCCAAATTGGTTACTTGGTTGAACCCTGAAAACCTAATTGAGAGAAATAGCTTCTCAATCTTTCAAAGGTGTTTGACGTCGCTAAGATGTTCAGAGTGATGTACTCTAATTTTTACATGTGCTTTTCATGCATTTTTTACAGAAGCATACAGCTTAACTAGTTACACAATGTGAATTGCAACAAAGGTGGCGAATGCTGTGTGATTTTCCATAGTGAATGTGAAGCGACTTCTGAAGCAACTCGCAATGTGTAAATAGTCTACCTTGATGACTGCTGGTTGGACTCTGCCCTAGATACCCATGTCAAGTACCATGCAGATATCTGTTCAGCCAGCTGCTGCAGTGAACGCACCTAGTTTCCCCTAGTCAAACACCTTAGCGAATACACAATAGGCTTCCCTAGTCAAACACTATAACCTCTGCACAACAGACTTCTCCAAACACTTTAGCTATGCTAGAGACCTCCCCAAACACTTTAGTTATGCTATAGACTTCCCCAAACACTGTAGCTACTACACTACAAACTTGCCCAAACACTTTATCTACTACATTATAGACTTCTCCAAACACTTCAGCTATGCTATAGACTTCTGTGAACACTTTGGCTATGCTATAGATTTCCCCAAACACTTAAGCTACTACCCTGTAGACTACCCCAAACACTTTAACCACTACACTACAGACTTCCCCAAACACTTTGGCTCCGACACTACAAGCTTTAGCAGTTAAACACTTTAACTACTAGGCTATAGGCTTCCCCAGTAAAACACTCTAACCAGTAGGCTATCAGCTTCCAAGTCAAACATTCTAGCTATGTTATAGACTTCCCCAAACACTTAAGCTACTACACTACAGACTTGCCAAAACACTTTAGCTACTGTGCTATAGACTTCCCAAAACACTTCAGCTACTTCACTATAGACCACCCTAAACACTTTAACTACTGCGCAATAGACTTCTCCAAACAATTTAGTTACTTCACTATAGACCACCCTAAACACTTTAACTACTGTGCTATAGACTTCTCCAAACAATTTAGCTACTACGTTATAGACTTTCCCAAACACTTTAGCTACTACATTAGAGGCTTCCCTAGTGAAACACTTTAACCAATAGGCTATAGGCTTTCCCATTCAAACACTTAAACCAATAGGCTATAGGCTTCCCCAGTCAAACACTTTAACCAATGGGTTCTTGGCTTCCACGGTAAAACTCTTAAACCAATAGACTATAGGCTTCCTCAGTCAAACACTTAAACCAATAGGCTATCAGCTTCCCCAGTCAAATACTTTAACCAATGGGCTATCAGCTGCCTCAGGACTTTCCCAAGGTGAGGTAAAACTCTTAAACCAATAGACTATAGGCTTCCTCAGTCAAAGAGTTGAGCGTGAGATTGAGTACAAATTGACGCAGGATTCTTAGTGAAAGATTGAGTACATTGGCACTCTTAGTGAAACTGTGATTTCAGATTAGTATAGGGAGATAAATAACTGGGTGGGTGGTGGCAGTGGGCAGTTGGGGGAGGGCTAAGCCCCGCCTCCCCGTTCGTCTGCTGATGAGTGGGATCAATCTTGCACCCGCAGCTAATGAAATAACCCGGCTCATCGTATTTCACCACCGTTTCACCCTGCCAATCTGATTACAGCAAAGCCCCGATAATATTACTTTCAGAGATATAACACACGGCCACAGCAGGCATGGAGGAGGTTAGAGACAGGGAAGAGGAGTGTATCTGGGGACTAGGGAGCAGGCGAGGTAGTCAGCAAGGTAGAGGATGTGATACATGAAGCTCAATTCTTACTTCCTTCTTTGTTTCCTTCCTTTTCTCGCCCTTAGCTCCACCCATCAGGGAAACAAGGAAAGGGACTGAAGATGAGGGCTTCCAAAAAAAAAGCAAAATTGCACAACGAAACATCCTCGCTCCCTCAGATGCCATTTCAAATCAACGTCGGTTGCAGATGCGGTAAATTGGGGACGGCAGTTTCACAGGTCCGCCCGCCGAGGATGGCCACATCTTCTGTTGCTCTAAACATCTCTGGAAATCTTCTGATTCCTATTCCCTAGTTCACTTAAGCGATTGGGACCACCTTAGTCCCCATGACAAACCTCGATGGATTATGCGGTCAGGTGCAAAGAGAGAAGGAAGGATGCGTGAGAAATAGGCGATTGAAATGAGCACTCGTGTAGTTTTGCAGAACACTCGCCCTAATGGAAAGTGAACATCCTGAGGCATTCTCCTAAGATGGAAGAAAACATTTTTTCCAACATGCCTGAGGCACTTGCGATAGATGAAAAATAAATTCAGAAAAATATTTTCTCCAACATTCCCTCCTTTGGGGCATTACAGCGCGCTCAGACTGAGGTTGAGGCATGTCAACACTGAGCTTGGGCTTTCATTCCGATACGGAGGTGTTGCAGTTTACCCCACAATTTGGGGTTGCCCATCTCACGGGACTCCAGTTTGACAGCGAGACAGACGGAGAGACAAAAAGCATCGACCACATAATTCTACACATTCAGAGCATGTGTAGTCCCTTTGAGACACGTTTGTAGTTTGAAAGGGGCAATTAACACCGGACATTTTATCGCGTACGTGTGCAGCTGAGTGTACATCGGAACGTACAATGACATTAATGCCAGCAAAGCAAACCCAAAGCTGAATAATCGATTGGGAGGGATGGAGAGGGGGATGAGGGAGAGAGGAATGGAGAGATAGAGAATAGAAAGATGGAGAAATGGAGATTTTGTAACCGCATATCTGGTATGTCCTGTACAGTATGCACTCTGGAACATAAAATCAAACCTGGAAGTGTGAAACTGAAAGGGATGGAGGGTGGGATGATGAGAGAGGGAAAGAGGGAGAGGAGAAGGGAATAAACAGGTGGAGAGACTCGAAGAAGAGCAGGGTGCAGCACTGGGGCGCTGAAAGATAATGTGCTTCTTCACACTCGCAAACAGCAGCGCCGGCGGCTGAGTGTTTCTTATTCAGCTCCGATGCTGCGACAGGTGTGTGCGTGCGCGCGGAGGTGTGTGTGTGTGTGTGTGGTTGTAAGTATGTGGGTGTGGGGATGTTTGTGGGGGTGCGTGTGGTGATGCAGTGTGTGTGAGTGTGAGGGTTAAGCCACTGTCACAGTCTGGAATGATGCATTGATTTGTTTTGGGGGGCCTCGGCTGGACCACCCAGCTGGGGCATTCCCCCCCGCCCCACTACCCCTAGGCCCACCCCCCCGCAGGTTGGTCAGACGGCCAATAGTGATGTCATCACCGCTGGGCCGGGTTGATGACATCATTATTGGCGGCGACGCAATGGTCGCCAGGCCGCAGCGGCTGTTCCCCAGGAGGGCGGGGCTACAGTGCCGCTCACTGAGCGGGAGCGTATGGACAAAGGGACAGCATAATGGCAGCCGTAATGATGTCATTTACCCATAATGCAGAGGGAATCAATCACACGCACTGCTGTCCTGAGGGACTTCTGTGTCTTACTCTGCCAAGGATTCTGCCATATTATTCCATGCATTTATAATACTGTGTGTGTGTGTGTGTTAGACTGTGAGTGTGTATTCAAGCATGTGTGTGCATGAGTGTGAGTGTTAGAGTGTGAGTGTGCATTTCTTTCTGTGTGTCTGTGTGTGTGTGTGTGTGTGTATGAGGTGTGCTTAGTTGTGTGTGTGTGTGTGTGTGTGTGTGTGTGTGTGTTTGTTTACGTGGGTAATGTGTGTGCATGAGAGTGCGCGTGTGTACATGAATGTACATGTGTGTGCCCATGCGAGTCTTTTCACATGTGACCGTGTGCAAATGTGCGCGTACGAGTGTGTGCATGCACACATTTGTGCGCATATGAGTGTGGATGTGCTGGCGCGCGTGTTTAAATATGCACGAGCATGTGTCTGAGCGTGAGTGAAGAGGACAATTTCTGATGTCAGTGCGAAATTTAGCCTGAGCTAATTATCAATGTTCACCCCCCGGTTGTACTCAAAAGAACAGGCAGTTCACCTCATTAATCCCTTTTAACATTATAAAGTCCTCCTTCACTACCGCCCCCTCCCTCTCATTCTTACCTGTGGCCCCCTAGCTGCCAGTCCATATAGATGAAATCTCAGATTTATCCCCGGTTCGGCACAGCTAAGGCACGGCTGCGAAAAGCATCGAATGTCATCAGTGTGAGCAGAAAAATCCAGTTGATAGTGCTGTCAAAATAGTCAATTTGGCGGTACGCGGTTAGGGAAGCAGCTAAATGTGGGATGCACAGACATTTTCCAGTCATGCACGATGTGTGATCCAGCCTCCGTTTGCCTCCAGAACCGCGTGAATCTGGCTGGCGTCTGGGTGAGCGTGTATTGAGGAAACAGCTTTTTAGATTCAGTCCTTTGGGTCGGGGGAGGTTTGGAAAGGAGAGCAGTTTTATGGTAGATTAGATGTACGGCTCTTCAAAACAGGTGTTCGATTCATGATGAAGCTTGATAATTACAGAGTGGAGCCAGTGGCCACTGTCAGTTTGTGTATCTCAAATACCTTACATACAATTTGAGGGATCACAATTAAATGCCCAAACCTTGCTGAGGGTGGCAATAGAATATTCGCATCATGACTCACACTTCCTGTTTCAGCAAGAGAAACAAATTTTCCCATTACAAGTTCATGCTACGGGCAACGCGAGCAAGTCACCTTTTCAGAACAGTTCTTAATTTTTTTTTTCTGGAAATACAATCGAATAGCAGGTTTCCAGTGTTTCTGTATAATTACCGGATTCCATTGCAAAGCAAATACCATAGCTTTATATTGTACACTGACTTGGTATTGCCTTGCTAGCAAAGAGTATTGGTTGCTCTGTTTACTGGAAGTGCGCGCTCTGAAACAAAGAACATACTTCCTTTAACCTCCATCTCCTAAGCAAATCGCATGCAAGAATCTGGCTAGCATAACAGTAGCACCACAGAAGTTTCCAAAATTTGGAAATTTATTTGCGATCCCTCCAATTCCCATGACCTCTTAATTTGTCGATGTGTCTATATGGCTAATCAAGTTGCAAAGGATGCGCTTAGCTGGTGGAGGTAATTCAGGCAGTCAACATGAGGCATGTTCTTATTCTTCCAGAAACTTCCATGCATAAGTGCAACTGCCCATTCCCTCTGTAAAGTGGGCTATATAAGCTGTTTTTCTGCTCTGCCCCTGCAGGAAATTCAAGCCGCTACCTGCTGCTGCACTGCATCCCTCTTTGCTGCTGTAAGTAACATTACCTGCTGCTGCACAGCATCCCTCTCTGCTGCTGTAAGTACCATTAGCTGCTGCTGCACTGCTGCTGCTGTAAGTACATTACCTGCAGCTGCACTGCTCTCTGTAAGTAACATTACCTGCAGCTGCACTGCATCCCTCTCTCTGTAACTGCTGTGCAACTCTCTGCTGCTGTAACATTACCTGCTGCTGCACTGCATCACTCTCTGCTGCTGTAAGTAACATTACCTGCTGCTGCACTGTATAACTCTCTGCTGCTGTAAGTAACATTACCTGCTGCTGCACTGCATCCTCTCTCTGCTATAAGTAACATTACCTGCTGCTGCACTGCACTGCTGCTGTAAGTAATATTACCTCTGCTGCTGTAAGTAACATTACCTGCTGCTGCACTGCATCACTCTCTGCTGCTGTAAGTAACATTACCTGCTGCTGCACTGCATCACTCTCTGCTGCTGTAAGTAACATTACCTGCTGCTGCACTGCATCACTCTCTGCTGCTGTAAGTAACATTACCTGCTGCTGCACTGCATCACTCTCTGCTGCTGTAAGTAACATACCCTGCACTGCTGCACTGCTGCACTGCATCACTCTCTGCTGCTGTAAGTAACATTACCTGCTGCTGCACTGCATAACTCTCTGCTGCTGTAAGTAACATTACTGCCGCTGCACTGCTGTTGCAATCACTACTGCTGCTGTAAGTAACATTACCTGCCGCTGCACTGCATCCCTCTCTGCTGCTGTAAGTAACATTACCTGCTGCTGCACTGCATCACTCTCTGCTGCTGTAAGTAATATAACCTGCCGCTCCACTGCATCACTCTCTGCTGCTGTAAGTAACATTACCTGCTGCTGCACTGCATCACTCTCTGCTGCTGTAAGTAACAGTAAGTGTTACCTGCTGCTGCACAGCATCACCTCTGTTGCTATAAGTAACATTACCTGCTGCTGCACTGTATCATGCTGTAAGTAACATTAACATTACTGCTGTGTGGCACATTACCTGCTGCTGCACTGCATCACTCTCTGCATCTGTAAGCAACATTACCTGCTGCTGCACAGCATCACTCTGCTGCTATAAGCATCACTGCCGCTGCACAGCATCACTCTCTGCTGTAAGTAACATTACCTGCTGCACAGCATCTCTCTGCTGCTATAAGTAACATTACCTGCTGCTGCACTGCATCACTCTCTGCATCTATAAGTAAATTACCTGCTGCTGCACAGCATCACTCTCTGCTGCTGTAAGTAACATTACCTGCTGCTGCACAGCATCACTCTCTGCTGCTATAAGTAACATTACCTGCTGCTGCACAGCATCACTCTCTGCTGCTATAAGTAACATTACCTGCTGCTGCACAGCATCACTCTCTGCTGCTGTAAGTAACATTACCTGCTGCTGCACAGCATCATTACCAGTAACATTACCTGCTGCTGCACAGCATCACTCTCTGCTGCTGCAAGTAACATTACCTGCTGCTGCACTGCATCCCTTTGCTGCTGTAAGTAACATTACCTGTTGCTGCACAGCATGCTGCTGCTGTAAGTAACATTACCTGCTGCTGCACTGCATCACTCTGCTGCTGTGTAACATTACTGCTGCTGCACTGCATAACTCTCTGCTGCTGTAAGTAACATTATTGCTGCACTGCATCATCCCTCTGCTGCTGCACCTGCTGCTGCATGCACTCTCTGCTGCTGTAAGTAACATTACCTGCTGCTGCACTGCACTGTAACATTACCTGCTGCTGCACTGCATCACTCTGCTGCTGTAAGTAACATTACCTGCTGCTGCACTGCATCACTCTCTGCTGCTGTGGGTAACATTACCTGCTGCTGCACTGCATCACCTCTGCTGCTGTAAGTAACATTACCTGCTGCTGCACTGCATCACTCTCTGCTGCTGTACAAACATTACCTGCTGCTGCAACTGTATAACTTCTGCTGCTGTAAGTAATTACCTGCTGCTGCACTGCATCACTCTCTGCTGCTGTGGCAACATTACCTGCTGCTGCACTGCATGCTCTGCTGCTGTAAGTAACATTACCTGCTGCTGCACTGCATCACTCTCTGCTGTGGGCAACATTATCACTCTACCTGCCGCTGCATCACTCTCTGCTGCTGTAAGTAACATTACCTGCTGCTGCACTGCATCACTCTTCTGCTGCTGTAAGTAACATTACCTGCTGCTGCACTGCATCACTCTCTGCTGCTGCAACATTACCTGCTGCTGCACTGCATCCGTTGCTAACATTGCTGCTGTAACATTACCTGCTGCTGCACTGCATCACTCTGCTGCTGTAAGTAACATTACCTGCTGCTGCTGCAATATAACCTGCCGCCCACTGCATCTCTCTGCTGCTGTAAGTAACATTACCTGCTGCTGCACTGTATAACTCTCTGCTGCTGTAAGTAACATTACCTGCTGCTGCACTGCATCACTCTCTGTTGCTATAAGTAACATTACCTGCTGCTGCACTGTATCACTCTCTGCTGCTGTAAGTAACATTACCTGCTGCTGCACTGCATCCCTCTCTGCTGCTGTAAGTAATATTACCTGCTGCTGCACTGCATCACTCTCTGCTGCTGTAAGTAATATAACCTGCCGCTCCACTGCATCACTCTCTGCTGCTGTAAGTAACATTACCTGCTGCTGCACTGTATAACTCTCTGCTGCTGTAAGTAACACTACCTGCTGCTGCACTCCATTGCTTTCTGCTGCTGTAAGTAGTGTTACCTGCTGCTGCACAGCATCACTCTCTGTTGCTATAAGTAACATTACCTGCTGCTGCACTGTATCACTCTCTGCTGCTGTAAGTAACATTACCTGCTGCTGCACTGCATCACTCTCTGCTGCTGTAAGTAACATTACCTGCTGCTGCACTGCATCACTCTCTGCATCTGTAAGTAACACTACCTGCTGCTGCACAGCATCACTCTCTGCTGCTATAAGTAACATTACCTGCTGCTGCACAGCATCACTCTCTGCTGCTATAAGTAACATTACCTGCTGCTGCACAGCATCACTCTCTGCTGCTATAAGTAACATTACCTGCTGCTGCACTGCATCACTCTCTGCATCTGTAAGTAACACTACCTGCTGCTGCACAGCATCACTCTCTGCTGCTATAAGTAACATTACCTGCTGCTGCACAGCATCACTCTCTGCTGCTATAAGTAACATTACCTGCTGCACAGCATCACCTCTGCTGCTATAAGTAACATTACCTGCTGCTGCACAGCATCACTCTCTGCTGCTATAAGTAACATTACCTGCTGCTGCACAGCATCACTCTCTGCTGCTGTAAGTAACACTACCTGCTGCTGCACTCCATTGCTTTCTGCTGCTGTAAGCAGTGTTACCTGCTGCTGCACAGCATCACTCTCTGTTGCTATAATAACATTACCTGCTGCTGCACTGCATCACTTCGCTGCTGTAAGTAACATTACCTGCTGCTGCACTGCATCCCTCTGCTGCTGCTGTAATATAACCTGCTGCTGCACCTGCTGCTGCTGCTGCTGTACAAACATTACCTGCTGCTGCACTGTATAACCTCTCTGCTGCTGTGGTAACATTACCTGCTGCTGCACTGTATCACTTTCTGTTGCTGTAAGCAACATTACCTGCTGCTGCACAGCATCACTCTCTGCTGCTGTGGGTAACACTACCTGCTGCTGCACTGCATCACTTTCTGCTGCTGTGTAACATTACCTGCCGCTGCACTGCATCACTCTCTGCTGCTGTAAGTAACATTGCTGCTGCACTGCATCCCTCTCTGCTGCTGTAAGTAACATTACCTGCTGCTGCACTGTATAACTCTCTGCTGCATAACACTACCTGCTGCTGCCCTGCATCACTCTGCTGCTGTGGCAACATTACCTGCTGCTGCACTGCATCACTCTCTGCTGCTGTAAGTAACATTACCTGCTGCTGCACTGCATCACTCTCTGCTGCTGTAAGTAACATTACCTGCTGCTGCACTGCATCAGACTCTGCATCTGTAAGTAACACTACCTGCTGCTGCACTGCATCACTCTCTGCTGCTGTAAGTAACATTACCTGCTGCTGCCCTGCATCACTCTCTGCTGCTGTAAGTAACATTGCCTGCTGCTGCACTGCATCAGACTCTGCATCTGTAAGTAACATTACCTGCTGCTGCACTGCATCCCTCTCTGCTGCTGTAAGTAACATTACCTGCTGCTGCCCTGCATCACTCTCTGCTGCTGTAAGTAACACTACCTGCTGCTGCACTGCATTGCTTTCTGCTGCTGTAAGTAGTGTTACCTGCTGCTGCACAGCATCACTCTCTGTTGCTGAAAGTAACATTACCTGCTGCTGCACTGTATCACTCTCTGCTGCTGTAAGTAACATTACCTGCTGCTGCCCTGTATCACTCTCTGCTGCTGTAAGTAACATTACCTGCTGCTGCACTGCATCACTCTCTGCTGCTGTAAGTAACATTACCTGCTGCTGCACTGTATCACTCTCTGCTGCTGTAAGTAATATAACCTGCCGCTCCACTGCATCACTCTCTGCTGCTGTAAGTAACATTACCTGCTGCTGCACTGTATAACTCTCTGCTGCTGTAAGTAACATTACCTGCTGCTGCACTGTATCACTCTCTGTTGCTGTAAGTAACATTACCTGCTGCTGCACAGCATCACTCTCTGCTGCTGTAAGGAACATTACCTGCTGCTGCACAGCATCACTCTCTGCTGCTGTAAGGAACATTACCTGCTGCTGCACTGCATCAGACTCTGCTGCTATCAATAACATTACCTGCTGCTGTAAGTAGTGTTACCTGCTACTGCACTGCACTGACACTCCCTGCTTTCTTCTTCACAAGCTGAGTTAGCTACTGTGTGCATCAGGGTCAGAGCTTCAACACTATCATTATCTATAATTCTTCATCCTGCACTTTATTATTCACACATGTGAGTCGGCTGAATGAAATACTGTTATGATCCTGTTCATATTATAGCATGGTTGAAGGCAATGGCTGTCCCACCTCACCCTGTTCCTGAATATCCACAATCCTACAGGTTTTCCCTCCAACCCTAACAAAGCACACCTTATTCAACAGCCACAGCAGAGCGGCCCATCCCTTATCCAGGAGATCCACCATCATGTCAGGTTTCCCTCCAAGTACACCTCATTCAACAGCTATAGCAGGACTGCCCAGCCCTGTTCCTGCAGATATACTGTCCTGTAGGTTTCACAACAAACCTAACAAAGCACACCTGATTCAACAAGTAAAGAGCTCAATCAGCCATGCATTTGCAGAGACAGGCATGACAAGCTTGTGCTGAACTGAAAAACAACCGGATATTACATGCTGTATCCTGTTGCTGGACAAACTGTGGTTTACTGCGTAATGTAAAGAATAAATAAATAAATGAATAAAAAAAAATCAAATCCAAAAACATTTAATTTCTTGGAGCCTGGTATTGAAACCATTAATTGAATTGAGTTACCAAAATAAGTTACAAAACAGTGATGTGTCCTGCTGTTAATGACACGTTTTTGGTCATGCAGATATAAGCAGACACTGGCAGGATCAGAGCCGATTCTGACTGAAAGTCGGCTGGAGCCGGTGCAGATCTGGCCCGGAGTCGCTTCCTATCTGAGCAGGTTTCAGAAATGTATTCCACACATTAAATTTAATTTCACATTATATGATACAATATTTCATTTTATATTATGCCTTTCACAGCTACTAAAAATGCAATATTTTCCTTGAGGGGAAAATATTTGACGAGGAAATGTGTGCATCAGAAATATAGTCTCTCTTCCGTTGTTTCTGTCTGTCTCTCTCTACACAAACACACACACACACACACACACACACACGCACACACACACACACACACACACACACACACACACACACACACACACACACACACACACACACACACACACACACACACACACACACACACACACACACACACACACACACACACACACACTGATCCTTGTACTTCTATCCTTGTGAGGACATTACATAGACTTCCATTCAATCTTTGTGTGTCTCCACAGACTTTCCCTAATCTTAACAATGAGCAACCCATGCCTAACCCAAACCCTTACCCTAACCTTAACCTATCCCTAATTCTAACCTTACCCCTAACCCTTACCCTAACCTTAACTAATATGCCACAATGTGCCTTTGTAGTTATGAGGACATATGAAAATGACCTCACTTCCCAAAAATGTACCCACTCTGGTTCTGGTTCATTTTTTGGTTCTCACTTTGTAACAAGCATATGAACACACACACACACACACACACACACACACACACACACACACACACACACACACACACACACACACACACACACACACACACACCACACACACACACACACACACACACACACGCACTCCACACACACACACACACACACACACACACACACACACACACACACACACACACACACACACACACACACACACACACACACACACACACACACACACACACACACACACACGCCACACACACACACACACACGCACACACACACACACACACGCACCCACACACACACACACACACACACACACACACACACACACACACACACACACACACACACACACACACACACACACACACACACACACACACACACACACACGCACACACACACACACACACACACACACACACACACACACACACACACACACCACACCCACACACACACACACACACACACACACACACACACACACACACACACACACACACACACACACACACACACACACCCACACACACACACACACACACACACACACACACACACACACACACACACACACAAGCACACAGTACAGGCACTCATACACTGACCAGACGCAAATAGCTTGCATCTCTCCAGAAGAATACAGCACTGTCCATAAGTATTTGGACGAGTGAGACTGAATATAGAGTACCACAGTTCGGACAACCCTCACACTGTTTGGTTGTAAATGCCTGCAAATGAATGATGGCTGTCTCTCGGGTGCACTGTTACTGAATCAAGAAGCGCGGAGCCAATTACAAAGAGAGACACTGTCCAAATATTGACAGACACCATCGTTTCCTCCCAAGCCGTGTATGGAAAAAAAGTGTTAATTGATTCATGCTTATTATAATTCCTGACTGCTCTCATCATGCTGACCACTGCACATTACACTTAATTTTTTTGCTACCCTTTGATAGAAAAACTCCCTCTATGGCGAAGCACAATCAGCCCTCGCCAGCGAACCCCTGCGGGTATCTTGGCTATTGATCGTATCTTTTATTTTAATGCAGATGCTACAATAGACCCAGACCCAGATATAAACAGTGATACAGTGCAGATAAAAACAGAGGATACTCAAAAAGGGCTTTTCAGGGGGAAATAGTTTTTGTTACACCACTTGCTCGCCAGCGGTATCGATTCGTGTTGTTGTTTGGATTGACTTTTTGGAACTTTTTCCTTTGTCCATCTGTTCTTTTTTCTCCTCTTTCACACAGTCTTATTTTTGAAATCTATTGAGCATTTTGAAAAGCACTTGAAGTCTATGCATGAGTGTACCAGTGTGTGTGAGTATGAGTGTGTGTGTGTGTGTGTGAGTGCATGTCTGTGTGGGTGTGTTAGTGTGTGTGTGTGTGTGTGTGTGTGTGTGTGTGAGAGAGAGAGAGAGAGAGAGAGAGTGTGTGTGTGTGTGAGTGCATGTCTGTGTGGGTGTGTTAGTATGTGTGTGTGTGTGTGTGTGTGTGGAGAGAGAGAGAGAGAGAGAGAGAGAGAGTGTGTGTGTGTGTGTGTCTGTGTGTGTGGGGGGTATGAGGGTGTGAGTGTGAGTGTGTGTGTGAGTGTGGGTGTGAGTGCATGTGTGCGTGCGTGAGTGTGTGTGTTTGTTTGCATGCATATGTGTGTGTGTTGTATGTCTGTATGCACAGTAGATGTACGTTTAAGTATATGTGTGTGCTTGCGCTTGAGTGTATTTTGTGTAATTATGTTCATGTAACACATACGTGACTTGTCTAATCTAAGTAGCTTCTGTGTTAGCGCACGATGCATTTACATGCTAAGATAAGCCTTTTCCTGTCTTTTCTCTCTCATCAGCACATCTAATTTCTATTCCTCCTGCCATCATTTCATCCCCTCTTCATCGCTTCTCTTATCCTGCTGCTTTGATGTCTGACGCCTTTGTCTCTGTGCACACATCGGTCGCGTAGCATCATTACCTGCTTATGCTCGCCGTCCGCACTCACACCCACTCACTGCTGTCAGTTCAGGCAAACCAATCTCCTCCCTTATCCCGGCCTACAAGTCTATTTTAGCGAGAAAATTAAACCAAATACATCATCTGAATACTACCTACAGTATGTGTTGAAAAAGACAGCTTTGAAGGAAAGCTAGAGCCAGTTAATATCATGTCTCTTACTGGCGCATATGCATATCTAAGAAGATTAATCCGTAAATAGAACAAATTCCGTGGTTAGTGCGGATTGTTTTTTTTCCAGTCGCCTACCTTTCTGATCCTGAGAAATCAGATTATCACTTTCTAAAGTCGTCCATACTTGCTGACCAGAATCTTTTTCTTTTTTTAGCTGTTTTAGCAACCATTTAGCAATAAAGTAAGAGGTGAATTTGGGTCATAATGAAGAAGGCATTTCGCATGCGCGTTAATATTTTCGCTCATTTTAACAGCATTCCAACAGTTTTTTTTTATAGAGCGCAGAGTCAGCGCTGCCTCGGCTGATGTAATGTTCTAAAATTTGGTCCATCAAGGTTGCTGACAGAACGACACGATTTTTGCTGAAGGAGGCTGAATGGCTAACAGTTTATTTATTTCTTTTGTTATTTGTTAAAGAGGAGCGCTGGTGCTGTGATTTACATCGTCTCTGCTTTCAGACCCTGAACTCGTGGCACTTAACAAGGACGAGTGCGTTTTACACAGTATGTCTTCACTGTATTCTGTACTCGACTCTGTCAAAAATATTGCTGTCATGGGTGCGTATGCTTGCCCAAGTTTAATGTGTTTAATGCCTGCATTTATTCTTTTGATTGGTAGCATGACTGTGAGAATATGAATGGAAGAAGCAAGAGTGACTGAGTGAGTGAGAGAGTGAGCAAGTGAATGAGTTAATGAGCGAGTGAGCCAGAGAAGATTTAGTGAGTTAATTAGTGAGTGCATGATTAAATCAATGAGTGAGCGAGTGAGTCAGCGATTGAATAAGTGAGCATGTGAATGAGTTAGTGAGTGAGTACGTGAGAGATTGAGTGAATGAGTGAGTGAGTTTGAGTGAGTGAATGAGGACTGAATGAGGAGTGAGTAAGTGAGTGAGCATGTGAATGAGTTATTTAGTGAGTGTGGAATGAATGAGTGAGCAATTGAATGAGTTTGTGAGTCAGTGAATGAGGACTGAATGAGGAGTGAGTGTGTGAGTGAGTAAGTGAGCGATTGAATGAGTGAGCAAGTGAATGTGTTATTGAGTGAGTGTGGAATGAATGAGTGAGGAATTGAATGAGTTTGTGAGTTGAGCATGTACATGAGTTATTGAGTGCATGTGGAAAGAGTGAGTGAGTGAGCAAGTGAATGAGATAGTGAGTGAATGAGTATACAGTGAGTGAATGAGTTAGCCAGTGAGGGTGAAAGGGAGAGACAGAACAAATGGATGACAAAAATAATCACAACCATGAATAAGGGACTGAATGAGGAGTGTGAGAGAGTGTGAGTTGGAGAGTGCATTCTCTTTTATAGAACCTTTTTTATAAGAACATTGAGGCTGAAAAATGCCCACGAATTAACATATTACGAACTTCCTGAGGCGCAGAACAAGTACTGAAGTAAGGAAATTGCATCAGGATAAAAGAATGAAACTGAACTACAGTGTATCAGTTGCTTAAAATGCTAGTTATGCTAAAAAAGATAAAAAAAATCAATGTCTCAAACCATTATAACTGAAAAACAGTATTTTTAAACAGATTTTTAACCTGAAAACGAAAAGCACTATTAAGAGCATACAGGCTCAACTGATGGTCTTATGAAAAAAGAATGTAAGTGTGGAGTTGGTGTGTGATTGAGTGAATGAATGAGTCAGACATCAAGTGAGTGAATGAGTGAGAGAGTCAGCTGGGAGGGAAGAGGTCGAGAGTAAGATATGAGGAGGGGATCGGACGCATTAATAAGCGCTGCCGTTTAAGCGCAGGGAAATGGTGTAAATAACGGGCTGTCTGGTGCAGCTGTAAATCAGTCATTTTCAGCAACCCTCTCCTGTCCTGAGTGACAGCGCCCGCCTCTCTCTGACAGCCAACCATCCATCAGCCTGGGAGAGGGGCGGAGCCGACTTATCGCCGGGCGGATTGCTGTGATGTAGAACAGGGAGATCAATATTTATCCTGATGAGGATCTCCGGGTGATTTGAACAACCGAGACGAATGCCCGCATTCCTGTTTTCACATATTTGCGCATGAAAGTGCAAATGCAATTACGAGGCAGCTGCGTCACACAAGCGAATAGATTTCAGCTGAAGTAAATGTCCAAGTTCTGAGCATGTGCACGGGTTCCATAATGTTTGGGACTTTCTTTTTTTTCCTTATCTGACCTCGTACCCCACAATCGATTTATTCTCAAACTACTCACATGTTCAAAGGGCTTTTGTTAATGTCTTCTTCGTTTTTTGTTTAATACATTTTGGCTTCACCACGCATAAACGATAGCCCTTTTACCTTGTGAATTTTGGATCGCTGAGTCCAAACAAGGAAGAAAAATAATGCGTTCTTCCCAAAAAAATGACGGAGCTCACTGTATAACAGTTTGTGCGCTTGCGCGTGTGCATGGGAATAAAAACACGTCTTTGTGCCTGTTTGCTTTGATAATTTTTGCGCGGGGGTGATGTATGAAAGTGTATAAAAGAGAGAGAGTGGAAGGGGGGACGAGGAGGATAAAAGAAAGAGAGAGAAACACTTCTGATGGTGGCAGACAGGTGGGCGGCGTGGGGGGGAGGGATGTTCGGTTTAAAATGAATTATTAAAATGAATAATGAAGCAGCAGAGATTTATTGCAGGCCTGCTGGGCTGAAAATCAACCTTTCCAACCCAATTATCCCAGCTGCCACGACTCCCAGATCTGATTCGTTCCCCTCCGGTCTGGAGCTGGGGAAACCAGGTGACACACAGGGAGGCCGATCTACCCTTTTTACAGACCTGAAATATCACTGCACACACTTGATTTGAACCAAATTCCTCTCACAAACTGACTTTTTAAAGTAATAAACCTTAAAGTAAGCACTGAAAGGGGGTACATGGTGCTCCAACGGCTCAGTTGAAATGAAATATATTTGTGTGTGTGTGTGTGGGCGCCTTTCGTCAGGCTTGCAATGCCTGGCAAATATTTCCCAAAAAGGGATATATTCTATACATGGACTTAACCCTTAGAGCGCTAAATGCAGCAACTGTTGCTCAGTGATGCGAGATATCAAAATCAAAGCTGTTGAAAACCTATCATGTGGCGACTTGTCAACAAGTCCCCCCACATGATGGGTTTTCAACAGCACAAGATAATTAAATTTATACTTTTATAAAATTTATTTCAGAGCTCCTAGGGTTAACATTGCCACAAGTGATTGAATTTTTTTCACATGTTGAAGAGATCACACTGATTCCTTCAGCCCATTTTAAAATGTAAACTGGAAGTTTGACCTGTAAAAAGTAAAGATGCGCCTTAAACTGGTAGGGGTAGCTTTTCATTTTGTCTGTGGGATTATTTCTGCTGTATGTATGTGCATTTTGTACATGTTGGGTGTTCACAAATGAGTTCTTTTTTTTTTTTTCTCAAGCGGGGAAAGATCTAACGGCAGGACTTCAAATCCTTCTTGTTTGTTACATATCATGAAACGTTCCATAAGCACAAGAGAGCAACAAATCACTCGCTTGAAATTAAAGAGGACCCATTCCATAATTAAGTTTTTGGCTCGTTAGCTCTGGGGGAAATGCAGTAAGGACAAGACAGGTCTGGCTCCCCTTGAAAACAATGTGGATATGAGTGTAGAGAAGGCATTGGGCTCTGGTGTTTCGAGGAGCTGTTTTCCTTGGGGTCTACGGGATGGTTAAATTGAACACATCCCCCACCGCAAAATGCACTGTAATGCAGAAACTCCATATATATTCCACATACGCAATAACAAGACAATACATCCATATTTTTAAGGTGACTTCTAAAACAGAATGCAACAGCTTTGGGAATACTGACAGCATTCAAACAAAATTAAACAAAGAGACAAAATATGCCCGGAAAGAGTGGCATTTCACGAGATAAGACAACAACACAAAGCAGTTAAGAAGATTAGGAGAATGTGGTGGGATATAAAGAATATTTGGTACTGTGATTATTATGTTTGTGTTAATAGACTGATGTAGCGGATTTGCACCATACCCATAATGTACAGACCCCATTGCATTATGGCCGCATTAAGTTTCAACATCACCTGTGATCGTTTAATGGCATCCCCAGTACTGCCTATAGCGTTTTAATAGTTTCGGTGGCCTTGAATCGTCTGCATTAACTTCCAACAGTACTTTACTGGCCTGACCGTAAAACCTACTCTTAGAAAAAGAGAAGGAGTTAGATAGGGTTGATGGATAGAGAGAGAGAGAGAGAGAAAGAAAGTGAGAGGGAGAGTGGAAGAGTCAGAGAGAGAGCAAGAGACAATGAGAGAGAGACTACTTCTGGGCTGGCATATGAGTGACAGCAGAGCAAAAAGGGAAGTAGGGAGAGAGGGAGATTGAGGGAGGGAGAGGGGTAGAACCACAAAAATCACGGCTTTGAGGAGGGAAAATCATACATTGTATAAAAAGATGGACGAAGCAACCGTGACGTCACCCATTGGTTTCAGCGTATTATTTAGGAAGCCTTGATTTTGGTAATTTGAACAGCGCCATTTTGTCATTTTGAAACCGGAAGTGATTTTTATTGGACGAAAGCGTGAATTGAAGATTAAGGGAGGAGCGTGGCTCTGGATCTGACTGTATCTGACAAGGACTGGAGGATAGCCACGCCCCTAAAGCATATTCTGGCTTTATCCTTTGTTCTAGTCCAGGGCTGCCCAACCCTGTTCCTGGAGATCGACCATCCTGAAGGTTATCACTCCAACCAAATCAAACCACACCTGCTTTCCCAGTTAGAGATCTTGATGAGCTGCTAATGAGCTGAATCAGGTGTGTTGAATTCGGGAATGAGTAGAAACCTACAGGCTGGTCGATCTCCAGGAACAGGGTTGGGCAGCCCTGTCCTAGTCTATTTGGGACCAATATTTACAAAAATGAACATCACAATATATCGAAGGAGACTTGAAACTTGCAATAGATACCATAAAATGATGTGGAAAATCATTATTAAAAAAATTAATCAGGTGGGAAAGTAGGGTCATTTTCTCATAGACTTCTATGGCATTGAACTTCCTTCTGCAACTACTGACATCGCCATCTGCTGGCCATTGAATAGAATGCAATTTTTAGAGATTTCTGCATTGGCCTCACTTTTCAGACCCAGGTGCTGCGTCCATCTTTTTATACAGTCTATGGGGAAAACCTGAAGAGAGAGGGTGCTGCAGGCAGAGAGAAACACAGGGAGAGAGGGAGCGAGAGCAAGAGAGATGAAAAATAAGGTGGATGGAGAGGAGGAGTTTGAGAAGGTGGTGTGATGGGTGTAGCAGTGGTGTGTCAGCTCAACAGATGCACAACAGTTTTGCAGTCGCTGCATTAAAATGTACTGTAGAGCAAACAGTGGTATGAAAAAACGGTGATGGCAGGATCAGTTCTGGCCACTACAACAGAAATCAAAATTATATTCTTATTTGGTTTTGTCGATTCTGAACATCCAGGTCAAAATGTTTTATAGCGTGCATTTCATTAAAATAATAAAGTTGTAAAATTTGTTTATTTTCACACATTAGATTTGTGTCCTTCCTTTGTTTCCTGGAAAGCAATTATAGTTTAAAATGACCTTATAGGGTACAAGCTGATACGGTGTAAATGTAATTATAACATTATATTGTTATGTATTATTATTACACTATTATTATGTAATACATGATTATATCTTGTACATTTTCGGTTCCCCTCCAATCAACATCTTTATATGTGTGTTCAGATCTATCACAGTTGTGAATGCGAGTCCACTTTAATTATCTCTGCCAGGTTAAAGGGGACCTCGGATGCTATATTTCCAAGGTTATATTTTGATCTTGGACTCCCCTAGAGTACTCCTGATCGTTCAAAGCCCAAACAGGGTCCTTATTTAGCTCATACTGCCATCCTCAAAAAACCCCATTTGTAGTCCATAGTAGTCTCTGCCTGAAACGTCTCATTGGGGTGGCTCTTCCGCTATGGCCCCCACTCCCCGTGTGCCCACTTTCTTCTGACTGGCCAGCTCTGTGGAGGGTGGAGTTGGGCGGGACGAGGCTGCAGAATGCAGTTTTCCGGGTCTGGCTCGCCAGAGTGAAACGCGAGACACGTCTGCAATCTGATAAGGAAGCGGCGGGAAAATTCTGCAATCTAACCTGATACTTGAATATAGATCGAATGGAATGAACTTGTTCTAACAAACGCAGTGGCGAAAGTGGAGGACGCAGTGCGAAAATCTGGCAGCTCAAGCTCAAATTTGCTATCGGCTACAGTTTGCTACAGCGACAGTGGTGAGTACAGCGGTTTTTTTTACTTTATAGCTAGGATGCAGGGAAAGCTAGAATCCACCCCATATAGACACATTTGTAGAACGGGTCGACATGCCCAAGTGTAGACCGGAGACCGTAGAAATCCGGTGGGTCTGAGTTTAGAGGGAAACATGGACAGTGAGGGGCAGCTAAAAGTGGACCAACAGCTTATGGACTGCTTCGGTGTGTATTAGGACCTGCTGGTTCGTGTGCATCGCTGTGGTGTGTTGTTAGCGTGGAGAAACGAACAGCTTCCGCGCTGGTATATGACGGAGGGGCGAAAGCTCCAAGCTAAACGGCCTTTATGGAAATTGCCCAAGGTAATGGTTTACTTATTGCTTCGGAATGACCAGCTTTTCCTTGCGGAAAATGGGCGCATTATGGATAGCATGCGAGAGCTAGATAGAGCTCCGGTTATGTCATGAACATAATACAGGTTTTACAGACCGTAAGTTGCGTCTGCGTGAACCGTTGCTTATGTGGAGCTAGCGAATCGATCAATTTTACAGGAAAGAATTTAATATTCAATTGATGGCAATGCAAAGAAATCGTTTGTTATACCGGACACGTTATAGCCTGTGCGCTTCCCTATTGCTTTCACCGGTAGCATCAGAGAGCTTGCCCAGACATTGGAGATGTATCAGGCTGACCCCGGTCATGGATAAGTAAACCGATCGTTTCATAAGCACCCAAAAACGCACCCAAAGCTCTGCAAAATCTACGTCTGGTCTAACTGCAGCCCAGCTCGGCAGACACATACAGCACCTCTCCGTTTAGCTTCAACTGTAGTGGCTACAATCAGGCAACGTTTTGATGAAACTGTCACATTGATGCTTACCGAAGTAACACAAGCATACCGATCATAATTGCTGCATATAAGTTAACCAGAAGCATTTTTAATTTGCAGGGCGCACAAACTAACATGCAGCAGCTGATAAGCGGTCATGACTTTGAATGTAATCTGTCGCGCGAAAAATTTGTTTTGCGTCCGGTGTGAAAGCTGCTTAACGCGCCCATAACGCCTGTATTCGCGTCTTTGCATTGACTTTGAATGTAGCTAATCTGTCGTGCGAAAAATTCGTTTGGTGTCTGATGTGAAAGCAGCTTTATAGATAGTACGCGACAGCTAGAGAGAGCTCGGTTATGTTATGAACATAATACAGGTTTTGCAGACCGTAAGTTCCGTTAGCGCGGACAAGTTGCTTATGTGGAGCTAGCAAATTGATCACTCTACAGGAAAGAATTACCTATTTAATCTCCACCTTTTTCGGCTTTTTCTTAGCCACAACAATTTCTAAAGGGGGATGAAATTATGTCAAGGTAGTGCAGAGAAATCATTTGTAAACCGGTAGAGCTTCTGCGTTTCGCATTGCTTTCATGGTAGCACCAGAGAGCTTGCTCAGACATTTGTGAAGTATCCGGCTGATCCCGGTCATGGATAAGTGAAGCGATCACTAACTGTAGTGGCTACAATCGGGCAACGTTATGATGAAACTGCCACATTGATGCTTACCGAAGTAACACAAGCATACCGATCAGAATTACTGCATATAAGTTAACCAGGAGCATTTTTAATTAGCACGGCACGCAAACTAACATGCAGTAGCTGGTAACCCAGCATTCATAACAACCACAGAGACAAACCATTGCAATACAGGTTTTACAGACAGCAAGTTCTATTACTGTGAACAGTTGTACTAACTAAGCATCCAAATTACAAACAAGTATTAAAAGTTAGCTTCAAATGAGGTTTATGTTCACACACCTTCTGTAGAATTTCCCCTGATATCACTCTTGCATTTTTAGGACACAAACATTAGCAACAGTAACTTGGCTACATTAGCCGCAGTGCTACAGCCACAATCAACTGGCTATCACGTCAGGTTGGCTTATGCAGTAAAAGCAACTTGCAGCTTCTGTGTCTGTGAGTCACGGACAGTCGCGACCAATACAGGCTTTATCTTCAGATATTTTACAAAGCCTGCGTTTGAGGCCAGTTGTTAGTGCTAACTATCGCTAGCGGTCCTGCTAGCCACCCGTAACACGTTAGCTTCACTTACATTATTTGCTGTTATATAGTTACTTACAGCTTGTGGCTCGGAGCGCTTGATCGATGCAGCTGCTTCAGGTTTGAGAAGCAGCTGAAACGCTTATCCTGTGTCGAATTATCCTTTATTGACAAAGCTGTCTTTGGTGAAATGCTGAGCACAAATATCTTACGTTCCCTTTGGCCGTGGCTGTTTGCTGCCAGCAAACAAAAAAAGCTACCCACTGATTTCTGGTGGCATCGTCTTTTCGAAGAGAAATATTTGTTTTTCTTCGCGTCCAAAAGTAAACGGACAAATAGCTTTGGGAGAGATACTAACAAAATTGCACCTCAAATGATCTGCGGTTCTTCTTTTGTATTTCCAAAAGTGTCAACGCTAATAAGGCATAGTATGATCTGCTGTTGTTAGAGCCTGCTAGAATAGTTTCCGGTGTGGGCAGGTTCAGCGCAGTGGTTAGCTCTGGCTAGGTCTGTACTAATTGGACGGCACAACCTGACGTCAGGTTTTGCCCAGATCTCGTGAAGATCTCGGGAGGAGCTGTTCAGAGAGAAAATCACACTCAAGAAATCACGTTCTTGGATTACAGCAAAACCCCTGTATCTCATGTTTAGAAACTTTTCAGAGGTTGAGCATGGACAACCAACATTATAACACTACTAATATGTATTAAAAGAAGGATCAGCATAATAGGTCCCCTTTAAGTTTTCCTCCTGTTAGTGACTTGCCGAAATATCGGCAAGTAAATCAGTCAATTGCGTCAGAGGTTTGTTTGTCTGTCAGTTTGTTACGCACGCTTTTGCCATTTATCCTACACCAATCTCAACAAAACTTGGAGACATGTTAGCATAGGTTACTCGCCACATATTTATACTTCTTAAAGTTTCTATGTCAAAGGTCAAGGTCAAGGTGACACAAAAGGTCAACAACACACTTTGGTTGATAATGTTGTTGTACTGGGTGGAATTTTGGCAAGTCATCATTCTGTGAACAATCTTTCATTTGTTTGTTAGTTGTCGAAATCAACAACCATGTCACTTCGTTCCATTAGTCGTCTGTCTGTCTGTTTGTCTGTTTGTTAGCAGGCTATCTCAAAAACGGCTACATAGATTTCAAACAAACTTCGCAGGCTACAGTAGCACAAGAGGAACAAACAATTAAGGCATATCTAGGCCAAAGTACAGCTGAGATATAGGCCAAAGTACAAATCCAGCTATGCTGGCGGAGACTTGAAGTCTTTCCAACGGGCATGATTTCCAATCGCCGTGCTTTTGGGTTTTGCTGCTACCTGACGGTAGAATGCAACAATACCCTACATAAGCCAATGAAAATAACTAATGCACAGAGTTGCCTTGGCGTGGCGGAGGTATGCGCTCTACCGAGTGCCCATAAGCAATATTATATTATCCTGTTGTCCTAGGCCACACTTTTAAAGTTTTGAGGCAAAGGTCGAAGTACTAAGTAACTGTTGACCACGTTATGAAATTGACCCTAGTCTCGAGTCAGACACCAGATGATTTTGACAACGGTCCCGCTAGGCGGGAGTCATTTTTTTGTTTGTCTGTCTGTTAACTGGTTAAGTCAAAAAGTTATTTGGCAGGATGATAGGTGGTAGTCCAAGGATGAGTTGATTCAATTTTGGAAGTGATCTGGGCCTGAATTCACAAAGCATCTTAGCGTTAAAAGTAGGTCCTAACTGCCGGATTTTGGAGAAACTCCTAAAAAAAACGGGCGTGTCAGTCGTAAATTTAGGACTCCTAATTATTTTTACTAAGTGTTATTCACAAAGCATTTTAGGCCTAAAAGTAGCTCCTAAGTCTGGGAAAGCTTAAAAGTAGTCAAGAGGACTCCTAACTCGCTAATCGGAAAATGGCTGCTGCTGTTGAAAGACGGAATGACTTGGAAATTCTGAATGATGCGCAGTTGTTGAAAAGATATCGGATCGACCGTGAAGGGGTTTTATTTGTTGTTGACTTGGTGAGGGAGAGAATTACGTCTCCAACCATGAGAAACAACCCAATAAGCCAATAAAAACCCAATAATAAAATAAAATGTTTGACAACACTTCGTTACTTGGCCACCGGAAAAATGCAACTTTGCAACGCGGACAATTTAGGGATTTCACAATCATCTGTCAAGTCGCTCAATTCACAAACAATCAATGCGCTCAGTGAACCCCATATCATCCGACATTTTATCCGCTTTCCAATGGACATTCGCCAACAACACAGAAT
Source organism: Gymnothorax javanicus (assembly GCA_029692085.1). NCBI lineage: Eukaryota > Metazoa > Chordata > Actinopteri > Anguilliformes > Muraenidae > Gymnothorax > Gymnothorax javanicus. The sequence goes on along the minus strand of CM056199.1, from coordinate 10,606,940 downwards.
CAAACTTGAATTGATGCACATCTCAGGTATTCCCGGTATCATCGGTGTTATTGACGAGACCCATATTCGAATTATTTCTCCGACCCAAGATGAAGAGGTATTTGTAAATAGAAAAAAGTTCATTCCATCAACACCCAGATAGTATTTAATTCTGAATATAATATTTTGGACATTGCTGCGAAATGGCCAGGATCCACATACGACTTGCATTTTAATGGAAAGCAGCTTATGCCAATTATTTGACAGGCATTATGTGCCTGCGGGATACCACTTGCTTGGGGACAGTGGCTTTGGTGCTGTACCTCCTCCTGCTATGCATGAATTATTTTATTAGGCTATTGAGCGAGGGTTACATTTAATAGATCATCATAATAATACCCGCCTATGTCATATTTTGTATGCATATTTAAACTGTAGGCTATAAATTACAAACCAAGCTTAGTATGCTTTCCTGTTTGAACGATAGCCTGTTTATAGGCTGCAATGTCGGACCTCCCCTGCGATTGCAGCCCATACCACCGCTTCTCGCAGTCGTCTGCCGTCCGGGGGAATGCAGCATTGATATGTAGGCTGATATTATCCCACGATCCCGCTTTGGATTTGCTGTTCACCGCCGAGCCAAATTTCCCTTTGATTACATGCTTTGCTTCCAGCACCAACTGGGCCAGCAGCAGTAACTGGTCGGGCTCCAGTTGGGCTTTCGCCTTTTTTGAACTTTCATCCATGACAGTCTAGGGCAAACAAACTTGAACAGCCCGACATTTAAATGTTCGCAACCCATTGAGTAATAAGTTGCTAATTACTGGGGCAAATGACGCGTTTTATCATTGACTCGTTTTATGCCATTGGCGTTTTTTACAACTATCTCTTTCCTATGTATGTTTATTTGCCTAGAGCGTGATATGTGGGGACTGCGCATAGTGCATTTTCAGGAGTGCTCAACGTGTTATTATTTTATGGGACAAACCGGCTGCTTGGACTATTTTCTCATTTTTTCCTCCATGGGTTGTATGTGGGATATTTTTTCAATGGGCCGCCCTGTCACCAAACAACCAATTACCGTGCTCATTGTCCCAAGACTCGTGCATGAGGATTGACGTCATCCATAGCAATGGAGATTTACTCCCACCTATCTCAGAGCTACTCCTAGTCTAGGAGTTACCAGTTTTCTTAACCAAAAGTTGCTCTCAGCGGCTTTGTGAATAACTTTTAAGATTTTACTCCCACATAAAATGTTTTAGCGCGACTTAGGCGTACTCCTAGTGGTAAGATAAGATGCTTTGTGAACACGGGCCCTGGAACATATTCTGGATCTGGAAGAATTACAATATATCAGGCTAATGCTGGTCTGTGTGACATTTCCGAATGGATAACTCAAAAAGTTATGAACGGTTTGGCACAAAATTTGGCAGGATGTAGTCCAAGGAAGAGTTGATTTAATTTTGGAAGTGATCTAGAGCATATTCTGTTACCAAAAGAACAAATATATGGCGTAGCCTAGGCATGCGCTCAACCAAGTGCCCTGTAGTTGTCAATCAAATCAACTCCCCCATTTGTTGAAATTTTGCCAGAGTACTTCCCCAGGAAACCTGTACCATTAAATGCTGGGTAGATCCTGGGTTCTGTGACAGCCCCATGGAGGAAGGGTGCCATTCTGTGGAGAACTGGACCTGTGAAATATTTCTTTTTCCTGGCAGAAGGATTCTGGAAAAACAGAGTTCATTTTACATTTTATCCTCAAGAGATCCAGGATGATAGTTGCTCAAACATTGCCCTGGATTCACTGTGCAACCTGCAGTGACATTACCGAGGAGGGGAGGGTATCGCTCCTTGGGTGTTTCGAACAAGACCTTTGGAGGAGCGAGTATTCACAATGTGAAAAGGCCACACCAATTTCGAAAAGACTGTTTCATGACAGACACGGAGGAGTGGTGACAAATAAATTTCCACATCAAAGGTTCCCTACGGCCAACTAGTGGAAGAAATCATGAAAAAAACCAAATGTCCTCGTTACAGCAACTATGAATTCAGTTATGGTAGCAAGCAAAACTAGAGACACTCCTAGAGTGCAAACCTCCACCAAAGCAGCACAGTCCAAATCTTGGTGATTGGGAGCAAAGTTCAGTTATCGCATGTCATACGATTTCAAGATGGCTGCCGTGGCAGCCATATTGTTTGAGTGATCATGGTCAAAATCTATAGGGTCCATCCCTGATGTAATAGCGATGCACCCACAAAATTTCAGAGAAATCTGTTTATTACTTTTTGAGTTATCTTGTTCACAAACAAACAGACAAACAAACAGACAAACGGTACCGATCACATAACCTCCTGCCACACTGCGTTGGCGGAGGCGATAACGTTAAGGACCAGTCTGCTAACAGCCGAATGAGTGAGTGAGTGAGTGCGCGAGCAAGAGAGTGATTTGCATATCTGAGTCCCTACAGTAACTTGTTTTCACACTTCGCATATCCACAAGTTAAAAATGAACGTACAACCCTTAATTGCTGCAATAACAATCATAAAATTTTGCTGTTGTATTAAATCACAGGTGCATTTGACACGAGGGAGACAGGGACAGTACTGCGAGAGCATGTGTTTGTCCTTACCGAGGACACTGCAAGGAAAAAGGCTTACTTTTTCAGGAGAAAGAAATCTGCGTTAAATGTGTTCTTGAAATAATGACAGACACTGATTCAATCTAGTGGCAATGTAACATCCCACTGGGGTAGACAAATAACAGCAAGCTGGGGTGAAAATTGTCGGAATAAAAAAGATTTTGGCCGTGTGTTAGCTCTGCAGAACAGTGGTTAATAAAATCTAATGTGATGTTTAAAAGCAGGCGTATCAGACTGATTTACTAAAATCAAAGTATTTACGAGGGCGAGGTTTGCCCGGATTTGATCTTGCCTAAGGTAATTATCGCAGAAATGAGTTTACACTAAGCTTCAGAGAGCTTTCATATCACATACAAACCCCCATTCCGATGAAGTTGGCACGTTGTGTAAAACGTGAATAAAAACAGAATACAATGATTTGCAAATCCTTTTCGACCTATATTCAATTGAGTACACTACAAAGACAAAATATGTAACGTTCAAACTAATAAACTTTATTGGTTTTTTTTTTTGGAAATTCTTGCTCATTTGAATTTGACGCCTGCAACACGTTCCAAAAAAGCTGGGACAGGGGCAATAAAAGACTGGTAAAGTTGAGGAATGCTCAAAAAACATCTGTTCGGAACATTCCACAGGTGAACAGGTTAATTGGAAAGAGGTGAGTGTCATGATTAGGTATAAAAGGAGCTTCCCAAAAGGCTCAGTTGTTCACAAGCAAGGATGGGGCGAGGTTCACCACTTTGTGAACAACTGTGTGAGAAAATAGCCGAACAGTTTAAGAACTAAGTTTCTCAACCTGCAATTGCAAGGAATTTAGGGATTTCAATATCGGTCCTTAATATCATGAAAAGATTCAGAGAATCCGGAGAAATGTCTACACCTAAGCAGCAAGGCCGAAAACTAACATTGAATGCCCGTGACCGTCAGTCCCTCAGGCGGCACTGCATTAAAAACTGACATCATTCTGTAAAGGATATTACCATGTGGGCTCAGGAATACTTTGGGAAACCATTGTCAGTTAACACAGTTTGTCGCTACATCTACAAGTGCAAGTTAAAACTCTACCATGTAAAGCGAAAGCCATATATCAACAACCTCCAGAAACACCACTGGCTTCTTTGGCCCTGAGCTCATCTGAAACGGACTGATGCAATGTGGAAAAGTGTGCTGTGGTCTGACGAGTCCACATTTGAAATTGCTTTTGGAAATCATGGACGTCGTGTCCTCCGGGCTAAAGAGGAAAAGGGCCATCCAGATTGTTATCAGCACAAAGTTCAAAGTCCAGCATCTGTGATGGTATGGGGATGTGTTTGTGCCCATGACATGGGTAACTTGCACATCTGTGACGGCACCATTAATGCTGAAAGGTACATGCAGGTTTTGGAGCAACATATGCTGCCATCCAAGCGACGTCTTTTGAGGGGACATCCCTGCTTATTTCAGCAAGACAGTGCCAAGCCACATTCTGCATGTGTTACAACAGCGTGGCTTCGTAGTAAAAGAGTGCGGGACTGGCATCAAATTCAAAATGAGTCAATGAATATTTCCAAAAAAACAATAAAGTTTATCAGTTTGAGCATTCAATATCTTGTCTTTGTAGTGTACTCAACTGAATATTGGTCAAAAAGGATTTGCAAATCATTGTATTCTGTTTTTATTCACATTATGCACAACATCCCAACTTCATTGGAATTGGGGTTTGTACTAATACACCTATCACAGTAACACACAGAGATAATCTTATTGTAAGGAATCAAAAAAAAATTGCCTCCTCTCATGAGACGATTGCTATCTCACATATCAAAATGTCCACAGATAAAAAAAAAAAAAATGTCTCCTAGACTTGGTACTTTCACACGACTGACTTTAAATTTTCTACTTGTGAAAAAAAGAAAATTAGTTGCTTTGAGTCACATTTTATCCTCACATTTTCAGTTCATTTACTCTTTACAGTAAGAACAATAATATTCACAGGGAAAAACAAGGGTTCTGAAATTAGATATGTAACCTGTTCCCACTTACATCTTGGAAGAGGGATAATCATTTTTTGTATAGTTCACAAGTTCACACTTCAGATATTGGGCCTCATGCAAGAAGCGATATAAGAGCAAATTTTCGCTTATTTTTGTTTGTATCCCCGATTTTTTTCTTATTTTGTTCTTACCCATTGATTTCTGGGATGCACCAATGTTTCCTTATTTTTGCTCTTCTCTTCAGTAGGCGTAAGAGAAAACTGTTATCTCTGTCCACAAATTGCTTGTCCAATGCACGGAAACAGACGTTTTAAAACCTAAACATTAAAAATGCATCATATAATCAAATTTTGATTGTTTTATGTTTTATGAGAAATTATAATGATTTTATCATTTAATCCTTGGGCTAAAGAGTTTGGCCAGCTGATCCTAATTAGGGCTAAGCTATAAAATTCCTTAGATACTTGCGTGCGTTCTGCTTCTGAATGGCTTACCTATTGCTGTAGGACGCTTTGGCCATCCAGGCCTTGCGCAGCGAGCGGGTCTTTAGAGATTGCGCAGATCTGTTTGCTGAGACAGATGAATGGCTACTCTTTCCAAATCTGAAAGCAACCGTACTTGAGCACGGCAGATTACTGTTATGTGTTACGGCTCTCTTGTTCTAACAAATGCTGCGGCGAAAAGATATCTCCATTCAAACTAAGAAATTCAATGGTTGCTCGAAATGTAGGCGGAGGAAAACACACAATCACAACTGGATACTACACGCAAAAACTTGGAGATTTATGGAATAATTTGTGAGTAGATACATTCGCGTGGTTAACACAGAATAATCGATCAGTACCGCGACAAACTAAAGAAAATGCGGCTGCGATATTTCAAAGTGCGGGACGCGGTGCGAAAGTCTGGCAGCTCAAATTATGAGATGGATACATTTTCGTGGTATGAGGCAGTGGACAGCATAATCGGCCAAAAACGCAAGAGCGAAAGAATTCCATATGCAACATCCACCTATATCCAATGTAATCAGTACATTTTCGGCTTACCTTGATGTTTGCCTAACCAGAGGTACCTTCGGATGTGTAAAAACATCAAGCATTCAGTCGAGAAAATTTCGAGTTTAATTTTTCGTGCTGCTACGAGGTAATCCATGTTACAGACGCACCGGGTTGCCAGGGCACGCGCAGCAAATGCATTCGCGATATTAATATTCGATATTAATATTCTAAACCCCTTCTCAATAATAAAACCCCGAAATATATTGGCGCCTCCTTTTAAAATCTTTCCCCATTTAAAACCACCTAGGTGCTGTACCGAATTTTGAATGCAAGTGTACTCGGCATGCTACGGTATTACTAGTATGAAAGCTGACCAGCGGGGAGAGGGAGGGGCGACAATCGTACTGTGGGCTGCAGGGTGAAGTTGCCTTCAGACGCCGACTTCCAGGCTGCTCAGCCTGTGCGTAAACACGGCCCCAAGTACAGCCAATCAGATTAGCTAGAGTATAACCAATCCGCTCACGAGGCAGCCAATTCGGGGAAGCCGTTACTCGAAGTGGGCTTAAGAACAACAATATTGTTAAAAACGAATCGTGTTCAATCCTCTTTTCTCATTAAAGAAACTGATTAGTGAGGTAATGTTAGATATTTCAGCTATTTTGATTATGTTAACCAATGCAAACAAGTGCTTTTTTTTTTTTTTTTGTCTTACAGTTAACTTATACACTGAACCTTAGCTAAACAGGTCATACTTGTTAACTGAAACACTTTATAATATAACTTCAAGTATAACTCTGTTTGAAACATAAAAATGGCCTACTTGTGAGATATTTTGTACAATAAGCTGTTTAGCTGAGCTTCTAAAAAACTTCAACTGCCAGTTGCTGTAACGTTAGCTGCCTTCAAGGCTGATTGTAGAGACTAGTGCTTCCAAGCTGGTTAGAAGGCCAATGTTGATTTGATATTGTATAATCTTTAATAGTATTCAGTCAGATGCCTTCAAGGCTGATTGTAGAAAATTAGTGCCTTGCAGGCTGATTGGAGACTAGTGCCTTGCAGGCTGGTTAGAAGGCTAATGTTGATTTCATATTGTATAATCTTTTAATAGTATTCAGTCAGATGCCTTCAAGGCTGATTGTAGAGACTAGTGCCTTGCAGCCTGGTTAGAAGGCTAATGTTGATTTCATATTGCATAATCTTTGATTGTATTCAGTCAGATGCCTTCAAGGCTGATTTAGACACTAGTGCCTTCAGGCTGATTGTAGAGACTAGTGCCTTGCAGGCTGGTTAGAAGGCTAATGTTGATTTCATATTTTCTTTGATAGTATTCAGTCAGATGCCTTCAAGGCTGATTGTAGAGCACTAGTGCCTTCCAGGCTGATTGTAGAGACTAGTGCCTTGCAGGCTGGTTAGAAGGCTAATGTTGATTTCATATTGCATAATCTTTGATAGTATTCAGTCAGATGCCTTCAAGGCTGATTGTAGAGCACTAGTGCCTTCCAGGCTGATTAGAGACTAGTGCCTTGCAGGCTGGTTAGAAGGCTAATGTTGATTTCATATTGCATAATCTTTGATAGTATTCAGTCAGAGGCCTTCCAGGCTGACCGTCGAGACTAGTGCCTTGCAGGCTGGTTAGAAGGCTAATGTTGATTTCATATTGTATAATTTTTGATAAATTCAGTCAGATGCCTTCAAGGCATCAGGGCCTGGGTGGGTGTTAGGGCGGGTGCTGCTGCAGGAACATCAAAATGGGTGCTGGGGGGCCTTTTTTAGCGGGCAGGGAGATAGGGCTCCACGATGGCGCCGAAACATCGTTTGAACTCCTTAAAAGAGTGTAAAAAGTAAAGACGATGTCAATATGCAACAACACCGCTGTCATTTTCTGAGGTAACGTGGTTGATTTCGAACTGTAGTAAATCTATGGGCTGAAAAATAGAAGATTTTAAATTAGCCTTGAAGGCTCCAACTCAGTAGAGCCCCCCTCAGTAATGCTGTGGGAGACTCTACTGTCAGCCTTGAAGGCATCAGAATTGTAAACACACACACACACACACACACACATATATACAGTTGTATGCAAAAGTTTGGCCACCCCTGATCAAAATTTCTGTTACTGAGAATAGTTAAGCAAGTAGAAGATGAACTGATTTTTGAATGGCATAAATTTAAAGATACAACACTTTTTTTTGTACATTTTAAGCAGTATTAGTGTATTACTTTTTGTTTTGTACAATTCTAGAGCAAAAAAAAAAAAAAAAAAGGAAATGAGCACCGTGCAAAAGTCTGGGCACCCCAAAAGATTTGAGCTCTCAGGTAGCTTTGACTATAGTCTCAGATCGTATTTAGCTTGTTAGGGCTATGGCTTGTTCACAATCATCGTTAGGAAAGGCCAGGGACGCAAATTTTGAAGTTTAAAAATGCCCAGACTTCTCTATCCTTGGCCCAACAATCAGAAGCCATAGGGTCCTCTATGCAGCTGTCTAGCTCTCTGAAAATGAAAATAATTAATGCCCGCATAAAGCAGGAGAAGGCTATAAGAAGATAGCAAATGTTTTTAGGCTGGATTTCCTCAGTTCATAATATAATTAAGAAATGGCAGTCAACAGAATCTGTGGAGGTCAGCTTGAGGTCTGGAAGACCAAGAAAACTGCTCATTGGATTACTAGAAAAGTAAATCAAAACACCCGCTTGACAACAAAAGACCTTTTTGGCAGGATTTAGCACACCATGGTGTCATGGTGCACTGCCCCACGGTTCAGCGACACTTGCTCAAATATGACCTTCATGGAAGAGTCATGAGAAGGAAACCTTTCCTGCATCCTCACCATGAAATTCAGCATCAGAAGGTTGCTAAGGAACATCTGAACAAGACTGATACATTTCGGAAACAAGTCCTAGATGTCTTTGGCTGCAATGAGCAGAGGTATGTTTGGAGAAAAAAGGATGCAGAATTTCATAAAAAGAACACCTCTGTAACTGTCAAGCACATGGTTGGATCAATCCTGCTTTGGGCTTGTGTTGCAGCCAGTGGCACAGGAAACATCTCACTGGTCGAAGGAAGAATGGATTCAATTAAATTTCAGAAAATTCTGGAAGTAAACATCTCACCATCTGTCAAAAAGCTGAAGATGAAAAAGAGGATGGCTTCCACAACAGGATAATGATCCTAAACACACCTCAAAATCCACAACTGACTACCTCAAGAGGTGCGAAGTTGAAGGTTTCACCGCAGCCCTCAAGGTATCCTACCTCAACAGCATTGAAAATCTGTGTGAATGGACCTCAAAAGAGCAGTCCATGCAAGTCAGCCAAAGAATCTCATAGAACTAGAAGCCTTTGAAAAAGAATAATGGGCAAAATCCCCCAAACCAAAAATTCAAAAACTCTTAGCTGGCTCCTAAAAGTGTTTACAAGCTGTGATACTTGCCAAAGGGAGTGTTACTTAGTACTGACTATGCAGGGTGCCCAAACTTTTTGCTTTTGGACCGTTTTTTTTTTTTTTTTTTTTTTGCCATTTTGAAACAGTAAAAGGATGGAAATTAAAAGTAATCTTGCTTAAAATATAAAGGAAATGTGTCCTCTTTAACTTTATGCCTTTTGGAGAGCAGTCATTTTTACCGCTTAGCTATTCACAGTAACAGAAATTTTGATCTGAGGTGCCCAAACTTTTCTGTGTATATATATATATATATATATATATATATGAAATCATTAGCCTACCAACCAGCCTGCAAGGCACTAGTTCTACGGTTGGAAGGCATCTGAGGCAATACTATTGAAGATTATACAATATGAAATCCATTAGCCTTCTAACCAGCCTGTAAGGCACTAGTCTTCACAATCAGCCTTGAAGGCATCTGAGGCAATACAATTGAAGATTATACAGCCTTCTAACCAGCCTGCAAGGCACTAGTCTCTACAATCAGCTTTGAAGGCATCTGACTGAATGCTATTAAAGATTATGCAATATCAAATCAACATTAGCCTTCCAACCAGCCTGACAGACAAGGCACTAGTCTCTACGGTCAGCCTGGAAGGCACTAGTCTCTTTAACAATCAGCCTTGAAGGCATCTGAGGCAATACTATTGAAGATTATACAGTTTCTAACCAGCCTGCAAGGCACTAGTCTCTACAATCAGCCTTGAAGGCATCTGAAGGCAACAACAGACTGAATATTATACAATATCAAATCAACATTAGCTCTTCTAACCAGCCTGCAAGGCACTAGTCTCTACAATCATCCTTGAAGGCAGCTAACATTATAGCAACTTGCAGTTGAAGTTTTAAGAAGCTCAACTAGACAGCATTGAACAAAATATCTCACAAGAGGGCCAGTTTTATGTCTCAAACAGAGTTACACTTGAAGATATTTTGTAGAAGTGTTTAAGTTAACGTGTATTACTTGTTTTGCAAAGGTTAGGTCTATAAGTTAACTGTAAGACAAAAAAATAGCACTTGTTTGCATTGGTTAACATAATCAAAATAGCTGAAATATCTAACGTTACCTCACTAATCAGTTTCTTTAATGAGAAAAGAAGATTGAACGCCATTGTTATTACCAATATTGTTGTTCTTAAGCCCACTTCTCCAGTAAAGGCATCCCGACCCTTGAATTGGCTTTCTCTGTACTCTTGCTGATCTGATTGGCTGTACTTGGGGGCGGTGTTTACGCAGCCTGACAGGCTGAGCAGCCTGGAAGTCGACTTCTGAAGGCAACTTCACCCTGCAGGTATTGTGGCAAGGCACGGAACAATGCACCTAGTGTGCTAGATTGCCAGGAGCAGTCAGGTCTTTGCACACGGCTCGTTTCCTGCCCTTATATGGTGTTTAGTGGGTGGGTGTCATATATGCTTACTAAAAACAACCGGCCACGCGCTTCCAATTTACAAACAAGTGGGATTCAACATTCAGCACACCTGGGTAAGACCAGATTTGGACGGTAGGAGCGTTTGGTGCATCCTGAGTTTATTTCTCTTATTTTTTCTCTTAGCAAAAAAATAAGAAAATATAGGAGAAATTTAAGAGAATGTTGCTGCATGAGGCCCATTGTGTGTTTACATTTGTTCACTGAACACACATTCTTTCTCTCTCTTTTCTTTGTTCTGTCTTCGCTCTGCATGACTCCTCCTGCTGAATTTTGTGAGTTGCAATTCAGAATGTTCTAGTTTGCTTGTTATACACGCATGACTAAATATAATCTGATAATAGGGAAAAAAGTTACATTAAAATCACAGATAAGATAGCACTTGCCTAAATTAAATTACAGTGCAAGCCATCCATAGCCGAATTAATATTTAGCTTCACCAAAAGCACATCAAGCCGAGGACAGATGTGTCTGGCTTGACTCACATGGAACAAAGTGGAGATATGAGTGTAGGGATGACAGTGGGGACGAGTGGGTTTTCAAGGAGCCGCAATCTGTCCCTTTACTACTCAGTTGTTCCAAAATAATTTTGTAATTGACATTTATAGCTTGTTTAGATAAATACTTCTTTGCACAGCTCTCTGACTGACTGTGATCATGTGACAGGCAGAAAATGTAATTCCAACTATTCTGGACAAGAATTGTTGGATTATGTGTGTTATAAAGTGCTATATAAAAATGTAATAACAATATTAATAATAATATATTCATCAATTATCTATACTGCTTCTTACGCACTAGGGTCGCGGGGGAAGCTGGAGCCTATCCCAGCTGACAATGAGCGAAAGGCAGGGACCCACCCTGGACAGCTCGCCAATCCATCGCAGGGCGCACACACTATTCGCTGTCACACTCATACCTATGGGCAATTTAGCATCTCCAGTGTGCCTTACGTGCATGTCTTTGGACTGTGGGAGAAAACTGGAGTACCCAGAGGAAACCCACGCAAACACGGGGAAAACAAAACTCCACACAGAAAGGCCCCAGGCCGGATTCAAACCCACAGCCTTCATTCTGTAAAGCAGCAGTGCTAACCATTGTACCATCCCAATAATAATAATAATAATAATAACGAGAGCTGGACTCACGAGAGCCCATACCTCCGCCAGCGTAGCTGGATTTGAACTTTGGCCTATATCTCAGCTGTACTTTGGCCTAGATATGCCTAAATTTAATCACTTGTTCCTCTTGTGCTATTTTAAAATCCAGCAAAGTTTGGTTAAAATTTATGCAACCGTTTTTTGAGATATTCTGCTTACAAACAGACAAATGACTCCTGCCTAGCGGGACTGTTGTCGAAATCGTCTGGTGTCTGACTCGAGACTTCAAATCTCCGCCAGCATAGCTGGATTTGTACTTTGGCCTATATCTCAGCTGTACTTAATCTCCGCCAGCATAGCTGGATTTGTACTTTGGCCTAGATATGCAAAAATTTAATCACTTTTTCCCTCTTGTGCTACTGTAACATCCTGCAAAGTTTGGTTGAAATCTATGCAGCCGTTTTTGAGATATCCTGCTAACAAACAGACAGACAGATGAGTAACGGAAAAATAAATTAACAAACGGAAGCAAAAACATAACCTCCTTGATGGAGGTCATAATAATAATGATAATAATGCATACAGTTTGACAGCTGGCCTAATTGTTCATGCTCCCACCTTGCAGCCTGTGAATGGTGTCTGAACACAACAACAGAGATCAATATGGCATGTTAGATAAAACTCCAAGAAAGAAAGTGCGCTAAGCTTACAATATTGTGAAGTGAAGCAGCACAGCATAGAAAATCACTGCACATGGGTTAGGAGCGGAGCGCATCAGAATACCAAAAGAAAAAGAACAAATGACTGCCTGGAACAGAAGAAAAGGTCACTGCATAATTTCTCCTCCCAACCCTGATGGTTTTCTCTGGACTTTTCCTGGAGTTATTCCAGGGAGGTAGGGGAAAAGTCCTTCTGAATTCATTGGGTAGCATCTGCACACTCCTGCATTCCAGCCATGGTCTTCCAGCTGTTCCCAGATTGACACACAAGTGACGACCTAAAAATAATCAGTCACACTTTAGTTGAAGTGTTGCTCATAAAGGCTTTATACACATGTATAATGCCTTCATAAATGTGACATAATGTCTTTATAAATCATTCATAAGCAAATGTCATACTTTGTGAAGGCTGAAATAACACATCCTTATTCAGCATGTGATGCCAGATATGTGACAACGACAATGTCACTTAGCTGACAATGTCACCCTTTATAGCATTTAGCCACTAGCTAAGTGACATTGTCAGTTATATCACATCTGGCATTACATGCTGAATAAGGATGTGTTATTTCACCCTTTACAAAGCATAATATTTGCTTATGTATGATTTATGAAGACATTATGTCTAATTTATGAAGGCAATCTACATGGTGTATAAAGCCTTTATGAGCAACACTTCACCTATAGTGTGACCAAATAATCTTTAAAAGTGTTAGCAAGAAAAGCTGCCCATTCAAAAAAAAAAAAAATAAAAAAAACAAACAAAAAAAAATTGAAATATTTGCTTGATGCAAAAAATAGAACTATGAAAATGCTTTTTATGTGGAAAGAAAAGAAGAGGAGGAGAGAAAAAGCTCAAACAATCAGAAAACCAAAACCAAGGTAATATGATATGCAACCACGTTTCACATACATAACACTGTTTGAAGCCTATCGGCATAAAGACATTAGTATGAATTTTCATGGCTGCTTTATGATGTGGATGCACTTTTAACAGTTAAGGGCACATGGTGTTTGTGTTCTTAGGGTGGGTTTAGTCGCAAATTCCTCTGTATCTGAATTTGCTTTACTGCTAATCAGAGCATTGATTCAATCTAACACCAACATCCTCCGTCCTTGACTTTCACTGATGAACAAGAGTGAGCTTTTTTTTGTCATTCTTCCAAACTGTCTTTTTTTCCTTTTTGACAATAGTACTTAAGCAGGAAGTTGAATGGTGCAAATGGCAGATGTTGCAAATGCTTTGCAGAAAGGGCACTGAAATGACTGCTTGAAAAGGTTAAACAACAAAACAGCAACTGACATTACACGCTGCCAAATTTTACTGCTTCTTGGTAGCGGGGAAACCCTTAAAATCTTATTTTCACTCAGATTTCCTCTGAAGTTATTTCAATGTTATAAAAACTTTTTTCCCCTTAATTCACAACAATATCACATACATATTCTGTATTTGGTGGATACAGCGCCTCACTGAAGCTGCATCCCTTTTATCCTGAATAAAATATTCAAACCCAAGATGCCATGTTTTTATGGCCACAGCATTACCACAAACAGAAAATATCTAGATCTTGTGCATGATTTCATACACATTGCCCTATAATTCAGCAGGAAATATTTGGGATCTTGAATTCCACTGGTTTGAATACAGCAGGTGCATTTTATGGATCCATATGTATAATTACTGGTTGGAGAAGGTTAAGGAAGTCCACAATGCACTGTTAAAGCAGTTAGGCTTATGCATAGTACATAGTTTATATAAAGTAATCCTTTTTCTTGCGATTATTTCAGAACAGGGAACTTGGACAGGAAGAGGTTAAATTCTTTCCTCCACTCCTCGCCTAAAAGCCCTTGGGACGTTATCTCTAAAGTTAAGCTACTTACTGCGGAAATTTTATTTGCATCAACACCTACTGCCAAATATATAGATGTATTCTTTTTAGCATTTTTATGCATTTTCAAATTAAACCTTCAAGTGCGTATGAAACCAGGGGATGAGCATAAATATACACGTGTGCACACACACACACACACACACACACACACACACAGACTTTATTTGAGAATTTCAAGCAAATATACTGTTTATACCCACTTCTTTCCCTGAGACTGATCCAGTTTCTTTGTGTTCAGCTAACTGCATAGCTGGCGGAAACATTCAAATGTTTTCTTGTAGATACATCTTATAACCCGCTATTTTGTCTGCAACCTTATATTTGAACATCATGCATCATCGGACAATCAGACAGTATTGTTAATTTGAAAGCTGAAGCATCACGTTATATTGAGAGAACAATAAGGTTTGAATAGTTTCGCAATTATCCCCCTGCTGGGCTAAAATAAATAAATAAATAAAGTAAAAAATAATGTACTTTTTTTGTCTTTTTTGTCTCTGTCTGTACCACAGATAACGAGCAAATTTGCAAGCAGCCTCAGTGTAGTCTGGCTCTTGTTCTTAGCTTCCTGAAGCTCAGGAAAAGACCAGTGAAAGTCTTATGTCGACTGCTTGGTGCTAAAGTGTTAAGTACATTTTTTGCTGTGACTAGTAAGTTTGATGCAAATCATATTTTTCCACATTGCTTCAATATTTCACATTGCTTCTTCTCAAAACTTAAAAAATGCACTTAACCTTTTTGTGCTCCAAGCAGTCGATGGATTGATGGTATGGATTAATGTCCTGACATTCTACTGTATGTATACATTGGCAAAATATCCCTAATGGGTCATTTTTAAAATCCCGTGGCATATACAGGGTGCTTTTTAAGGACTGCAATCACATCAATATTTTTCAAATGATTGAATGTTGGGAGATTGTAGTTTGGGTACACTGTGCAGGTAGCAGTAGTGAAAATGTTTCACTTAACCTGATATAAAACAATAGAAAGATATTTAATAAATATACTTTAAAAAATGACAAAGAGACAGGGGAGCAGCAGCAACACACACGGAGCTAAAATGCCAGAATGCCACTGCCAATGGCAGTGTAGCTTTTAAATACTCTAAACTTCACCTCCACTTCAACGAGCAACAGGTGTGGCTCAGCAACAGGTGTGGCTCGTTGAAGGGGAGGCGAAGACAGCAGGAGGGGGAGGGACTGCAGGGCAGAACCATCACATCATCACCGCACAAAATGCGACTGAAGGAATGAAGAGTGCATGGAACCCAAGAGGGAAGTAATATTTCAAATACCAGAAGTGACAATATATTGAAAGGACTTAGCTCTGCAGAATACCTGTGAGAAAATGCATCAATGAGACAATCTGCATAGCCATTTAGCCAGCTAAAAACATAATTGAATTTAATGCCTAAGCAAATACCAGTTACAACGATAGTAAGGTGGGAGAGGAAAAGTCTGAAGGGATGAGTCTTTGAACTGCACTTGAAGGTGGTCAGAGCCTCTGCTGTTGTGACCTCCATGAAAAGGTCATTCCATCATGTCAAAGTCTGAACAGTCCTGAGATGTCACCGGTCAGTGCTGGATCGAAAAGGGAGAAGAGCATTAGGCGACCAGGGGTGGCAGGAGAGATCTAGCTGGTGTGTGGGGTTCTGCTGAGCTTTTGAAGATAAGCCAGGGCTGTCCCCTTAGGAGGCTTGGGATGGTGGCTAAACTTGCAAGCCATAGCTGGCAACCAGTGGAGAACAGTATGGGGGAGTGTCTGGGGACGTTTTAGATTAAACGAGCTACAGCATTTCGGATCAGCTACTGGGGACTGATGGTGGAGGATGGAGGGCCAGCTGAAAGTGAACCAGAATCTGGGCTGAATACATGGTGAAAAACAGCTGGATTTTCCTGCTGTTGTACAAAAAAACCCTGCATGCTGGGCTCAGTGCTGTGGTGTTCTCTGAGAGGGGACTATCAGTTGTCTATCGCCACTTCGAGGGTCCACAACATAATAAGAACCCCGAGGCGTCCCCGACAAAGACTGAGAACTTCAGGAGGGGAGAGAGGGAGCAAGGATGAATATAACCTCGGTTTTACCTGGATTGAGTTTAAGATAGTAGTCATCCGTCCAGCTCTGGATTTCCCTTTGGCAAGCAGAGATGCTAACAGAAACTTGTGTGCCAGGTGGTGAGGAGAGGAAGAGTTGAATACCATCAGCTTAACAGAGATAATACAAACCATGGACAGAGATCAAAGGATCATGAGAATGAGTGCTGAGGGAGAAGAGACACAGACCCAGGACTGAGCCCTGGGGAACTCCTGTAGCAAGGGGATGAGATACTGATACTGTGCCATCCCAGAAAACTTGAAAATGTTGATCAGAAATATAGGACTTGACCCAGTCTAGGATCAAGGAGGACTGGAGGATGGGGTGGTCAGTGGTATCAAAGGTTGCAGACAGGTCAAGGTGGATCAGGATGGTAGAAAGAGAGGCAGTATAACCTCACTCACTCACAGAAAGAAGTGCAGTTTCTGTTGAGTGGCCAGGACTGAAGCCAGACTGATGTAGATCCAGCATGTTATTCTGCAACATGAGAGAAGAAAATTGGCTAGAAGCAGATTTTTCAAGTTTTTTATACAGAAAAAAAGAGGAAGGAATGGGACAGGACAGGGGTTCTGTATGCAGGTGAAAAAGAAAACCCAGAAAATAAATTGGAGTTTACGAGGGCGGTGATAAAAGGAAGAATGTCAGGTGTGATGGCTTGCAGGGGAGATGAAGGAATAGGGTTAAAGGCACAG
Organism: Gymnothorax javanicus; assembly: GCA_029692085.1. Classification (NCBI taxonomy): domain Eukaryota; kingdom Metazoa; phylum Chordata; class Actinopteri; order Anguilliformes; family Muraenidae; genus Gymnothorax; species Gymnothorax javanicus. Next base: position 10,589,989 of record CM056199.1, on the reverse strand, counting down.
GTAGTGGGGTAGAGAAGCAGAAAGAACAGACCATTTCCAAGAGGGGAGGTAAGTATCCTGTGCCACCACCGTATCCTGCTGGCCAAGGAGTGTGGTAGAAGGAAAAGGAGGAATTCATTGCGGGAGTAGAGGTGCTGCTTATTGTGATCCAGGTCTTAGTGAGGGTGACGAAATGGAGGGGGAGGTTTGGAGGCTAAGGATGAGAAGTCGGCCTTCTGTGCAGTAGACTGGCAGTTCCAAAACCCCCCTGAGGCTGTGAAATTGTGACTGGGGGTCAGCTAACGGTGAAGGAGGTGGGAAAGGTTTTGTTTTCATCAATGACCATGATGAAGGAAACATCTTTGGTTGAACATGGTACACTGAGAATAGTGCGAGACGGGAGGAAACAACTGAGTGGGACCATGCAACCCTACTGATTACCAAAACAATAACACTTGACAAAGCCCTACAATGTAGGAACCAGAATGTGCTTTTACTTGACAGCTTACAGCCTTATAGAAATAATTTCAGCTTATGTGCATTGAAGGTGAGGATTTGATGTGGGTTGTGTAAGTATTTGGATGGACCTGTGGCAGCAGATGAACTGAAGAGGTGAAGCACAGAACATTCCTCAAAAATAATGAATGTCCTGACTTCTTGTTTTCAATCATTTATTTAAATGGACATTTCCCACCGGGTGTAAACAGAAGACGAGAACTAAAAGTCTTGATCTGTTTTCATTCATTTCCTTGATTAACAAGTTTTCCAATAGTAAGAATAAGACATTTTGCAATAGAAAATGTTTGATTCACATTCATTCACTTATCAAAAAAATAAAATAAACTACTACGTCAGGGTCCAGGTTTGCTTTTATCCCATCCAGCAGTACCAAATCTTGTAATTCTTTAATAACATCAGAGAGAGCAAAAATTATCTACAAATATTTGCAAATAATAAACTTGCTTGAAATGCAATTTCACAACAAAATAAAGGGAATTTTCTTTCTTGTGTTACCTTCATGAGGAAAACTAGCCATACCTGATAATGCTGAGTGTTTTTTGAGTTAGTGTCATGTTAAAAACATTTGAAGATGTGCTGTGCTACACCAATTTTCAGCCTGCCAGGCACCACTGGGACTATGAAAACATTGTATTAAGCTGTAATAAATAAATAGACAAGGTTGCAAATACCCTTACATTAAATTGCATGTCCGCAGTTTGATATGACCTAATTTGGTCCAGAAAACCAAAGGCAATACTGTGTAGAAAGTACAGATTGAGAAGTACCGCTCAATTAAATTGTGTCACTGTCGTAATACTTATGCACCACACCGTATACACTGTTGAACACTAAGTACAATGCCCTTATCGTGCAAACGTATACTCCAAGGTGTGGGATGATGGGGATTGGACAGGTGAAAACAGCTTGTCACTCGGACAGATGATCTGTAGAGACAGTGCTTGTATTCAGCTTAATCACACAGTCGTCTCAGCCTTAAATCAAAGGTTAAATCCTACTGCTCCCAGTATGTGAAGTAGATTACGACTGTCACCATCTCGCCTTACAGGGCTGATACCATTGACCAGCTGTCATATCTGCTAGCCTGATGCAGCATAATTACATAATGAAAATGCTAACAGCAATCAGTCACACCTTCTATATCACGCATTGGCAGCATGATATAGAATTCATTTTACACTGAATGCTACGGTCTACCTCAAATAAATAAAAAAATAGCCTCTGAGTCAAAACAAAGTCTCCCTGATTTATGCTATGCTTGTGTTTGGGGTTATTTTAAAGCAAATGTCCTTGATGTTTAAGAGTATGTGCTCTAGTTCAGTTCAGGTAAGCACACACGCATTCTGACTTAGGCCGTGTTCAGACTACAGGATTTTTAAAATCCTAACCGATTTTGAAATCGGGTTGCATTACACACATAAGGAGAATCTTCACAGATAATCTGCTGTCTAATCTTAAACATGTACTCACTACAGGATTTGAAAATTATGATGCATTTCACACTACAGGATATTATTAAGATTATAGTGCCCGAGGGAGCAGCGCTCCATCTGACGTGAGATCTCACGCGATCTCATGGGGAAGCCTGGAGATTTAAAAATTTAAAAATGGAGAGTGACATGAAGCACATACTTGCTGTTATAATCACTTGCAGTGAGAAGAGAAAACAAAAACTGAAACGGGTCTGGGTGAGAAAATTGGGGAGACGCGGTCAGCACGGATTGTCCGTGCGGTTATGCTATGTCTTGGAAGTCACGTTATATAAGCATTTGTGTTCCTGCCACATATCCACAAGGCTTTCCTCCATCTCAGCCATCCAACGCACCCGTACAACAGGTTGCTGTTGCTGTCTGTTCGCCGTCGCCATTTCAAACTACCCTCATTCAGCTCCGTCAGTCTTGTCTCTCATTGGCTATTGTGGTTCCGTTCGGAAAGTAATGACGTAATCATCCAGATTTTCACTTCGAAATATCAAACATGTTTGAAAATTATCGGGGCGGCCCTGATCATCTGCGAGCCAATCAGGAGGGTTAAGATTGGATCGGTAAACCACGTACATTACCAGATAATCTGGACTGAACATCGGTACCGACCGAGGTCCCAGACAAGATTTCTCTGCCGATTATCGGGAGGGGTGAATCGGGGATAAATTGGCCCGAAAATTCTGTAGTCTGAACCCGGCCTTAGATACCTCCCATAGATCTCAGGTGCAAGAGGAAATAATGAGTGGGCAAGTTGTCAAGCTAATTAAGGCCCCCCCTCCTGAATCTTCTCCACTGCTGTCACCAACGGTCAGGAGGAAATGATGTCACAATGCATTGATGTCAAAGTTCCTTCCTTTACAACAAGAACCATCTTAATCCATTGAGATGCAGGTTATTTGGAATTTCTTCCTCAAGATTCTGAGTCAGCGCTCCATTACGTTCTGTTGCCCGTAGTCATGTGTTAAATCAACATTAAAATGTTCAATTAGGAGCATTCTGATGATTTTTTTGTGACCTAACACGTACAAGGGTTTTGAAACTCTGAATTGTCAACCTTGCTTTTGCGGTGCATCGCTGGTTGTCACATTAATGTTTGTGTGTACTGAATAAACACATGCATTATGTACATCCAAACAGAATGATTTATTATTATTATTACTAATTATTACTGTTTTATTTTTTTTGCTGAAACTCTTATGTATGTATATATACTACCTGGCGATAGAATGAGGAAAATGCTTCATTTTAATTTCTCTGTTTATTGTGTTCCGTCTTTACCATTATTACCATTACTATTAAATACCATTACCTTAGGAGCACTCCCCTCTTTAAATTTTTTTTAAAAGTCAACAAATTGCCTTGAAGGAAACATGTTGCTGTTTTACATAATCTGTGATATTGAGATGGAATGTGTTACAGATATCTTGGTTATGGCCTGTATGTTTCTCTGTTAATTATTACCTCTGTGCTGCTTTTATGCATTGTATATACTGAAATGTGATTCCCCCCCTTTTTTTTATGTTTATAAGTTTATAATTATTTATGCTGCCATCTTGACCAGGACTCCCTGGAAGAAGAGATCTTGCATCTCAATGGGACCTTCCTGGCTAAATAAAGGATAAATAAAAAAATATATATAAATTTACTTCAGGCTGAAAAAAAAATTCATTTTAATTGTGCTGAGGCTGTGTAAGATAGTATTACTTTTCATCATGAGGATCAAGAAAGAAGGGAAAAAAATATCTCATGAGTACTTTATGTCCCTCGTCTTTGCAGTTATTACTATTTAAGTGGCTGGTACTAATGTGGACATGAACAAAACCCCTGGATTAGGCATCCACTGTTCACCTCTCCCATTAACAGATTAAATGCGCGCCGAATCTTTGCTCACTTTATCGCTTTTGAGAAAGCCGGGGGAGAAGGGCGGAGCCCTCAGGAGGGATGGGAAGGAACTCTCTGAGAGCTTAATCTCTGCCCGCAGAGGACTGCGCGAGAGGCAGACAGAGGATGAACGGGCTTTTAGAGGAGAGAATGTCTCAGTGGCGGCGGGATTTGGTCACAACAATGACTGCTTCTTTTGAGCACCTTAGCGAAGTTCATTGGCACGCACGTGAGGATATGCGTGATCCGCGCAGGGAATGACTGAAAGATAACGTCCAACTGCCCAAGTGAATGTAACATAACATAACATAACATAACATGCGTGGCAAGAATAGGCCATTTAGCCTAACTAGGCTCGCCAGTTTCCTACTACTATAGTGAATCTAACACCGCAGATACTTGATGATTGAATGGTTTCTAGCACTAAATCAAGCCTGCTCTTGAACATTCCGAAGGTTTCTGCCTCAACAACATGGTCAGCCAAGCTATTCTACTCTCTGTGTTAAAAAAAAAAAAATTCCAAATTTCAGTGCTAAATATACCCTGGGCTAACTTCCATTTGTGACTCCGAGCTCTACTAACAGAATTTGGCCTTAGTAATCCTACATAGTTAACTTTGTTAATCCCTTTAATATATTTAGAGACCTCAATCAGATCACCCCAAAGTCTCCTTTTCCTAAAACTGAAGAGGCCTCTCCAGCCTCGTCTCATAGCTTTCATCTTTTAAACCAGGAATTAACTTTGTGGCTCTTCTCTGAACTTTTTCTAGAGCCTCTATATCTTTATTAAAGTTTTTGAGTGTGGTGTTGTGTGCAGGTGTGCCTGTAAAACACATTAAAACCAATTTAATAAAGTGCACATATACATGCCAATAAATAAACAAACGGAGATAGCGTAAGATTAATTGGAGTGGTGTCAATCCGAGCGGAGCCCTAATGCTCACCTGAGTTGCAGTTTGAGTTTGGACTGTATCGTATGTTCAGGTGCAGATGTACTTTGACTTTTTAGTCCAATTATAATGGTTTTGCCCTGCAGTCCCTCCCCCTCCTGCTGTCTTCGCCTCCACTTCGGGCAACAGGCGTGGCTCGCTGAGGTGGAGGTGAAGGCAGGCCATTTTAGCACTGCAACTGCCAGTAGGCAGTTGCAGCTGCATTCTGGTTTTTATCCCTGCCGTGTGGTGCTGCTGCTCCCCTGTTTTTGGTTTTTAATATATATTTATTAAACCTTTGCTATTTTTATATCAGCCTGTGCGAGTGGGTCCCTTCCTCTCCTTTTGGGTATATGGTCCCAGTGCCTGCCGGATTGCAGGTTGCATCCGGCGGGACCAAACCATGACACCAATAGATGACATTTGTATCAAATCAGTGAGATTTGACTGGTCTTGGGTGACACCATGAGTATAATGCCAGGGCATGAGACTTGAGAGCCATCCTGTGTATATTTGAATTGGCTTCCACATATAAACATAGTAGGCCCTAGGTGCGTGCAAGTTTGTGTTCATCCACGACAGATTGGCCTAACTGTGAATCACCATTGATCAGTGTGGTTGTGGAATGTAAAATCAAGGTACATTTAAAAGAAATGTGTTGCAAATATTTATTATTATTATTATTATTGTTTTGTTTTTCTCAAAGCAGTACAGGCGTGTATGCTTGACAGTGTATGGGTCCACATTAGGGGGGTGTGCGTTTTGGCCATGACAATGCTGATGTCGGACAGCCTGAATTTAAGTGGTAATACATCTGCCAAGTAAAAAACATTAATGCTTAATTCAGGCATCTCAGGCTAATGGGAAAAGGAGGTCAATACAAAAGACCTCAGATGGTTTCTGCCCTCTCACAATATCTGGCCGTTATATAAAAGCACCTTAAATCCTGTTTAATCTCTGCATCAAATCTCATGCTTCTTATTTACCATCCCAACATTGCAATATATATAGAGAGAGAGAGATCAATAGCACTGACCCCATTGATTTTAGCATTAGTTCTTGGTAAAGAGGAGTGGTATCTGCATAAATACAGTATTTATTGGCTTTCTCAGAAGAAGAAGAACATGAATAGTGAAGCCTTTTTATACTGTAGGTCATTTGGAACATACAGTACTTCCCACCAAGATAATTTATGGGGAGTGTTTTGATGAAAATGTCCTTGCATCCTGGGCAGCGGATCTGGTCACGTAAATATTATCTTGCAAATATGTTTAAAGTGAATTCACTTGCCATTGGCACACATAGGTTTAGCAGTTTTGCTGTGATGTCACAATGCAACTTAAGTAGAAGGTAAGTGAACCTTTGTGGTGGAGGTCAGTGCTCTAGGTCAGTGGTTCTCAATGTCAGTGCTGGGGCTCCCTGTGTATGCTGGTTTTTGTTCCAACCATGATTGCAATCCCAGAATTTTAACAAGGTGTTAATTTTTCTTATTTGCGCTATTTGTGTTTATGGAAATGATTTACACCTTTAGGCCACATTACATAAGAAATATATGCATTCCCTGAGGAGTTTTGTATGTATATTGTACTATACTGCAAGTGTTTTTATCCCCTGCGGGGGATATTGATTTGACCTCCGTCCGTCCGTCCGTCCGTGCGTCCTTCCGTCCGTCCGTCCGTCCGTCCGGGATAAAGGAGAACAACTTTTCACAAGAAATATTCGAGATAGGATAACCAAATTTGGCATATAGCTTCAGACCATGAAGGCCTTGATCGAGTTCGAAAATGAGACCAGCGCGATTATTTTTTCCAGAGTTATTGCCCTTGATTCGCATTTTTGAACTCTGACTACGGTGTCTATAAAGGAGAACAACTTTTCACAAGTAATATTCCAGATAGCATAACCAAATTTGGTGTGTAGCTTAAGACCATAAAGACCTTGATCGAGTTCGAAAATGAGACACGCGTGATCATTTCTCCCGGAGTTATTGCCCTTGATTCACTTTTTTCAACTCTGTTCACGGTATATGTAAAGGGGAACTACTTTTCTCGGGAAATATTCCAGATAGGATAACCAAATTTGGTGTGTAGCTGAAGACCATAAAGACCCTGATGGAGTTCGAAAATAAGAAGCACACTATTATTTTTCCCACAGTTATTGCCCTTGTGGCACTTCTGGGAGCCTCTGTTCATAGTATCTTTAAAGAAGACATTTTGGCGGGGGATGTTGTTGACCATGTCTACTTGTTTTTAATGCATAAAAAAGCTGAGAAAATTGTATCTGATGAAATTTAACCATCAACTGGTGAAAATGAGGACACATGGTCTCTAAAAAATAGCAATTTAGTATTAGAGCAGTTTTTCCAAATTGAGCTGGACCATTTCTTAGGTTTTTGTTTCATCCATAACTTGCCATGCTTGTGACCTTCAAGGTTTGCTGGGGTTTGAGAGAAAATCTCACAGAGCACTATGGGAGCAGCTACTGCTTATGAGGTTTAACTGGAATCATTTCCAGCAAAATCTCCTCCTTTATAGACTGAACTGAAATATCAAAATGTAAGCCTGAGAGATTAAGCTTCTGAATTTCCTGAGTTTCACACCTTAGACAGCATTTGGCAGAGATTGAATAATCTTCTTTGCTCAGGAAATTTCCTCACACCTTAGAAATGATCCAGAATTATTCATATGGCTGCCATGATAAGTGTTGTTTGAATTCCTGAAATGTTTAGGAAAGGTGCTTCAGTGTTTCCTAACTTTACAAAGACAGGATATAATGCTGTCCCACAATCCCTTGCAGCAGCAATACTTTAACCCTTAAACGCCCAACTACAGTAAAAGTTGAAAGAAAAATCTATGTATTCTGTTAATATGTCCTGGGGAGGGGCTAATAACAACCCAATAGCAATTTTTAATTTTTGGTGACCTTTGGCCTCATTTTAGTGGGACCTTGTTGCTAAAATGACTTGAATGATAAAACAGTTGACATATAGCTGAAGTATTAGGCATAGCTTATTTTTCATTAGCTTACCTGTTTGTCTACTTTATCCAGTGATGAATGGGTGCTGATCTATCGTGTGGATTCCACCATCGGGGCGGCCATATTGGAAAGGTTAGCTGGTGCAGCCAGTGTAGTGTCAGTTCCACTTTTATGCATCAGATGGCAGCACTGATGGTCTAAATATGTCACTATGGGCATTAGGTCGCAAAATTTATGTGGGGTCAGTGGTTTTGACGACCCCCAAAATCGTGTTACAAATTTGTCACAGGGTGCATTTAAGGGTAAAGCAACGCATAATCCATCCAGCCGATCACAAAACCAAAGGAATATGATGGACATATGTAGCATGATGATGTCGGCAAGAGTGTAAGTGCAGTTAGATTCTTTTATCACCATGGTTGCCTTTACCTAAGGCCTTAAGAATTCTCCCCAACATTTTTCCTTAACCGCATGACTTTGTCCATCGAGGTGGAAGGAAAAAGGTTAGGAATTAGACAATAAGATGTTATTTTTTTGACCATTCAACCGCAGCCCTTGTTTGAGTACCAATCACCTACGACCCCCTTGTCTGAGTACCAATCACCCACAACCAAGCGTTCTTCGTGGAGGTAGAACATGAGTAACTTCACCTAAGTTTGGTCAGCCAATCAAATTATGAGGTGGCAGGGTAACCTTGGGGTAGGTTGCTTGACCTTTAACCTGGGAGTTACTGGATTCTGACTTTATCTGGAGAGATAAAGTTGGGAAGAACTCTGCTCCTGGGCCCTTGAGCAAGGCCCTCAACCCCTGAATCGTTCCAAAGATTTTGTGTTTTTCTCCATCCCTCCTCATTTACAACTGGTCTATTTGGCATTTCTCTCCGGGCACCCTTGAAAAAGAGAGACGTATTCTCAATGGAGATTCCCTGCTTAAATAAAGGTAAACAAAACCAGGCAGGAAGCAGCATAGGAATTTGAGGATTCTGGTTTTTTTATTTATGCAGCAGTTCAGCACACACATACATGTTGTTCTTTTACCCCTTTAACACGAGATATAAAACTGATCCGCAGGACCTTGAATGACGATGCAGGGCTGAAGGCTGTTAGAAAGGCAAGACATCAAAGAAAATTACAGAGAAGGGGGCACATTACTCCCACAAGTTGAGTGTTGCACATTTCAACTGGAAAGGCCTCAGTCAGGCAAAATGGTCTGAAAAACCACCCATCCCCTCCAGTGACAATGTGCGAATGAACATGACCTGGTAAGTTCAGTACCATGAAAAGCCAAAAGTGAATCTCAGCTAGTATTTTAGTCATAAAATGAAATATAAATTCTCCATTACAATTATTTATTTATTTTTTTGGCTGAATATGGCTAAAACATGGCCCGTGAGGTGAAATACTCCTTAAATTTTTTGCTTTTCAAGCAAACATTAACCGAAAACAAACTAATATTTTCCACTTGAGGTTAAACTAAAATTTTAACCCTTGTTACAAGGCTAAGACGCTTGAAAATGAAGACATTTTGCGCAGTGATGACCAGGCGAGCCATTTGGACTTAAGTGTGGCTTAAATCACAATCCACTCTTAGAGTGTGATGGAGATAAGAACTGGAAGTGCATCTGTCGGGGATCGCCAGATCTGGCCCTCAAATCCAAATCCAGCCCTGGTTCTCTTTTCTCCCTGGTAAGTCAGTGCTTCTGATTGGTCAGAGTCAGACTGTCTTTACACCTGACTCCCAGGTAAACGGAGGGTGGAAAATCAGCAGTTCTCAGCCCTCTGTTGGTGATACCAGCTAAGTGGTGTCTTTCTTGCTTTCTCTCTGACATGGCAGAGTTTTTAAGATAATTCTGGTTAATGTGAGGTAGTGGAGAGCATTACTCCTGACTGTTCTGATCCCAACTTTTCCTTGGTGCCCATGCAGCCCTGACAAGCCAGATGGCAGTATCTGCAAATTTCTCAAAATTGGGAAAACCCGCCATTGACCCCCTACAGCACCAGCTCCATCTATTTTTAGTAGAGATTAGCCTCATCAATACACATGTACAGAGTGATTGCATGTGCCATTCAGCAGTATCTACAAAAGTAGGACAGGAGGTCAAGCTTGAGGGCAGTATCTCCTATCTGGGTCAACTCAAAAATATTTTGATTCACCAAAAATTCAGGGTCTAATAGGAAATCAATGTCATTGATAGCATTGTGGTCCATGTAATTGCCTTCCAGTACCAAGAGTAAAATTTTAAGGCCAATTTTATCAGTTTCACTATTTTACAGATACTACCACCAGGCTCAACAGGGCAGTATGGTCTTGTGGTTCATGTGTGTGAGTGGGATGCAAGAGGTTGGTAGTTCAAGCCCAGCTTAGTGCGAGTCACTTTTCGATTCAAAAATTTTTTTTAGCTCAATACTGGCAGCCCACTTCATTCAATAAGCCCAAAAGAGGTTTTGATTACCATAAGATGGAAACAGTTTTATTTTTTTTCTCTCTCTCTCGCTTTGCAAACTCTCAGTTTACATGAAAAGCATTCTGAGCAGGATATGCCATGAGTATGACAGAATGTATTCCTGTGTTAAACTCAGACTGCATCCAAAGAGAGTGAACTGACAACTGTGTATGCGATGCCCTGAAGTATAATACTCCTGACTGCCACATTTTATGTTGTTAACAGACTTCTATCCTGAATATCAGGAATTTAATATAAGGAATTTAAACCTCCTGCTGAGGTTCATGTCCCCAACTAAATCTCACAAATGCTCCAAGTCCTACTCTGAATCTACACGAGGAGCCAATTACATGGCATGTATTTGTGATTAAGACGTTTAACTGCTTTCGTGGAGTCGTTTCATTCTAGAAAGTGGAAATTGCCGCAAGTCATTTCTAAATATTTGGCGATATGCTAATTTCGCTATCAATATTGGACTGGATGGTGAATGCCCGTTATTAGTTTGGATATTAGTTGAACGAAATATCACTAAAGTGGAATCTCCTTCACTTTGAACTGTATTGCGAGTCCCTGACAGATCGCCTTTGTTTCCATGGAGACTGACAGGAAGAAAAGGGCAAGACAGATGCGGACAAACAATGCAGGGGGAAAGAGAAGAGAAAGACTGGCCGATAGATCAAAAAATAAACATTACTGTTCTTATTATAACCAACAACAACATGACGCATTTCTGCTAATACCACTTGAGGATACATGTATGCTGTTCGATGAAAAACTTCATGTATGTACAACAAGAAATAAAAACTTTAAATATGTTATTGGGATTTACAATGGTTTTTCTTTTTTTTTTAACAATAAATATTAAAGTCGACACCTTTATTAGCCACAGAAATGCATGAGGAAAGCCGTAACAGAGCCGATGATGCATGCCAGCGAGGACACATGTACGCAGTCAGTTCTGGACACAACAGTTCTGTGGAGGAGATGCTTGTCGCAGCCGCAGAATTTTTCTGCATGAGTCACAAAACCACAGAGTAAAACACGTCTGAGGGAATCTGAGGCTAATGCTAACCCAGCTTGAGTCTTACATGACAGCACCCCTCTAGGTGTATCTGAATTCACAAAAAATTATCTGAAGTTAGTTGGACTTTTCGCTGCCCTCTCCAGTTTTCCGTGACCTCGCTGGAAAATGTCACAAGGGTCAAGGGGAAGTTGCTGGGGGGTTTTTGTAAGAAACTTAAGACATGTTTCATAAAAATTAGGAGTCATTTCAATGCATCACAAGCTCAACAGCAAAGATGGCATTCACAATTTTTCACAAAGCTGTGGGACACAAATGAAGTTTCCAGTCACTACAGCTGCGATGAACAGCGGTCCATAATCGATCTTTCCTTTCCTCCACAAGGTCGATCCTGTGTTTCCTCGCTGGAAGGAAGCAACAAAAGAGCTCCTTGCCTCCTTTCATTCATGAAATAGACAAGTAAGACGCTCCCTGTCATGGCTACCGGCCAAACTATTTTCAGTTCGTGTCCGTTTGCGATGAAGGTTCCTCGCTCAAGAGAATTCAGCTGCACCCTCTCTCTCCATTATCCTCAGTTTCTCTGGGCTAATTCTAATCATTCTTTCGTTTTCTTGCTTTAGTCTCTATCCATCAGGGAGGCAAAAAAAGGACTGATAAAAGGAGGTGAAGATCAGAGAATCAAATAAACATGAATTAGTGAATAACACCACCTCAGTTCAAGGTGACTTCGATTTCAGGAGCAGCAGATAAGGAGATCCCCTGTTCATTGTTCAGTCAGACATAATGCATTCTGGGAAAAAAAAAAAAAACTTCCACAAAAAATGGGCTTTCTTAGTTCTAGATGTTGCTGGGAAAACTCAAATTCTTACTTCCTGACTAATTAAAAAGACTGGAATTGCCTTAATGACTGTGACCTTTTGTCAAATTCTGTGACAAACCCATGGAAGAGAGCATGCAGAAAATAAATAATGCTCTTCCCCAATATGCAACATGACTCTTTAGCTTGCCTGTTTCTCTCTCTCTCTCTCTCTCTCTCATTTATTTTTACACATAATACAAGAAGTTGAGGGTCATGTCCTTAAAAAAGCTACAGCTTTATATAAAGGCAGATCACAGAAAGTCGTAAAGAGCTTAAGAAAAGAGGCGTTCGTGAAACTCTGTCACATAGTCGCACGAGCAAACGTTTGAAATACCGCTTTGCCTCGCCCACCCGCTATTTCCTCCTCTCTGACAAAAAAGTTGACTGTAAGTTACTCGCTAAGCACTCTTATTTTAAAATGAGAACAATTTATGCCCCCCCAACGTCCTTCGCACCACCGTCACGCATTTCCATAGTCCGGCCGCGGATGGATGTCATCGGGATGACGAACGAGAACAATTAAAATAATAATTATGTCAGCGATCGTAAACATGGGAGTGCCCATCGGACAGAGACATAAATCTATGACCCTGCCTTCTGGTTCCATAATTAACACCCCTGATTTAGCTCCTCACTCAAAAAAATAAAAAGGAAAAACGTAGTGACTGCCCTGTCCTCCGTCAGCTAGGCCTGGGTGTACACAAAGACAGCTAAATGGGCAACGTTTTGAAGAGACGGTTTTCAGGGTTGCGAAAAGAACAAACAAACTGAGGCAAAGTCCCGTTAGATGCCCTCATTAAAGCAGTTACTGAAAATGACCGAGAGGTAAATAAAAAAGAGAAAAGGAGGGGAAGGGGAGGAAAAGAGACCCAGTTGCCCATATTCATAAAATGCATCAGAACAAATGCTCTGATCTGGAATCAGTTCTGTCCATTGAGCTCGTGGCGAATGAGGGTAGGCCGTGCTGATCCTAGATCAGCACTTCTTCGCTGAGAGGTTTTACGAATGTGGCTCAGCGAGTCTGTTTCATAAATCCGGATCCAAATCTTTTTCTCTCTCCTTCAGTTGTGTCTGTCCCCTAGAGATGAAAGGTAATTTAAGTTCCTTGGAGAAAGGATAAAGGAAAGAACAGAAAATTGCTTTGGCACAAAAAAAGAAAAATGTGCATCAGCAAAAAAAAAAAAAAAAAAAAAGAAAAAATATATATATAAAGTCGGAGAAAACCATGGCTTGTTGCCTGTACCCTATTTGCGCTAAAAGCACTCAAGTTCCCTCTCTTTCAAATTCTTTCTCAATTTTTCTACTTTTCAAAACTACAGAGAAACACTTCATGGCTCAGTGCTCGATGTTCTGGAAACATCGCCCGAGTAACATCGTCGGGCAAAACAACATCATCCGCAGACCGGAGTAAATTGATTGCTCCCTCCCCTCCTACACCCTCCATCCCATCCGAACCCACACATCCCGGCAACCCCCCTCCCTTTCCTCGTCGCTAGCCCAGGCCAATCCCACGCCTACAAAGCTAAGCAATCCCATCTCTCATTTTTATTACTCATGTTGTTGCTTCCTTCAGTGGCACGTTATTACTGGAGACCCATTTCGTTATTTGCGCCCGTGGTTAAATTCCACATTTCTCGGCAGGTAGGAAATTGAAGAGCACAACGTACGTAAGGGAATATCGACGGTTAATGGACCATTGTCCGAGTTTTCGTGTCGAGGCTGGGGCCGGAGGTGGAAACGAAGTTGGAATGATGGAGCGTAATGGAGGCCACTCAGCTGTACATGCGTTTTAAGTGTGCGTGTGTGTGTGTGTTTGCTTTGTTAATAACACAGTGTTCAACTACGGGCTAGTGTCTGTACATCCCATCAGTGTGTGTTTATGTGCCTGTGTGTGTGTGTGTGTGTTTATTAGTGGTGAAGTAAATAGAACTGCCCTGCCTGTCACCAGTTTTTTCTTTTTTTAAATTCCAGCTGTCATATTTCAGGCAGTCATGCTGTTCTTTCTTACCCGCAAAAACATCTTGAGTTCGGCGCAGACGAAGAGGAACAAAAAAAATGTCATTTCCAGAGGAAAACAATCAAAAAAACTAGCCTCTCGGGAAAACAGCCTAAAAATAAGAAAGAAGACAATTCTGCTGTTAAAAGTTACAGAGGATCCACCTGGGAAGTTCTCTGTGAGAATATAACCATCCCCAGTCCCCAAAGATACCAATACCCATGCCAGTGGTTCTGCGTTGTTACCAGGTGATGAAAATAGCATTTGCCAGGGAGGGAGGACTTTGGTTGCCAGGGAGTTTAACAATAGCTGGTGAGGTATCAGAGTCTTTATAAAGAAAAGAGACAAACCACCTTTAGCATTTTGAATAAAGAAGTCCGTAACACCAGAGATCCCAACTGTTTGATGCATACCCTGTCCCTTCCCCCAAAGACCAGCCATCTGCTTTATATAGCTGAATCAGGAATCATATTTAGCCAATCGTGTCGTTGCTTTGACAAAAGCACACAGTTCAAATTCTTAACAGTTTCAACCCCCATGGGTCTAACTGATTCGGTGGGGTTTTGTTTAAGTTCTAAGTTGGGATGAGCCTATTGAGTGAATATCATTCAGTTCAGTGGGATGAGCTGATGACATCACGTCACAGCGTGCCATAAAGAAAGTTGGTATCGTAAAACCTTGGACATGCATAGAACTACGTATAACCTGTGGGGGGCAAAGAAGCGTTTTAAACCATATTTGTGGGCGAAGTCATCAAAGTTTTTAAGCAATTTTTAATCAGATTCAACAGATTATTCTACAACCCCAATTCCGAAATAGTTGGGACAAAGTGTAAATTGTGAATAAAATCAAAACACAATGACTTTCAGATCACACCAGCCAGTATTTTATTCACAATAGAACAGAAATAACATAGCAAATGTTAAAACTGAGAAATTTTACAGTTTTATCCACAAAATGAGCTCAATTCAAATTTGATGGCTGCTACAGGTCTCAAAAAAGTTGGGACGGGGGCCTATTTACCATGGTGTAGCATCCCCTTTTCTTTTTAACAGAGTGGAGGCGTCTGGGCATTGGGGAGACAAGTTTCTTGAGTTTAGCCATTGGAATTTGATCCCACTCTTGTTTAATACAGGCTTCCAGCTGCTGGAGAGTTTTGGGTCTCCTTTGACGGACTTTTTGTTTAATTACGCGCCAAATGTTCTCAATCGGTGAAAGATCAAGACTGCAGGCAGGCCAGTTCAGCACACAGACTCTTCTACTACGAAGCCATGCTGTTGTAATAGCTGCAGTATGTGGTTTTGCATTGTCCTGCTGAAATACACAAGGCCTTCCCTGGAATAGATGTTGTCTGGAGGGGAGCATATGTTGCTCTAAAACCTTTATATACCTTTCAGCATTCGTGGTCCTTTTTAAAACATGCAAGTGTCCCACACCATATTCACTAATGCATCCCCATACCATCAGAGATGATGGCTTTTGAACTGAACGCTGATAACAGGAGGGGTGGTCTTTCTCCTCTTTAGTCCGGAGGACACGACGCCCATGATTTCCAACAAGAATGTCAAATTTGGACTCGTCTGACCACAGAACACTTTGCCACTTTGCTACAGACCATTTTAAATGAGCCTTGGCCCACAAAACACGGCGGCGCTTCTGGATCATGCTCAACAATGGCTTCCTTTTTGCATGATAGAGTTTTTAGGTGGCATCTGTGGATGGCACGGCGGACTGTGTTTACAGACAGTGGTTTCTTGAAGTATTCCTGGGTCCATTTAGTAATGTCAATGCCAGAATCATGCCGGTGAGTGAGGCAGTGGCATCTGAGGGCCCGAAGATCACGGGCATCCTGTAAAGGTCTTCGGCCTTGTCCCTTACGCACAGAGATTTTTCCAGTTTCTCTGAATTTTTTGATGATGTTATGCACTGTCGATGATGAGACCTTCAAAGCCTTTGCAATTTGATGTTGAGGAATATTGTTTTTAAAGTATTCCACAATTTTTTTTATGCAAGCCTTCACAGGTTGGAGAGCCTCTGGCCATCTTTACTTCTGAGAGACTCAGCCTCTCTAAGACATCCCTTTTATAGCCAATCATGCTACACACCTGATGCCAGTTAACTTAATTACTTGCTAAATGTTCTTTCAGCTGATTCTCTTATATATTAATTGCTTTTTCAGCCCTTTCTTGCCTGTGTCCCAACCTTTTTGAGACCTGTTGCAGCCAGAAAATTTGAAATGAGCTCATTTTGTGGATGAAAATGTAAAATGTCTCATTTTCAACATTTGAAATGTTATCTATGCTCTATTGTAAATAACATATTGGCTCATGTGATCTGAAAGTCATTGCATTTTGATTCTATTCACAATTTACACTTTGTCCCAACTATTTTGGAACTGGGGTTGTACACATGCAGTTGTGGTGAGCAATGAAAGTGAAGTATGGCTCTCTCCTCATTCATTTAGATCAGAGCCTGGTCTTGTTATCCCACAATAACTGCCTGTGGGCATTGCCAAGATGGCCGCTGAGTGGCAAGACTTGCCTTCAAGGACTTTGAGGGCACTGGTGCACAAAATGGCTGTGCCATTGAGCAGACAACAAGCCCTAGCAGAAAATAATTTCAATAAATGGAGTGATCCCTCTGAAAACTGCTCAACATTAGGGATTCAACCCTTTGCTTTTTTTTTTTAAATCCTAATATCGCTCATCAATCCACACCAGTGTGATCCAAAAGTCAAAACTTCATTTAGGTTTCCGGTGCACATTTGCACAATATTTCAGATTGCAAACAGACATTGTAGAGCTGGTCACTGATTCTGGGACACTGCTGGTCATTGCTGGGAGAGGTGGAATAGCTGCTTTATGAAATACACAGACAACACTCCCTTGACTGCACAGAGGACTGCAGGACTTCGAAGGGAAAATAATTAGCCGTCGGCTGCATGTATTTCAAAGACCTCCCATGCTCCAGTGAGCCCTGGAGATTTTACAGAGGACTCAACAGCGATAAGGCAGATATAATTTATGATTCTGGGCAACTCTGAAACTTTCGGTGGAGAAGGGAAAAAAAAGTAGGAAATAATAAAAGAAAGAAGTTTGAATAATTTCAAAAGGGTGTAAAAGTGCGGGGGCTGAACAGTCGTGACGCCGCTAAGCTGGGGTGCTGCTACGATCCCCCACCCCCCTTTTACCGCCCCGCCCGAGCGAGGGACGAATAGAAAAACAAAAAAAAGAAAAACCGAGAGAGCTCCAGGCCACAGGACGCCTCTTTCTGAGGTTTTCAGAGAGCAAGAGGAAGAGAGGGGTTAGGAGACAGGCGGAGGGGAAGGGAGAGAAATCAGGGAGCACCGCAGAAGCCACATCAAAAGAGGGGGAGAAAGAGAGAGGGAGAGAAAGAGGGAGAATATCTGAGCCTCTCTGTTCTTCCCGAGTCACAAGCGTTTGCATTAACTGTAAACTAAATCTGGAGGCATACTCAAAATATAACAAGTTCAAGACTAAGATACTTCCACTCTCCTGCCTTGTTTGCTGCATTTGGTGGTTTGGGAGGGTATGAGGGGAATCTATGCTAATTTACCGGTACACATCCACCAAATTAGCAATTAGTCGCTTGTTTTTTTGGCTTAGTAAGATCATTACTCCACAGCCTTGCGTATGAGAGCAGATGGCGGGTGGGCGTGTTCACCGATAGTTATTTACATACTTCATAAACAAAAAAGCAGCGAAACGGGACCCCAGGTGAAGAATTTCCTGTTCCTGTTCCGAAGATCGCTCCTCTCCCACTGTAACCATTTGAGGGTGTAAGTTTGTGATAATGTGAGTGAGGAGGTTTGCATCTCGGAGGGGGGGGAGGGGCTCCACCACCCTCCACATGCCCCGCCTGCCTTCACCCCCACCTCAGGGAGGCAGAGAGCAGCGCTAGCGGGATGAGCAGCGACGCGGCCCCGGCCGACAGCCGCCAGCAGCCCCCCCGCGCTCCCGAGCGCAGGTTCGACTCCTTCTCCGAGTAGTTCGGGATGACGTTGAACTCCCTGCCCTCGTCTTTCTCCTCTCTGCCTTCCACCTGGAAAAAAAAAGAGCCGAGAGCAGCCATTTTGTTTCTGTTTCTCACTGGCAGTTAAATGGAGGGCTAAAATGGAGGTGCTGGTGGTGTGTCATCAATCACTTAATGAGTGAGCCAATGAGTGAGTCCCGCTAAAGGGTTTGGTGTAAAAGTGAACGGATGAGGAAATGAATGAATAAACTGGAATGAGGGGTAGAGAGAGAGTAAATGTGAGAGTGGGTGAATGAGTGAGTGAGTGAAACACTAAGTGAGTGAGTGACTAGTTGAGTGAGTCATTTACTGAGTGAGTGAGAGTGATTGAGTGAGTAAGTCAGTGAGCGAGTGATCAAGAATGAGTGAGTGAGTGACTGAGAGTGAGCGACAGAGAGTGAGTGACAGCAAAAGTGGGTGAGTGTGTGAGTGAAATATTAAGTGAGTGACGAGTTGAGTGAGTGAGTGAGTAACTGTGAGAGTGATTGATTAAGTGAGTGAGTGAATAAGAATGAGTGAGTGAGCGAGTGAGTCAGAGTGACAGAGAAAGAGTGATTGTATGACGCTGAGAAAACGAGTGAGTGAGTGAACAAGAATGAGTGAGTGAATGAGTAACTGAGAGAGTGATTGAGCGAGTAAGTGAGTGAGTGAGTGAACAAGAATGAGTGAGTGAGTGGCTGAGTGAGTAACTGAGAGGGGGTGATTGAGTGACCATGAGAAAGTGAGTTAGTGAGTGACTGAGTGAGTGATAGTGGGTGAGTGAGTGAGTGTGTGAGAGACAGTGAGTGAGTCATTAAGTGAGCGAGCATGAGAACAAGAATGAGTAACTGAGAGGGTAAGTGAGTTCACAAGTGAATGGCTGAATAAATGAGAAAGTCATTGACTGAGTGAGTAGGAGAGAGAGTCAGTAACCGGTAGTGAGTGAATGAAATCATGAATAAGTGAAAAATGCTTTCAAAGCTGATGATTGAAGTCTGACAGCAACAGAAAACATCAAAGCTTTGAACAGGTTGAGCCAAGATGTCCACAAAAAACCGCTTGAGTACAGAGACAGAGGCTGTAGCAGTGATGTGGGAAGCAGATATAAAGTTAGAGAGCTGTAAGGGCGAGAGCTGAGTGAGAGATGTGGCAAGAGGAGGGATGAGCAAATGACAAAGACTTTGAGAAACAGGAGGCAGATGAGTATGAATACATGTATATCAATACCAACAGTCCCACACACAGTCTTCTGTAATCATCTCTCACATAAAATCATCAGCGTCAAAAAAAATCAGAGAGAGAGGGGAGACCAAATTCTGACAGGAACAGCATTGAACGAGCATCTCTCATTTAGCAATGAAAGACTATGCGCTCTTAGAGAGATAGAAAAACAGCGCTTGAGAGAGAGCAAAGGACACGATGTGAGCCAGCCAAAATCTGTCTTGAGATCTTCCTTCCTGTCACTTTTCATTTCAAACCGAATTTGTCACACCAGACTTGACTCATCAACCCCTTAAACTCAAACTATTCACTTAAATTTTCCCTAAAGTATTGGTTAAAAATGAGAAAAAGCATTTTTAAAAAATCTTGTAGGACAATGTCACAGACATATTCTGCATCTGCTGGTTGCAGCACTTTGCTGATGCTACATCACACTCACTGCGAGAAATATTCAAACCCAGGACGCCATGTTTTTATGGCCACAGCATTACACCAAATGGAAAATATCTAGATCTTGTACATCATTTTATGCACATTTCCCTGTAATTCAGCAGGAGATATTCGGAATCTCCACTAGAATTTAAAATAGGCCCAAAATTCCACAAGCTTGACAATAGCAGTAGCATTTGGTTTTATGGGGTTAGCTAATTAGCTACTCCACACGCTCTCTAGCTGTTGCATGAGGACCAATTTGTTTGGGTTTCAGTGGAAAACAACAGCAAGGTAGTTTTCCAGGGACACACAGCCGCGGATTGAAGTGTGCTTTGTTGGGGTTGGAGTGAAAAACGACAGGAAGGTAGTTTTCCTCAAACAGGGTTGGGCAGCTCTGCTGTAGCCATAGAATGCAGTGCGCTTTGTTTAAATTTGAATTGAAATGACAGCCAACAGCATGGTAACTTTCCAGCTACAAGATTTGTCGGCCTTGAGGTACGGGAAACCAAACTTCAGTGGAGTTGAAGTGATTTCACACTGGTCTGAAGACCACTCTCTTCAAAGATGTTTACAAGCCTTAACAAACATGTCCGCTGCAGGGTTCTCCTCTGATTTTCCTTCAAAAGAGCTCACATGATGAGGTCCGATTGAAGTTGCGAGCTGAATTCGGCTCTGAGCCTGACACCCACTATCCGACAGATATTTCATTTACACTTTCTGGGATCTCTAAGAAAGAAGTAAAAAACAAAAAATAAAAATAAAGAAAACGTGTTGTTTCCCTGCCCTTACAATCCTCCAACCAATCTTACAATGTGCATGGTTTTCTTTTACCAATTTAAGTGTAGTCCATACATTTTGTCTTTCTGGTCAATTGAGATCCTTCAGTATTTCCCCTAATGAATTACAGTGCAGAAGACAAGGGTGACGATGTTTCTATCAATGGGCCATATTCAGCACATTCAACTTAAGATTCATGGCTAATCACTGCTAATTAACTCCATTGATTTATGGAGGTTTAAGTGCAGTCCAACTCCGCTCAGCTGGAGGTCCCCTCGAGGCTAAAGGCTCAGAAAGGCTAAAGTCTTTACCGGCTGGGAAAGCCATGGTAGTATCTTTTTCGGCTGGCCTATTTGTGCCTCACCTGGGCTAACTTTAAGAAGACCAGTTCAAAACCGCCATAAAACCATATTTTTTCTAGTGTTTATATCTTTGCTTGTCTGTCTGTGCTGTGGTTTTATTTGAGGACAATTCTTGCAAACACGATAGCATTGCAACCTTTTGTAAGAAACCTCTGGAATTCAGATAAATCTTACCTAATATACTTGTCAGACTATAAAAAAATGAGTACAATCCAAGTACAATAGGTTAGATTTATCTAAATTCCAGAGGTTTCTTTTAAGATGCAGTCCCAAAACAATAAATATAAATAGTTTGGATAAAAAGGAAGGCTGAGTTTGAAGATGGGTCTGGTCTGAATACACACTCAGTGAACAGGGTCTGGTCTGACTCACGCACTCACTGAACAGGCTGTGGTCTGAACAGTGCTATGCACTCACTGAACAGGGTGTGGTCTGACTCACTGAACAGGGTGTGGTCTGAGCACTCTCACTGAACAGGGTGTGGTCTGAGTGCACTCACAGGGTGTGTGGTCACTCACTGAACAGGGTGTGTCTGAGCACTCACTATGAACAGGGCACTCACTGAACAGGGTGTGGTCTGAGTCACTGAACAGGGTGTGGTCTACACACTCACTGAACAGGGTGCGGTCTGAGTATGCACTCACTGAACAGGGTGTGGTCTGACCACGCACTCACTGAACAGGGTGTGGTCTGACTACTGAACACTCACTGAACAGGGTGGTCTGTGGTCACTGAGTACACACTCACTGAACAGGGTGTGGTCTGAGTATGCACTCACTGAACAGGGTGTGGTCTGACTATACACTTACTAAACAGGGTGGTCTGGGTCTGAACAGTCTGCACGCACTCACTGAACAGGGTGTGGTCTGGACTGAACAGGGTGTGGTCTGACACACTCACTGAGGGGTGGTCTGGTATGCACTCACTGTCTGAGTATGCACTCACTGAACAGGGTGTGGTCTGACCATGCACTCACTGAACAGGGTGTGGTCTGAGTACGCACTCACTGAACAGGGTGTGGTCTGAGCACGCACTCACTGAAACAGGGTGTGGTCTGAGTAAACACACATTCACTGAACAGGGGTGTCTGGTCACTGAACAGTCTGACATGCACTCACTGAACAGGGTGTGGTCTGACTATGAACAGGGTGTGGTCTGAGCACGCACTCACTAGGGTGTGGTCTGCACTCACTGAACAGGGTGTGGTCTGGCACTCACTGAACAGTGGTCACACTCACTGAACAGGGTGTGGTTTGAGCACTCACTGAACAGGGTGTGGTCTGAGTATGCACTCACAGGGTGTGGTCTGATACATGCACTCAGAACACGGTCTGACCATGCACTCACTGAACAGGGTGTGGTCGAGCACTCACTGAGGTGTGTGGACTGAACATACACTCACTGAACAGGGTGTGGTCTGAGCATGCACACTCACTGAAAACAATGCCAGAACATTGCTGTAGTGGTACACACTCACTGAACAGGGTGTGGTCTGAGCCATCCCAGGGGGGTCTTTAGTTAAGCACTCACTGAAAGGGTGTGGTTGAATCTGCTCCACTGAACAAAACAAGATTATTGAACAGGGTGTGGTCTGACCATGCACTTAGAACAGGGTGTGGGACCACACACTCACTGAACTGGTGCCTTGCTCAAGTCTTGATTATGGACTGAAGTATAGTATTACATTATATTATAGTATTATAGTATATATATAGTATTATAGTATTACATTACATTTCACAGACACTTTGTCATCCAAAGTCACTTACAAATGTTCAGACTAAGCAGGGGCCAATCTCCCCAAGAGCAATGTGGGGTTATGGGCCTTGCTCATGAGCCCAAAGGCTACACTGATCTTAATGTGTCCAAACTGGGGCTTCAACCACCAATCTGCTGAGTCCCCGGCAAAAACCCAGGCCCCAGACCAGTGGTGCCTAACGATGTGTCATGGAGGCGAAGAGTCTTCATTTAAACCAATCGCGGCTGATACAAAACCCAAAACCAGTGAAGTTGGCACGTTGTGTAAATCGTAAATAAAAACAGAATACAATGATTTGCAAATCCTTTTCAACCTATATTCAATTGAATACACTGCAAAGACAAGTTACTTAATGTTGAACAGGTAAACTTTGTAATTTTTTGCAAATATTAGCTCATTTGGAATTTGATGCCTGCAACATGTTTCAAAAAAAGCTGGCACAAGTGGCAAAAAAAGACTGAGAGAGTTGAGGAATGCTCATCAAACACTTATTTGGAACATCCCACAGGTGAACGGGCTAATTGGGAACAGGTGGGTGCCATGATTGGGTATAAAAGCAGCTTCCCTGAAATGCTCAGTCATTCACAAACAAGGATGGGGCGAGGGTCACCACTTAGTGAACAAATGCGTGAGCTGATTGTCGAACAGTTTAAAAACAACATTCCTCAACGAGCTATTGCAAGAAATTTAGGGATTTCATCATCTACGGTCCGTAATATCGTCAAAAGGTTCAGAGAATCTGGAGAAATCACTGCACGAAGCGACAAGGCCGAAAAAAAAACCAACATTGAATGCCCGTGACCTTCGATCCCTCAGGCGGTACTGCATCAAAAACCGACATCAGTGTGTAAAGGACATCACCACATGGGCTCAGGAACACTTCAGAAAACCACTGTCAGTAACTACAGTTCGTCGCTACATCTGCAAGTGCAAGTTAAAACTCTACAATGCAAGTTTAAAGCCATTTATCAAAAGCACCCAGAAACGCCACCGGCTTCGCTGGGCCCAAGCTCATCTAAGATGGACTGATGCAAAGTGGAAAAGTGTTCTGTGGTCTGACGAGTCCACATTTCAAATTGTTTTTGGAAACTGTGGACGTCGTGTCCTCCGGACCAAAGAGGAAAAAAGAACCATCCGGACTGTTATAGGCGCAAAGTTCAAAAGCCAGCATCTGTGATGGTATGGGGGTGTATTAGTGCCCAAGGCATGGGCAACTTACACATCTGTGAAGGCACCATTAATGCTGAAAGGTACATACAGGTTTTGGAGCAACATATGTTGCCATCCAAGCAACGTCTTTTTCATGGACGCCCCTGCTTATTTCAGCAAGACAATGCCAAGCCACATTCTGCACGTGTTACAACAGCATGGCTCCGTAGTAAAAGAGTGCGGGTACTAGACTGGCCTGCCTGTAGTCCAGACCTGTCTCCCATTGAAAATGTGTGGCGCATTATGAAGCGTAAAATACGACAACGGAGACCCCGGACTGTTGAACAACTTAAGCTGTACATCAAGCAAGAATGGGAAAGAGTTCCACCTGAAAAGCTTCAAAATTGGTCTCCTCAGTTCCCAAACGTTTACTGAGTGTCGTTAAAAGGAAAGGTGATGTAACACAGTGGTAAAAAGGCCCCTGTGCCAACTTTTTTGCAATGTGTTGCTGCCTTTAAATTCTAAGTTAATGATTATTTGCAAAAAAAAAAAAAAAAGTTTCTCAGTTTGAACATTAAACATCTTGTCTTTGCAGTGTATTCAATTGAATATAAGTTGAAATGGATTTGCAAATCATTGTATTCTGTTTTTATCTACGATTTACATAACGTGCCAACTTCACTGGTTTTGGGTTTTGTACAAACCACGTGTCCAATAGTGGTATGGCCAGCAGCCATACCATGATTCAATCTGCTCCAGCCATGTGGCTGAAGCAAAGCAGGTGTGGGCTTGGTCAGTATTTGGATGGGAGACCACCTGGGAAAACAAAGTTGCTGCTGGAAGAGGTGTTGGCGGCCAGTGGGTTGCAATCTTCCCTCTGGTGGAAAAATCCCCAGTGCAGTGATGGGGACACTGTACTGAAGGAGACGCCGTCTTTCGGATGAGACGTTAAACCGAGGTCCTGACTCACTGTGGTCACGAAACATCCCATTACACTCATCGATAAGAGTCGGGGGGTTCCCCGGTGTCATGGCTAAATTCCCAACCTGGCTCTTTCGACCTGCTACCTAATCATCCCCTGATCTAATTGGCTGTGCAAATTGCCCTCTCCCTCCCCACCTCAACCCCCAGGGCTCCCTTGAAAAAGAGATTTCGATCTCAACAGGACTTCCCTGGTTAAATAAAAGTCAAATAAAATAAAACGTGCTGATTTTACTGATGACCACACCTTAAAGTAGAGAGGGGGGAACTAATTGCTGTAATCACCAGGTGTTATGATTGGCTGGAATGAAAACCTTCACACTCTCGACCCTCAGCAGCATATGATTGGGCACCAGTGCTAGACTATAGTAAAGTATTGTACTGTGATTCACACAGTACATTTATGCAGCTAGCTCAGTAATTTCCATCTGTGAATCAGTTATAAGTGACTACTGTGCAGCAGTGGAGACTCACCCTGTTCATGGAGATTGACCATCCATTTGGTTTTTGTTTTAACCTCAGTTCAGAGCTCATTAGCAGGTCAATAGGATTGATAGCTTTATAATCAGGAGTGAAAATTCACAGCAGGGTAGATCCCCAGAAAAAGGGTTGGACAGGCCTGCTCTAGCTGTTGAATGAGTTGTTCTTTGTTAAAGTTGGAATGAAAACTTCGAGGATGGTGGATCTCCATGAACAGGGTTGGGGAGCCCTGCTCTAACTGTTAAATGAAATGTTCTTTACTGTAGTTGGAGTGAAAACTTAAAGGGTGGTTGACCTCCAGAGACAGGACTGGTTACCACTGCTGTCCAGAGTGTAATGTGTGTGAGAGGTCCAGATTGCTGTTTAGATGTTTTCTGTATGATGTTTAGATGTATTCTGTATGATGATGTTTAGATGTGCTCTGTATGATGTTTAGATGTGTTTTGTGTGACAATGTTTAGACGTGTTCTGTGTGATGATGTTGAGATGTTTTCTGTATGAGGATGTTTAGATGTGTTCAGTATGATGATGTTTAGATGTTTTCTGTATGATGATGTTTAGATGTGCTCTGTGTGATGATGTTTAGATCTTTTCTGCATGATGATGTTTAGATGTTTTCTGTATGATGATGTTTAGATGTGTTCGGTATGATGATGTTTAGACGTGTTCTGTATGATGATGTTTAGATGTGCTCTGTATGATGATGTTTAGATGTTTTCTGTATGATGATGTTTAGATGTGTTCTGTATGATGTTTAGATGTTTTCTGTATGATGTTTAGATGTTTTCTGTATGATGATGTTTAGATGTGTTCGGTATGATGATGTTTAGACGTGTTCTGTATGATGATGTTTAGATGTGCTCTGTGTGATGATGTGTAGATCTTTTCTGCATGATGATGTTTAGATGTGCTCTGTATGATGATGTTTAGATGTTTTCTGTATGATGATGTTTAGATGTTTTCTGTATGATGATGTTTAGATATTTTCTGTATGATGATGTTTAGATGTGCTCTGTATGATGATGTTTAGATGTTTTCTGTATGATGATGTTTAGATGTGTTCTGTATGATGATGTTTAGACGTGTTCTGCATGATGATGTTCAGATGTGCTCTGTGTGATGATGTTTAGATCTTTTCTGTATGATGATGTTTAGATGTGTTCTGTATGATGATGTTTAGATGTTTTCTGTATGATGTTTAGATGTGTTCTGTATGATGATGTTTAGATGTTTTCTGTATGATGATGTTTAGATGTGCTCTGTGTATGATGATGTTTAGATGTTTTCTGTATGATGATGTTTAGATGTGTTCTGTATGATGTTTAGATGTTTTCTGTATGATGATGTTTAGATGTGTTCTGTATGATGATGTTTAGATGTGTTCTGTGATGATGTTTAGATGTGTTCTGTATGATGATGTTTAGATGTGCTCTGTATGATGATGTTTAGATCTTTTCTGTATGATGATGTTTAGATGTTTTCTGTATGATGATGTTTAGATGTGCTCTATGATGATGTTTAGATGTTTTCTGTATGATGATGTTTAGATGTGTTCTGTATGATGATGTTTAGACGTGTTCTGTATGATGATGTTTAGATGTGCTCTGTGTGATGATGTTTAGATCTTTTCTGCATGATGATGTTTAGATGTTTTCTGTATGATGATGTTTAGATGTTTTCTGTATGATGATGTTTTGATGATGTTTAGATGTTTTCTGTATGATGATGTTTAGATGTGTTCTGTATGATGATGTTTAGATGTGCTCTGTGTGATGATGTTTCTTTTCTGTATGATGATGTTTAGATGTGCTCTGTATGATGATGTTTAGATGTTTTCTGTATGATGATGTTTAGATGTGTTCTGTATGATGATGTTTAGATGTGCTCTGTGTGATGATGTTTAGATCTTTTCTGTATGATGATGTTTAGATGTGTTCTGTATGATGATGTTTAGATGTGCTCTGTATGATGTTTAGATGTTTTCTGTATGATGATGTTTAGACGTGTTCTGTGTGATGATGTTTAGATGATCTTTTCTGTATGATGATGTTTAGATGTGTTCTGTATGATGATGTTTAGATGTTTTCTGTATGATGTTTAGATGTGTTCAGTATGATGATGTTTAGATGTTTTCTGTATGATGATGTTTAGATGTTCTCTGTATGATGATGTTTAGATGTTTTCTGTATGATGATGTTTAGATGTGTTCTGTATGATGATGTTTAGATGTTTTCTGTATGATGATGTTTAGATGTGTTCTGTATGATGATGTTTAGATGTTTTCTGTATGATGATGTTTAGATGTGTTCTGTATGATGATGTTTAGATGTTTTCTGTATGATGATGTTTTTCTGTATGATGATGTTTAGATGTGCTCTGTATGATGATGTTTAGATGTTTTCTGTATGATGATGTTTAGATGTGTTCTGTATGATGATTTAGATGTTTTCTGTATGATGATGTTTAGATGTGTTCTGTATGATGATGTTTAGATGTGTTCTGTGTGATGATGTTTAGATGTGTTCTGTGTGATGATGTTTAGATGTGTTCTGTATGATGATGTTTAGATGTGTTCTGTATGATGATGTTTAGATGTGTTCTGTGTGATGATGTTTAGATGTGTTCTGTGTGATGATGTTTAGATGTGTTCTGTGTGATGATGTTTAGATGTTTTCTGTATGATGATGTTTAGATGTGTTCTGTATGATGATGATGTTTGAGATGTTTAGATGTTTTTCTGTGTGATGATGTTTAGATGTGTTCTGTATGATGATGTTTAGATGTGTTCTGTGTGATGATGTTTAGATGTGTTCTGTGTGATGATGTTTAGATGTTTTCTGTATGATGATGTTTAGATGTGTTCTGTATGATGATGTTTAGATGTGTTCTGTGTGATGATGTTTAGATGTGTTCTGTATGATGATGTTTAGATGTGTTCTGTATGATGATGTTTAGATGTGTTCTGATGTTTAGATGTTTTCTGCATGATGATGTTTAGATGTTTAGATGTTTAGATGTTCTGTGTGATGATGTTTAGATGTGTTCTGTATGATGATGTTTAGATGTGTTCTGTGTGATGTTTTCTGTATGATGATGTTTAGATGTGTTCTGTGTGATGATGTTTAGATGTTTTCTGTATGTTCTGTGTGATGATGTTTAGACGATGTGTTCTGTATGATGATGTTTAGATGTGTTCTGATGTTTGATGTGTTCTGATGTTTAGATGTTTTCTGTATGATGATGTTTAGACGTGTTCTGTGTGATGATGTTTAGACGTGTTCTGTATGATGATGTTTAGATGTGTTCTGTGTGATGATGTTTAGATGTGTTCTGTGTGATGATGTTTAGACGTGTTCTGTGTGATGATGTTTAGACGTGTTCTGTGTGACACTCACAGTGTTCAGGTCAGGAAGTGCATCATCCTCCACGCTGCTGTGCTGAATTTTGGGGGAGGGGCGGGGTGATGCGGGTGGACTGTTCTCCTCGGGGTGAAGGGTCAGACTCGCAAAAGCACTGATGGCATTCCCTGTCCAGCGAAGGAACGATGACAGCATCAAAATGGATGCATTTTTAAGCAGAATAAATCCTTGTTACCACGCATCATAATTCACCATACATGAGACCACAAAGAGCTAGTTGGTTTTTATGGACCATCAAGACATGAAGAAAATATGAGAATCCTTGTTATCAGAGTCTAAGTTGAGAGCATAATAAAGTTTTCAATTTATTTCCATTGATATTCTATTTTTTTTTTCCCCAGCGGATGACAGTCGAAGCGCTCCTTCTCAAGCTTTATTACCCATAATTCACAGCACAACTATGAGCAATTAATAGTTGTTACCTTTCATCTGTTTGAGTACTACATCTATAATTAACCAATGACCAGTGTCTTAGGTAGCCGTCTCTGCTGCCATTTGTTACTGTCACGGCAAATGCTAGCAAATGAAAATGCAAGAGACTGAAATGCCCCAAATAACTGCCTCAGCTACCATTATTTCCATAAGCGTTGGAGCTAATGCTAACGAGAGACATCTCTAATAATCATCTCTGCTAGCATTCATTTCTATAAGTGTTGCAGCTAATGTTAACAACAGACATGTCTCTAATAACCGTCTCTGCAAGCACTAATTATCTGGAGTGTTAAGGCTAATGCTAGTGACTAACATGTCTGTAATTACCATCTCTACTAGCATTAATTTCCATGAGCGTTGCAGCAAATGCTGATGACAAAATGTTTCTAATAACTGCCTCAGCTAGCATTCATTTTCAGGAGCGTTACGGCTCATGCTAACGACAGACATCTCTCTAATAACCGTCTCTGCTGGCATTAGTTTTCATGAACGTTACAGCTAATGCTAGCAACTAATATGTCCATAATAATGTGGGCGAGACTCACGCAGGCAGGTGTTAGCGGTAAAGGCCTCCTGGATGCGCACGCACTCCCGCCACTGGTTCCCACTTCCCTCGCAGCCACACCACTGGGACACCTCCACACTGGCGTTACTCACATAGTTAGGAGTCATGATGGTGCCTGGGAGGGAGGGGCGAAGAGAGAGAGAGAGAGAGAGAGAGAGAGAGAGAGAGAGAGAGAGAGAGAGAGAGAGAGAGAGGAATCTGAGCTCTGTTTTTCTTTACCTCTATCAATCTCTCTCTCCTCTCACATCATTTCCTCCTCTCCTCTCCTTCTGTCTCCTCTCTCTCACACTCTTTCACTCTCATTCACCGCACTTCTGGCTACTTTCACTTTTTCTCACCCTGTCTCTCCTTCTTGCATTCATTTTCAATTACTATTTGCTTTACTGGCAGGATAAACAGTCACTGCAAAATATAGAACTTGCAGTGATGTAAAATCCACAAATAAACTGCTGCAAATTATCATGAATATGACGCGATAGTCTCAACAACCATTTTAAAAATACTTTGTGAACTGTCACAGCACAATAATTGACGCAGTGTAAAAAAAATATAAAAAACATGAAGTTTCTCTCTTCCTCTTCTTCTTCACTGTTTTTCATCTTCCTGCTCTGGTTTTACTTGCATCAATCCTCTCTGTCCCGTAGTCACCCGATCTATTCACCAGCAGCCCGTGGGACACCGCCCCTTCTTCCATAGACCCGCCCCCATGTGATTCTCACCAATCAGGCCAGCATAGGCCTTCAGACAGGCCGCTCCACTCTCACGTAGGCAGCCAGTAGGGGTGAGGGGAGATGGGTGGCAGTTATACTGGAAATCAGCCAGTCTGGACCTGAGACACACAAACACACACGAATAAGCATACACTCAAATACACACAAATAAATATACGCACACACAAACACACACACACACACACACACAGACAAACACACACACACACACAAATAAATGTACACACAGCCACAAACATACACACAAAGGCTTCAGGATAGATTTAAGCTGAGCAAATGGATATGCATGTATGTAAGTTTAGAAGCACACTCACATGTAAACATATGCACACACATAAACCCACGCACACACACACAAGCGTACGCACACACACGCTCCAGGATACCTATGGAGAAGAGATGGACAAGAAACTCATTTGCATATTTATACACACACACACACACACACACACACACACTCTCACGCACACACAAACAACCACACACACACACACACACACTGATATTTGTATAGCTTTTCTTGTTTGGACATTGTGTTAACATATAATCCTTCTGTACAGCCATTCCTGAACCCTAACCATACCCAAATTATGCCTAACCCCACCGGAACCTTCGCCTAACCTTAAATGTAACCATAACCCTAACTTTAACCAAACTGCCTTAATCTTCATCAATCCTTAATGAGGACAACCTAAAATGCCCTCGCAACCCCAAAATTTCCCCACAACATTTATGGTTTCTCAAGAGTTGGTCGTCGCAAGTATAGTTATACAAGCACATATGCATGTACAGACACACACACACACACTTACACACAAAATCACACTTCCAGCATAGGGAGATGTGAAGGTATCGATCTCCACATCCGCAGCCGTACTGGCATGACAACCCCCAAGAATACCTGGCCATAAAGAAGACAAACAGCTTGTGGCGTCAATATTAATATTTCTCCAGTAAAATGAGAAATCTACCGACTCTCGCACGTTTCTGATTCCGTTGACTATCTCGTCACTGCCAGACTAATAATGTCCAATTACAGCCGGCACAGGCCTTAACTTTTACAGATTGCCCCGTGCTAACGCCGTGGCAGTAATTTGCAGCACTGCCTATTCCTCTCGATCAGCGTTATTAGATTCATCTCGCCACATAACTAATGCAGCACGGCAGCTCGCACGAAAGCTTCTTTAGATCTCTCTTTGCCCCCAGCCCTGAACCGAGTGAATTACCACATTTCCAAATGATTTTCTCCCCCCTTTTATTTTTTGGCTCATCCTATTATCTCACATAATGGGGAAATACACAGAGCGTGCTTCGCAGAGCACAGCCATTTAAGAGAATGATTTTCCTTCAGCAAATACGGAACAGAGCCATGATAAAAAAAAAATAACTATCGTATCACAAATGATTTCATATTCACTGCGCCATTAAATTCAGAAGTTGCATGAAAGCGAGATATTTTACCAACTCCTTAATGCAGTTTTCTGTCACCACTGTTGGGAGAATTGGGGGACTTTGGTTTCTTGCAATAGTCATTACTATATCTTTACATGTATTTTCCCCTGTATTGCAAGTATATATTCATTCAAAAAAAAAGTAATATATTAAAGATACTAACTGTAGATGAAATAAAACTAAAACTAAAATTCTACTAATTTTCAGAAACCATTACTGAACAGAAGATGTACATCCAAGCTTAACTGTTGCAATTTCATTGTTAAAATATCACATTTTCACACATTAGAATAAGTGAAAATTAAAGATTGCAGTGATTTTTTTTCCTTCAGCCTTTAAATTTTTATAAATAAATTCAATTTACAAGAAAAAAAAATATCTTAAGAGCAGCATATTCATAGCAGCATTTGAGATACAAATAGAGCATTATTAACCCTTTAACTGGCACATTAGGAAATACATTACATTACATTTATTTAGCAGATCCTTTTATCCAAAGTGACTGTTATACATTAAGTGCATAAAATTAGATTATAGACACTGTAACACAACAGACCAGACAAGGTACAATCCAAATAGAGCATTAGTCACCTTAAAGTAATGAGCAAGTAGATCGTAAACTAAATATTTTATAATGAGCAAAAAAGAAACATTGCATCTGCACAGCTGTTACTGTTGATAGTGGAGAAGGATCAACTGCGAGGTGAACTTACAGTACTGTGCAAAAGTCAGGCACATTTAACGCAAGTTCTTAGGGAAAATATGCTTGCACAAATGATGAAATTAAAAGTTTCTAATAACTGAGAAATGTACTAAACTGAGCTGTAGACTGTTAAAAACTAAGCCAAACCAATATTTGGTGTGACTACCCTTTGCTAAAAAATTTGGGACACTGTCCTGTTGTGCCATAATTTTATAAGATTTTTAGCTTTTTGCTTGTCCCAAATAGAGTGGAGAACTTGCCATCGTTCTTCTGCAGACGGACTGTCTCACTTGTGTCTGTCCCTCCAAGAAATTACTAACAGCTGTGATGATGTTGACATCAAGGCTCTGTCAAGACTATAATACCTGCATTGACTATTTTTTATGGAATACAAACATTTATTTTTGAAACTTTTCTTCAAATTAGCATTTAGAATTTCTAATTTACTTTTTATCTTCAGGAACTCTAATATGGAAACAATAAGTAAAGATCTAATACAGATTTGAATTTTAAAAAGTGCAGGGTGCCTAAGACTTTTGCACAGTACTGTATCTGTTAAAAGGTGAAAGATGTTGAACAAGAAAATTTTTGTCCATAGGACGCAGATGCGCCTGCATCTGGGAAACTCGACAAAATTAACTGAAGATCAAACACCTGAAAAATCGCCAAATTTTGAAAAATTCAGAAGCAAAGTACGAGATGCGCACCTTTCGTGTCCCTACAAAGCACAGTTCTAAGCTCCGTGAATTATGTTGAGCAGTTTTGAGAATAAGCGGATATACTATACCCCCAGTTACAGCAAAGGGAGAGGGAAAGTTCACAAAATTCACCGAGATTCTAACACCCGTAAAATCGTCAAAATTTTAAAAATTCTGAATCAAGGTATGAGATGCACACCTTTAGAGTCCCCACAGAGCACATTTGTAAGTTCAATGAACTCTGTCACCTGGATTTTTTAAAAAGAAATAGACAAGCGATAACAAATCATCATGATTAACTCCATACAGACGTACGGATGTACAGACAGACATGGGTGACCCCACATGCCCCCAGTGATGTATGGCGAGGGCATAAAAATAAATAAGAATATATTTTTCTAGATTCGAATAGTACACATGACGATAGTACAATATTCTGCTGGTTTATTCATTTCAAGAATGCCTTTTATCTGTTTTTGCAAATGAATAAAAACCAGTTCAAATGATATTCCCTAGAGTGTGCAATTCAAAAAAAAAAAACCCAAATTATTTAGGAAAATACATCAATATTGATGTAAGTGCTTTGTAAATAAACCATTAATTTATTCATTGATGTTCACATAAGTTCCTCTTATATGTATGGTAAGCGTGCAGCTGTCCGTAGTCTTTTTCCTGGACTCTGAGGCCTGAATTTTGTGTCGAGGCAATGCATTATCATAAGGGTAGAGCTGGACTTTTCCCGAAGGTCTCCAATATTAAATATTTCTCTTTACGGAGACTGATGAAGATTTGAATATTCAGAACAATGCGCAGCAATATTCAGACAATAATTTAAAACCAGTGACTGTACATGCATTATTATATCTGAAATTCATACATTAATCATAATCCCTTGTGTGAGCGGCTCTCGTGGTGATTTATGACCCCATTACACAATTAACGGTTTTATATTTTGTTCTGGAATACACGGTTTGGGACTCTGAAGGATGGCTCACGGTTATGTAAAATATTCAGAGGAGAGTGAGGTGCCATGAATCGAGTGCGAGACCAAACATCAGCAGCCATTTGCCATTCGCAGGTTTGTATGAGTCTGAGAGTGTTCGTGAGTGCGCCTGTGTGTGTGTGTGTGTGTGTGTGTACGTGTGTGTACGTGTGTTCTTGTACATGCTACAAAGTGAGAACCAAAAAATTTTTTTTAAGTAGAGACATTTTTGGGAAGTGAGGGCATTTTCAAATGTCCTCATAACAGCAAAAAGCAAATTGTGACTTCTTAGTTAAGGTTAGGGGTAATGTTAGAATTAGGGATAGGAAGGCTAGAGTAAGGGTTTGGGTTAGGTATATGCATGTTGCTTATTGTTAAGGTTAGGGAAAGGCTGTAGAGACACACGGAGAATGAATGGAAGTCAATGTAATGTCCTCACAAGGAAAGAAGTTCGAGGATGTGTGTGTGTGTGTGTGTGTGTGTGTGTGTGTGTGTGCGCTTGTGTGTGTATCAGTGTGTGTGATGCAGTATGTGTGTGTGCGCGCGTATGTGTGTGTGTATCAGTACGTGTGATGCAGCGTGTGTGTGTGTGTGTGTGGGTGTGTGTATGTAAGACCACATCTGACCTGCACAGCTCCTCCTTCATGCAGTATCCCTCCAGACTCAGGCAGTTGGGCTTGCCCTCTCGCTCCTCGTAAGAGCAGGACGGCACGATGGTCTTCCTGCGTCTCTCACCGCACAGCGCGTCGCTGCAGGGGCAGAAGAGCACGCCCAGGCTGTACTCCGCCGGCACGCGCTCCAGGAACCGCCGCAGCGCACGGTGGCACTTCTGTCGGTTGCAGTGGGCGGAGCCTGGCGCTCGCTTGGTGCACGCCACCACGTACTCGGACCGCAGCGATCCGCACTTCTCGAACAACCCACAGTCCTGGGCTGCCTTCAGACACTGGTTCTGTCCGTCCAGTGAGAGGAAAGAGGCTGGGGGAGACAGAGAGAGAGAGACGGAGGAGAGGAGAAGAGAGGAGAAACAGGTTGGGTCATTACTGCAGGGCTGGCCAACCTTCTTCCTGGAGATCTACCATCCTGTAGGTTTTCACTCAAACCTTAACAAAGCACATCTCATACAACAGCTAGAGCAGGGCTGCCCAACCCTGTTCCTGGAGATCTACCATCCTATAGGTTTTCTCTCCAATCCTAACAAAGCGCACTTCATTCAACAGCAAGAGCAGGGCTGACTAACCCTGTTCCTGGAGATCTACCATCCAGTACATTTTCACTCAAACCCTAACAAACACACCTCAAAAAACAGCGAAAGCATCTGACCAGCTCTGTCCCTGGACAGCTACCATCCTTTAGATTTTCACTCTAAACCTAACAAATCACATCTCATTCTATAGCTAGAGCAGGGCTGCCCAATCCTATTCCTGGAGATCTACCATCCTGTAGGTTTTCACTTAAACCCTAACAAAATGCACCTCATACAACAGCTAGAGCAGGGATGACCAACCCTGTTCCTCGAGATTTACCATCCAGTAGGAACGTGACATCAGAGGTAAGTTAGGTTGGGTAGAATCCTCACCTCTAATCACATGATTACTCTCAACCCGTCCCCATTCACTTTACTTGACGAGCAATCAAACAATCGATTGACGCATTTACTATGATTAATCAACAGCACGACTGGCCAATTTACATTTCCAAAGCATTACTGTTCATTGCGTCTGAGCTTGAAATGGTCTCTAAAGAGCACAGATTTGCATATATTTGTCAGCCATAGGCTTGCAGTAGGCAAACGCAATGCTATTGCAAAGGAAACTTTTTTTAATGTTGCATTCAATGCTTAATCAGTACATTGAAGAAGATGTTTTCCACATTAAAGACATAATTTTTTCCTGCTATTTTAAAATAATGCGGTAGGTATTTTCATTCATTTCGTATAATCTGAAGTACAAAGGACTACAACGATACACGGAATTACTGAGAAAGTTTTTTTTTTTAAATTAATTATTCACATTTCCATCCTTGCAATCTCACATTGAAGCTGAACATTACTGAATCTCTTTGTCATTATCACACCTTAATCATAATAGTACACATATTAGACTTCATTATTCGGTGAATAAAGTGCTTGATTGTTAATCAGGCTACGTGCGTAGGAAGAGGTTGAGAGTAATCCTGTGATAAAAGGCGAAGTCACTACCTACCCTGACACCACGTCTCTGCCTGTCTGTGGGTTTTCACTCCAATTCTGACCCAAAAGCAAGAGATTTCATCGAGCTACTGATTATTTGACTCTAGAGTCACAAACTGAAATGAATATGTACAGGACAGTCGATTCTACTGAACAGCACTGAGAAGCTCTGTATAAGTGGCTCGGAAAAAAGAAGGAGGCTTGGAAATGGAAGTTCAGACTGTAAAAGTCCTGCCCTGAGTTATGGTGCAACCATCTGGATTTCCACATCAGCAAAAATCTGCATCCGGGAGACAGAATTAGTCAGTGAAATCAGCCGTCTAAGTTCATTTTTGGAAGAAACGCAAGGCGAGACTTTTGCTTCCTGACCCCTGGATTTTTACACAGTGCTTCACAAATTAATTAGACCGCCTGCCATAAAAAAAATGAGAAAACGCGAATATTTAAGAAATTTGTCCAAAACTTGTTGGGTCATTCCACGTCAAATCATCCAGGGGGTGCCAGGTCACCTCCTCAAAATTCTTTGAAAAAATTCACGAGTAAATATTCACACAAAATGAAAAAATGCCAAATATTAGGCCAGTATCGCAAATAGTTTTCAAGTTATAGCCCTTTGAAATTTGAAGGGATTTAAAATTCATAACAAAAAAAGTAAGCCGGACATCATTCAGATTTTTTTTGTCAGACACTGGTCACATTTATAAGATTGCACAGTAAAAATTTCAGAGAGATGAATAACTGGTGACATGGTCATTTTTTGCCCCAAAATTTTGGGGCAAAACCAGGAAAAATTTACTTAGAAATTATTTCATTAAAAAACTTTGAAAAATGAAATTACTTGGATTACTGCATTTTTACAGACAGATATATCATAAATTCATAAAAAATGAATTCTAGCCTTTTATCTTACTAGTTCCTGAGTTACAGGTCATAAAATGTGGTGTTGTTTCTGAGTGTTTTGTGTTTTCGGCTGATTTTGAGGCTTTACCATACAAAAGTGGATCAAGATACACCGAATCGAAGGCCATTTTCAGATTCTAGGGCATGAATATGGTTAGTATACCCAATTTCAGCCTTGTACAAGCAATCAATTTGGAGCAACAAGTTACCAAAGTTGGCTGAAAATGGGTTCGCCAAAAAACGTAAAATATTATTAGAATTTTGAAGGGCTTTAGCTTGAAATCTATTTGAGATACCGGCCCAATATTTGGCATTTTTTTTAATTTTGTGTGAAGATTTACTCGTGAATTTTTTCAAAAATTTTTGAGTAGGTGACCTGGAAAATTTCTCAAAATCTGGATGATATGACATGGAATGACCCTCTTTAAAACTAAAAATAATTTTGTTAGTTCTTTGGCAAATAATGAACTGAAAGCACTAAATGGCCCTTATTCACACATAAAAACAACAACAACAAAAAAACTACATTTTGTATGGCCTCCTTTGGCCTTGATAACAGCTTGCAGTCTTGCATTCAACCACTAAAACTAATTTTTATTTTCAGAAATGCAAGAAAATAACTGTTATTTGGCATCTTAATCAAAAAATAATAATGTGCTTAACTATATTTTTTGGCTTTTTTGTAAAACGGTAAATTTGAAAATTCATGGATAACAACAATAATTATATTTTAGCATTAAATATATCATTTCAGTTAAAAAGCTTGCGCATACTGGTGGATTAACCATTACAGAAACATAAAAATTATTTTGGTAATTACCAACACTGTTAATTTAGGGCAGATGTGGCATAAACCTTACATTGGGTGGTGGCCCAATAAATTGTTAAGCACTGCACCTCTGTAGAGAGGGGTGGGGACACAGTAGATGGAGTTATTTGGAGGCGAGCATCTGCAGCTGGGTGGCTAATCTCGGCTATGCACCAAACAACTTCTGAAACAATTTACTGCCACAGACAAGTTTCCAGTGTTGGCAGAAAAATGTGTACAGGTGCGGTCCCATAATCTTGCCCGTTTGGTGCAAAGTGGTCAAAAAAACTCCGTCCTTTTCTCATCTTGACGTTTCAGTAAAATCAAGCATGTTGAATATTATTGGTCCGAGTCTTTATAATTGGCTCATGCAAATAGTAAATGACATGAACATTGTAAAAAACCAATGGGTACAAGATCCCCAGTCTTTGTAAAATCTTATGGTCAGTGAGTAAAAACTGTGACTTCAGGACTCCTTGTCTTTAGCTGTGAGATGGTGTCAAGATGTCAGTCTTTTGAAAAACTTTTCACAGTTGTATAGTGTATGGTAGGCAGAAGGTGTAGGCTAAGACTAATTCAACATAGCCCCCGTGTAGTCACAATTAGATCAGTTCAGCTGTTGGGTCATTGAGAAAGGCCATTAAAGTGCATCTATTATGTGACTTTTCACTGATCATTTTTGTATTCTTGAACTCCACGAAAAAAGGTTTAAAACACTTGAGTTTTCTCATGCTTGCCAATTCTGCAGTTCCTGTCTGTGAAACGCTCCATTGAGGTCCTGCCCCCACCCTCCCGAAAACCCCAGTGTGCTGTGATTGGTCAACTTAATCACTCACTTGTGATTGGTCCACAGTTCGCGCCCCTTTTCACGCCCTTTACTATAAATGGATTTCAGCTTTAGAAACAAATACCAGTTAAGCTTTGTGGGTGAAACCCACTTGATTCAAGGGCATGCCAAACTATCCGCTTGCCATGAAAATTCAACTGGTGACATCACCAATTGATGAAAAAAATGGCTAGAAGCGATTGGGGCGTTTCAGTCAGCTCTGGAGGTGAGTTTTGCAGCAGAGAGAGCTTCTTCTGGAGGTGACTTCAGTTTGTTTTCCGACACAGACCTTTTAAATGAGCATAAAAACGATATGATTCACGCTACGACATTAAAATAATGAAAAATAGCGCGCTGTTGCGAGTGGGACCCCTCAGCCTTGCGCTTGCCCTGCCGTGGCGGCCATATTGATTATCGCAGTGGGACAGAAATCGAAAGGGAGCTTCCTCTAACCACCCCCAACATACCACCAGAAAATAAGAGCATTTGGCCAAGGTGTTTTTCAGCTATTGTCCGGAAACAAGAAGTTAACGGACAGGCAGACAGATAGACAGACGCTGCTCGCCACGACAATACCCCTCCTTGACTTTTGTCGGCTGAGGGGTAAAAATCATAATAGGTGCACTTTAAATCTAGATTGCCCCATTGGCCCTTGACCCCGGTTTAGTCAAATCGGCTATAGTCTATAATCTATAATCAACTGCACTCAGGCCACTTTGGATAATGGTGTTAATAAAATGTAATTAAATAACTGTGGATCAGAGAATCCACTACAAGGGCTCGATTCCTCCACTGGGAGCTTCTCGGCAGATTTCGCTACTCTTCATCAAGCCTCGGATGTGTGACAGAAAGTTGTTATGTTGCTCCGCCTCATATTTCTTTGCCGGAAGACCGATTTATGCAGTTGTCTAAATCCGCGCACTACATCGCCACCTAAAAATGGAGGCAAAACTGACCTTCGCAGAATCTGTGTGTGTGGCGAGAGGCAACACGATGTTTTCACCAATTTGACATCGAACCCAGCACTGCTGCCACTGCATGCCACCGTGTTTATCAAGAAAAAAACGTTCTGGCTCATGTCCTCCGCAGTCACGCATCTGAGGTTTGATGAGGAACGAATCGGCCAAGGTTTGCCGCGTGCAATTCCTCCAGACAAACAGGGAGCGCACAGGTTGCTGAGGGGAGAGGGGCAGGCTGGGATACTGGAGGAGTTGGATAAACGGTCATTACCTGACACTATGGAGGCCATTCGAGATGTGCCTATGTTCCTCACCAGGTCCAGCTGAAAATCTTCATAAGGAGAAACATCATACTCTTCATATCCTGGGACAGAGAAGACAAATAAAACACTCTGCAGAACAGCAAAATATAGACACATCCAAACGCAAAGAAACATTCAAGCACACGAATGTTTCCACAAGCACACATTCACACAAAACATACACAAGCACACATGTACACACACAACATACACAAGCTCACATTCACACACAACATCCACAAGCTCACATTCACACACAACATCCACAAGCTCACATTCACACACAACATCCACATGCTCACATTCACACACGGAACACACACAAGCGTACACATACAGCCACAAGCACACATACACACAAAGAGGCCACACACACTGTACAAAAGCACAAACACACGCTACAAAAGATCACACAAACACTGCAGTGACCAACTTCAAAATCACACACACACACACACACACACACACACACACACACGCATGCACAAACACACACAGTTTCTATACAATGGCACACACACACACACACACACACACACACACACACACACACGAACACACAATGACTCTACACAGGTGCAAACACACACACACACACACACACACACACACACACACACACACACACACACACACAGTCTATACAAGTGCACACACGCACACTGACTCAACACAGGCACAAACATACATACACACAAACACGCATAAACACACACACATTCTATACAACTGCACACGCGCACACACACACGCACACACACACTGACTCGACACAGGGACAAACACACACAGACAGACACACATTGACTCTACACAGGCACAAACACACACTGACTTCACATAGGCACAGAGATACACACACAAACACTGACTCTACACAGGCACAAACATACACACACACACACACACACACACACGCACACACTGACTCTACACAGGCGCAAACATACACACACACACACACACACACTGACTCAACAGAGGCGAAAACACACACTCACACACTCTGATTCAACAGATGCACAGGCACAAACACATACACACACACACACACACACGCACCCTGTGAGAAGCGTACGGTCCAGTACACCCTTAGACAGGCCGCCTCGCGCCTCGCCCCACGCTGACACTTGCACTCCAGCAGGGGGTGGTAATCCTCCAGGGAGGTTTGTGCCTTCAGGCAGCGGTGCCGTGGCTCGGGCCCCAGCGGGGAGAGCGCTTCCTGGGCCGCGCAGTACTCCAGCTCCTGGTACAGGGCGCTGCACCGGGCGTCCGCAGCACAGCTGTGCTCCGCATCCAGGCAGTCCAGAGAGCGGGAGGCCTGTATGCTTCCTGACAGGTAGAGGGCGACAGTGAGCAGCAGACTCTATCAACACCATCAACACTCCACGAAAGACAAGTACGGCCATTTTCTCTAAAGAGCAAGGAACACTCTGCACAAACAGGCATGAACTAGAAATAGTTTGGCTGGTAGCCGTGACAAGGAGCGCCAAATTTTCAATTTCATGAAGGAAAGGAAACAATTAGCTCCTTCCCTTTTTCTTTCCATCAAGGAAACACATGACCAACTTCAGACAAAAAGAAAAAGATAGGAATCTGTAATTTGCTGCATGTTTTGTGTTGTGTTTTATCTCAGTTTTTTTTTTTGCTTTGGTTTCATTTCCATGTTTTCCCCACATGCTCTTGTTTACCGTTCTCTCCCGTGCGTCTTGTCAGCCATTTTTCTTAATTGCATTATTACCTCGTTATTTTGTTCCGCCCATCCTGCATTCCTCTCACCCCTTCCCTCACCTGTTCCCTATTTGCTCGTTAGTCTGTTTGTGTTTATTCCCTTCTGCTTCTCTCCTTCAGTGTTAGTTTGCCAGTGTTTCCCGCTCTTTCGTGCTGACTGTTTCTCCGCTCTGCCTGCCAGACCTGCTTGTTCCAGTCTGTTTCCCATTTGCTGATTTTTGGATTCTGATTCGGTACCGTAACCAGTGACTGCCTGGCCCGATTCCTGCTTCCTGTTTTGACAGGGTGGTCCGGATCCTGATTTTGTGCTGCAAGTTTGCCTGACCAGTTTTGACCCTGTCTGTCTGACCACTCCCTTGAATAAACAGCCTTGTTTATTTCTTATTTGTGTCCACGCTTGAGTTCTTTGAGTCCTGCCCGACAGAAAGATTACATACGGACCACAATCCTTTGCAGGTCTGGCGATGGAATACATTATTTGTGTCCCAAAGTTTTTCCGAGTCATCAAGCTTGTGATGTATTGAAAGAAAGGACATCCGATTTTTCTCAAATATGTCCCGAGTTACCTTTAAAATCTACCTGCACCATGAGATGCTCTCAAGCGAGGTCAAGGAAAAGTGGAGAGGAAAGGAAAAAGGCCGCCCCTTTAAGAGAATTTGGATACAGTCTCAGGCTGCGTCTGAATAGTCAAACAATTACGTCCCATCCACTAATTCCTGACTCCTTTTCTTTCACCTTTGTGTCATAATGTAAAGG
Source organism: Gymnothorax javanicus (assembly GCA_029692085.1). Lineage (NCBI taxonomy): Eukaryota > Metazoa > Chordata > Actinopteri > Anguilliformes > Muraenidae > Gymnothorax > Gymnothorax javanicus. The sequence continues at coordinate 10,547,279 of CM056199.1, read as the reverse complement.
AAAGGTGTAAAAGGGAATTCCTAATGGCTTAGAACAGAGGTGGGCAACGAGGGCCGTATCTGTCCCTGGTTTTCAAACCAACTTCTGGCCTTAAATTAGTTTGTCTAAATTAGCCAAACCATTCATGAAATCAGACATTTCAGGCGCATTTGTTTAAATTATCATGAATGACCACCAAAGACTGTTCTAGTCTCCCTTCATAAAGCATTTTTCTTTGATCTAACCATTGGACAAATCTATATTTGTGTATGCAACCAATTAAGTCAATTAGTCAGGGTGATTGATAAAAATAAAAACCTGCATACACACCGGACCTGCAGGACCAGAATTGCCCACCCCTGGCTTAGAAAGACAACCGCGCTGCAAAGAGAATCCGATTGCACTTACACGAGGTAAAGTCATCATTTGTCCTCCGCCTGTCATATACAGTACGTTTCTTATGGCGACTGGCCGGATGAATGGTCGTCGCTTTAAATATTGCTGTGTTAGCTGCTTTCTTGTCGAAGAGGATGGTTCTTTGTACCCCATGCTAAAGGATGTAAATTAGGAAGCATTGAGACACCTTTCCTTGACATTTAAAGAATTCTAATGCACTCATCATGGCTACCACATATTTATTTCCAGATCATTTTTTAGGAGTTAGGAACTTTCCTAGGGGAAAAAAGACTATTTGGACGCAGCCTCAGTGTAATCATTTATTTTCACCTCCTTACTTTATATCCTTATTTCCTACTCCTAGCTCCACCTATCAGGATGATGAGGAACAGATTTAAGAAAAGGAAGTAAAGATAGGGCAAATCAAAGACTTTTAAATTAGCAAAATGGGACAACCTTGCTCCCATAAATATCAGTTGGAAGTGACACATTTCTCGTTGCTAAGACATTCCTCTTCTTGAGAAAACAACTACTTTGATTCAGTATGTACCTCCCAACCAATGGTAGTTTTTTTTTTTTCATTCAACAAAAGCAAACATTTGAGGGCATCTAAAATGTGTTGTAAAATTACGCACATCTGATCATCTACATCTGAGAGAAAAAATAAATAAATAAATTGCACCCGTACACAGTTATTCAACAAGCCTCGCATTCACAAGCACAAATTAAGCCCGGACAAAACTCCATTTTCAATTGAGGTTGTCCCTGTGATTCATGTCAGTGAAATCAGCTCATGTCGAAGCTTGAGTATCTCTCGAAAATGAAGACCATCATGAAACGGCACCTCCGCTAGTTTATCAGGCATTTGCCGGCCAGCTATGCTGTCAGTTAAACCCTCTGATGTCCAAACCAGCAGCTGAGTCCACGAGTGACAAACCGACTCGCCGCGTCAGCTCAGCTGTGTGCTGTATTTCCTGCTGGCACTGCAGGATCAAAATGAAAAGCTTACGATTACAAAGGGGAATTCGCACATGGAGAAGGCAGGGAAAACAGAGAACAATCGGAGAGGGAGACAGACTGAGGGTGAACGATGTCGGACACAGCTGGGATTAATTGCTTGGCTTTTACAGAGATAATTCTGTTAGCGTCTATGGAGGAGCACTCTTACTTTCTAAGGTGGAGTTACGGTCTTCACTCGGTTAAACGAGCTGAACGGCGGAGGTGCAGATTGAGTTTTGTCATCACCGTCGTATCGGAAATCACTTTGCCCCGCAGTCGGAGGTAGCCGTGATTAAAAATCAACACCACAGAATTAAACGCGCGCTAAGGTCAAAGTCAAACACAAGAGCAGTTTTAATCGCGTAGCCCTCTGTGTGGGACGAGGCCATTTCAAACGGATAAGCACATACGCACAAACACCCCGGCGAAAGATCGACAGGCTCAACTGAGGTTTAACCGAAGGATGAACAGGTACACCAACAGACGGACACACAGACACATAGTTCAGAGCTAAATCTGGCAGAACAGGCAGTCAGACACAGACAGACAGACAGACAAAGAGATGAGTGTTTACACAATTCAGTGTTCATAAACATCAATCCACAAAGCACAATGACTCCAACAGGCACACTTCTGTCTGTGAGATTAAACTGAAGTTAAATGTGAGAACAGGGTAAAGGACACAAATAAAATGGGAGAAATTATGACATCTGCAGTCAGTCGTCCGAGAGATCAACCCCTCCTCCCCCACACACACACACACACACACACACACACACACACACACACACACACACAAATTCCCATCAAGCATTAAAGCTTAAACAGGATGGAAGGGTATGGGAGGTCACTCCACCACTGTGAAGCCAGGGTGGTGGGGCAACAGTGAGCACCATAATTCTGTGGACAGTGACACATTTTTTTTTTGTTATTTTGGTCCTGTTGGCCGAGTCGTTTCCCAATCTGAATGCAACTGAACATGCATTTTACATGCTGAAGAGGGGACTGAGGGCAAAAAGTCCCCAAAACAAGCAGGAAGTGAGGATGGCTGCAGTACAGGCCTGGCAGAACATCACCAGTATTAATTCTACATCACAAACTTCAAGCAGTGATTGCATGGTAAGGATACCCAAGCAAATATTTAAAAAAAAATGATTGCTTTATTTTACATCATGTTAAACTGTCCAGTGCTTTTTATGTGCCTGAAAATGGGGGGTGGGGGAATCAATTTTTTAAAAGGTGCTGTCCTTTCTAACGGTTCATCCGATATGGATGAAAACACTGTCAAATTAAAGCCGACACACTCTGCACTTCAAACTCATTTTCACTGAATCCTTTCAAACTTAAAGTGCTGGAGAACAGAACTAAGATAATTGTCTTGCTGTCCAATGAATTACGGTGCTCACGGTATGCGGCAAGGGCCAGCAAGAATCCATGGACAGGAGTAAGGTCCTCATTTATAAAGACCTTTAGCATGTATGAAAGCTTTCAGCACACGCAAAACCAATAACGGAAACAATGATTGGTGCGAAAGAGCCAATCTGACCAATCACAGGTCATGTTACTGGTTTAGCATACGCTAAAAGGCTGTGCATATGGTAAATGTTTTTTAAAATCAGGCCCCAAGTTATTCTGCTATCACAGAGCGGAGTGGTTGCGCTAATTTGTCATTGGAAGAGGCTTGCATTTCCATTTAAAACCCTCCACGCTCTCTCCGGACATTCCCACACTCTTTCCATATTACCTCCATCCATCTCCCCCCCGCCCAGCACGACTGTTCCTCTGCCCTGTGCTACGTCAGCCAGGGCCTCCAGCTCGTCTAATATATCATGTAGAGCGGCACAGCAGGACATGAAGCACAATTTGTAAGAGCTGTCAGCGGACGTCAAGATCACTACACAACATTCGCTCCTCAGATGCCAACCCCTGAAGCATCACTTAACCTGACAACACCGCAAGGATGTCTGTCTCAACAAGTGTGCTAGTTTTATCACCTCCACCAAGGAGGCTGTCTTTTACCCTTGGTTTGTGGGAATGGTCATATGCATGTTTTTATTCTAGCAGCATTATGGAAAAAGTTCTACTGTATTGAAATTTCGACCAGAGGTGTGCCTTGGCCAATCCTGGAGGTGATTCCGTTGTGGGAGTAATCCGCATCAAATTCTGGATTCAGGAATTTTTTAAAGGATTCGTCAGCATTGTGGGATCAGAAGATTGGAATAATTAATGCCGTACATCTTAAAATCCATGAGATGGTTATAAAGTTCAAAATGCATTGGCAGAGGTACATGCTCTGTGAGTGCTCTTTTAATGAGTCTTGAAATTTTTTTTTTTTTTTTTTTTTTTTTTTGAAAATACGAGCTTGTCGTAAATTAACTTCTCCCTGTCATGTCTGTGTTTCCGACAAATTCACCAGACTGCGACGGCCCACCAGAGGTTCAAAGCCTCCTTCCACAGTTTCAGGATGAATAACAAAATTATCACTTGAAGCCACAATCTCAGAATGATAACTGTGTTCAGCCAGCTGAAGATCCCATAGTGCATCAAATAGTCCGCGTTGCTAAATTCTTGAATGTAATTCAGTGGAAACTAACGCAAGTTAATCTGCAGGGAGCTGTGATTAGACCCCTCTTAATGGTCCATGGTCCCCTGCCACAGCCTCAGAAACTCTTAAGGGAAACACATTATGTGACATATTTTTTCCACTATTGGCGAACTGGGAAATTCATTTCATTCGTGCCCACTGGCAAAGTCTAGAATTAAGCTAAACTGTCCCTCCACACTGGCAATCTTTCATCCAATTAAGCAAAAAAAAAAAAAAAAGTAGTGTACATTTTAGCCTGAATTTAAAACTTCAAGCATCTTAAAATTTAATGGTCACGCGGCAGCGTTGGTGTTGGCGTCCGCGTTAACTTTGATCTTCTGCCAAACCACTGAAAGGATCAATGTGAAATTTTGTGGGGAGGTACATATGGATACAAAGATTAAAATTTGTCAGAGGCGTCGAAACTCGATATGGAGCATAGCTGCCAGCTGGCCATATCTAAAATTGCACTATTTTGAGCGTTTGAAAGCAGCTTGAATGCTGCAACTTTGTACATATATACTTTTGAGGACATAAAAATAAAATGTTTGGCTCTTAATTTGCTACAATACTACTCCCTTGCGCAAAACACTTAAGCTCAATAGCCAACTGGTTAACTCTTCAGTATACAGTGCTGGGTACAATAATCTGGTGTCTGGGGCTTGGTATTTCAATGGAGCTGCACGATAGAAAGAGCACTGAGCTGCAAAAAAATGACATGATGAAACATCAAACCATGAGGCTGAATTTTGCTTGATTTTTTTTTTTTTTTTTTTAAACACAAATTACAAAGGTGTCTTCTTTGTCCCAAAGCATAAAAAATACTACCACTTATGAGCTTACATAACACTAAAGCCTGAAATAAACTAACTGCACTTCAGTGCCTATGGCACGATTTTTTCAGCCTTTGCAGTCACTCACTCGGCCCTCCTCTCTCTGGCTTACACCTTTAGTTTGTCCTTTTTCACCTGAGTTTATGATGGACAAGCTGGGCAACAAGACCCCTTTAGCCAAAGATCCAGCACACCAGCAAAGGCTAAATAGCGTAGAATGGTGATTTGAACATCTCAGTTTGCCGCACCTTTAATCTGGCATCTTTGTGCGCTAAAGAAACATACATCATGCTTTTCTTGGAATATGGTACCATCATGTCACTTATTGACAGACATAGATAGATCTCCAAGATGAAAAGAGGAAAGGTTGGGATGATTAAGCATTTCATCTGGCTACTTCTTAATTCACATTGATCTTGAAAGTGGATTTCAGTAAGAGCAGAAAAACAGCTTTACGGGCAATGCCAGCTTAACATTCTCAGACCTTCAGATAAGATACAGAATACTTTATTGAACCCTTTGGGGTAATTCGTCCTCTGCATTTGACCCAACCTAGTTACTTAGGAGGGTGGCACGGTGGCATAGACGATAGCACTGCTGCCTCAGAGCAAGAAGTCTCTTTGAATCCGGCCTGAGGCTCTGTGTGGAGTTTGCATGTTCTACCCGAATTTGCGTAGGTTTACTCTGCCTTCCTCCAAATATATACATGTCAGGCTAATTGGAGACTCTAAATTGCCAGTAGGTGTGAGCGTATGCCTGAATGATGTGTGCCCCGCGATGGATTGGCGAGCCATCCAGGATGTGTCCCTGCTTTTCACCCATAGTCAGCAGGGACAGGCTCCAGCTCCCCTGCAACCCCAAGGAGGAAGAAGCAGAAAAAATAATGGATGGATAGTTACTAAGGAGCAGTGGGCTGCCACAGTGCAGCACCTGGGGACCAACTCCAGTTCTAAAGCCAGAGGCTTGGTCAGGGACACTGGTGGGAGTGTTCCTATAGATCATGTCTTTCTACAGCCAGAGCCTTGGTCAGGGACACTGGTAGGAGCGTTCCTATAGAGCATGTCTTTCTAAAGCCTGAGCCTTGGTCAGGGACACTGGAAGGAGTGTTCCTATAGAGCATGACTTTCTAAAGCCAGAGCCTTGGTCAGGGACACTGGAAGGAGTGTTCCTATAGAGCATGACTTTCTAAAGCCAGAGCCTTGGTCAGGGACACTGGTAGGAGTGTTCCCATAGATCATGTCTTTCTAAAGCCAGAGCCTTGGTCAGGGACACTGGTAGGAGTGTTCCTATAGAGCATGTCTTTCTAAAGCCAGAGCCTTAGTCAGGGACACTGGAAGGAGTGTTCCTATAGATCATGACTTTCTAAAGCCAGAGCCTTGGTCAGGGACACTGGTAGGAGTGTTCCCACAGATCATGTCTTTCTAAAGCCAGAGCCTTGGTCAGGGACACTGGTAGGAGTGTTCCTATAGAGCATGTCTTTCTAAAGCCAGAGCCTTGGTCAGGGACACTGGTGGGAGTGTTAAAGCCCTTGGTCAGGGACATAGAGCATGTCATTTCTAAAGCCAGAGCCTTGGTCAGGGGACACTGGTAGGAGTGTTCCCATAGATTATGTCTTTCTAAAGCCAGAGCCTTGGTCAGGGACACTGGTAGGAGTGTTCCTATAGAGCATGTCTTTCTAAAGCCTGAGCCTTGGTCAGGGACACTGGAAGGAGTGTTCCATGATAGAGCCTTGGTCAGGGACACTCTTTCTACAGCCAGTCTTTCTAAAGCCAGAGCCTGGTCAGGGACACTGGTAGGAGTGTTCCTATAGAGCATGTCTTTCTAAAGCCTTGGAGCCTTGGTCAGGGACACTGGTCAGGGACAGGAGTGTTCCTATAGAGCATGACTTTCTAAAGCCAGAGCCTTGGTCAGGGACACTGGAAGGACACATGACTTTCTAAAGGAGTGTTGGTCAGGGACACTGGAGCATGACTTAGAGCATGACTTTCAAAGCCAGAGCCTTGGTCAGGGACACTGGTAGGAGTGTTCCCATAGAGCAGATCAGCCTTGGTCAGGGACACTGGAGGAGTGTTTTCTTTAAAGCCAGAGCCTTGGTCAGGGACACTGGTAGGAGTGTTGTTCTTTCTAAAGCCAGAGCCTTAGAGGGACACATGTCTTTCTAAAGCCAGAGCCTTGGTCAGGGACACTGGAAGGAGTGTTCCTATAGAGCATGACTTTCTAAAGCCAGAGCCTTGGTCAGGGACACTGGTAGGAGTGTTCCCATAGATTATGTCTTTCTAAAGCCAGAGCCTTGGTCAGGGACACAGGGACACTGGCTTCTAAAGCCAGAGCCTTGGTCAGGGACACTGGAGGAGTGTTCCTATAGAGCATGTCTTTCTAAAGCCAGAGCCTTGGTCAGGGACACTGGTAGGAGTGTTCCTATAGAGCATGTCTTTCTAAAGCCAGAGCCTTGGTCAGGGACACTGGAAGGAGTGTTCCTATAGAGCATGACTTTCTAAAGCCAGAGCCTTGGTCAGGGACACTGGAGGGAGTGTTCCTATAGAGCATGTCTTTCTAAAGCCAGAGCCTTGGTCAGGGACACTGCTAGGTGGGAGTGTTCTTGGTCAGGGACACTGGAGGAGTGTTCCTAGAGCATGTCTTTTGTTCCTATAGAGCATCTTTCTAAAGCCAGAGCTTTGGTCAGGGACACACTGGAAGGAGCCTTGGTTCCTATAGAGCATGATTATGTCTTTCTAAAGCCAGAGCCTTGGTCAGGGACACTGTCTTTCTAAAGGAGTGTTCCTATAGAGCATGTCTTTCTAAAGCCAAAGCCTTTCAGGGACACTGGAAAGTTCCTATAGAGAGACTTTCTAAAGCCAGAGCCTTGGTCAGGGACACTGGAGGGAGTGTTCCTATAGAGCATTCTTTCTAAATAGAGCCTTGGCAGGGACATGTCTGTTCCTATAAAGTTTTCTAAAGCCAGAGCCTTGGTCAGGGACACTGTTCCTATAGAGCATGTCTTTCTAAAGCCAGAGCCTTGGTCAGGGACACTGCTAGGAGTTTCCTATAAAGTCAAAGCCTGAGCCTTGGTCAGGGACACTGGAGGAGTGTTCCTATAGAGCATGTCTTTCTAAAGCCAGAGCCTTGGTCAGGGACACTGGAAGGAGTGTTCCTATAGAGCATGTCTTTCTAAAGCCTTGGTCAGGGACACTGGTAGGAGTGTTCCTATAGAGCATGTCTTTCTAAAACCACACTGGACACGGGGAGTGTTCCTATTTCTTTCTAAAAAGAGTCAGGGACACTGGTTTAAAGAGGTCTTTAAGGGTAAGGGACGCCACAGTCACCAGAGAAAACTCATGTGAACCCAGGGAAAGAACAAATAAACTCAAGACAGACAGGTCCTGGTCAGCCAGGGCTAGAACGTGGAACCTCCCCATTGTGAGGCACCAACGCAAACCACTGCGCCACCCTGCTGCCCAGTATCACCAGCATATCCTGTAGCAGGCTCAGAATACACAACCACCCCAATAACAATTCTGTGGAGTAAAATGTTATTTACGTATTCATGGGAGACTTTCACACCAGCCAACACTCCCCTCACACTCAGGCAGGTAACCCAAAACTGATCCCAAGACAGAAAAACTTCTCACAGGAACTGTGAGCCAAAACCGTAGAATTGAACTAAAATTTAATCATTGCCTGCCCACATACCGTGACGCGGTGGTTCAAATAAATTGCCTCCAAAATAAATATATAAATCAGTAAGCAGAGGAATAATTCTTTTAATAGGGTGTTATCTTTACCTGGAGCCAATTTATAAGAAAATACTCCACTTAAAAATACAATTTGAACAGAAAATATACATGCCTCTCCAAAAACAGTTCTCCAGGACAACCACGCTCATTTGCTAAATCGACCATGACTGGCGCATCGGCCGCGCATTTTAAACCTCTGGAGATTTTTAATTATCAGAGCATTTACCCCGAACATTATAAAACCATTTTTCATGGAGGCCGTGAATAGCAAGAGTGCGAATCTCAGGTCAGCATTCACCACCCACCTCCTCTCCGCATCCATTAGAATCTTAAGAGACCCCACCAGGGGTGTAAAGTCTGGGTTCAGAAAGTAAAAATCCTCCCCAGAACTTTATTCCAACCACCTGGATTTACTTCGGACAGGAGATAGAGCCACTATGAGTGATCAGCTCATTCTGTGGGAAGGAGAAAAACTTGGCAGGACTTTTACTTTCTGACCCCTGGATTCTACACCTCTGGACCCCACTGATCCTAGAACAGCACTCTCACTCTGAGAACTCAAAGAACTCAGAAGCCTAAGTCAGTGTTCCGGAACAATCCAGCAGTTATTTTTACATCAGCTTAAAGTGTTCAGGTAAGGAAAATTTAACCACATAATTTGAGGCCTCAAACTTTTTAAGGGTTTAAACTATTTTTTTTATTATTTTTTTTAGTTTTAAACTTTTCATGTGGCTGGTCTGGGTCCATCATCCAAGCCTTGAGGAACAGGGGAACCTCGAACCACACATGGGAGACCAGCTGGGCAATGATGGGTCTGTGCCCTGAGTAGCCTAATTAAAGACTGCCTATTGGTCTGTGAAATGGGGTCAGGAGATCAGCCAAACTGGCCAATGAACAATATTTACAGAAGAGAAATGAGAAAGATGGAGGGAGGAATTGACATTAGAGAGAGAGAGAAAGCGCACAATGAGATTCCCTCCATCATATATATATCAGCTAATGCAACATATTGATCCTGGCATCACTGACGATTTTAATCCGCAGTCTTACAAAGCTGAGGGCTTCATGCACAGAGGAACGCCGGAGATTACGGTCTCAATATCAGCCCAAAACTGCGTGCTGTGAGGCGTGCTGGGTAAACAGGCCTAATCCCACAAACACACAGACATGCATGCAAAACACACACACACACTTGTATTTCTATCTTTGTGAGGACATTACATTGACTTCCATTCATTCTTTGTGTGTCTCTACAGCCTTTCCCTAATCTTAACAATAAGCAATGTATGCCTAACCCAAACATTTACCCTAACCTTAACCTATCGCTAATTCTAACCTCTAACCCAAACCATTACCCTAACCTTAACCTATCCCTAATTCTAACCTTTAACCCAAACCATTACCCTAACCTTGACCTATCCCTAATTCTAACCTTACCTAAACTTATGAGTCACAACTTGCTTTTGTAGTTGTGAGGACAGTTGAAAATGTCCTCACTTCCAAATAATGTCCCCACTCCGTAGGAAAAATAACATCTTCTGGTTTTTCACTTCGTAGCAGGTACAAGAACACACACACACACACACACACACACACACAGACACACACATACTTCTACACCGACATACATATATTGTTTTCAAAAATATTTAAACAGGTACAGTTGATTGCTCAATATGTACAATCTCATATAAATTGTTGGAGGATCCATCCATGATCTAACCTCTTTCTAAGTCAGGGTGGAGGGGTCGGCAAGAGCCCAGGCCAGCAGATAAACCTAATTGGCAAAAGGCACAAGGCAGGAACACACCCGAGACAGTTCTTCAGTCCATAACAGGAGTCTCCACTTAGCCTGACATGCATGTCTTTAGACTGTGGTAAACACAACCCACATGATTGCTGGTTACCTCAAACCCCACGCATGAAGACCCAAGTTGGATTAAACCCACGACCGCCTTGCAGCGACATTACTGCTCTACCCACAGCAACACCATGCCACCCAACACAGAACCGACGAAAACAACAGACAGGAATACAAATCTCCGTCACGTCTGTTTCTGAAGAAGAAGCTTAATCAGTCCCGTAAAACCAAAACTACATTAATAAGCTCAATCCATCATTCACGGGAGGGATCTGTCAGTCTGTCAGGTGTGCTGGAACTGCAGGCTGTCATAAACACCACATCACAACACAACAAGCTCGACAGAAAGAGGGAAATCTCTGGTCTAACTGCGAGGAGTGTGTCACGATAATAAAGAGCAGCGGAGACGACAGTCGCCAGCCGCCGGTCACTGCCCCTCTTATCCAGCTCCAACACATTTCAGAACGAAACGCAGGAAAGGGCAAGAGCACCGTATCGCTAGAGCACCACCGGCAATAAACAATATTTATACTGCAGCCCTGAGGACAGAGATACGAAACAACAGGAGAGCATTTCAATAAAACTCCACCTGCTGACCGGAAAATTCTCTCTGGGGCCGACGAGGTGGTGACCCTAGTTTGTGTCATTTCCTCGCCGATCACATGCAGAGACCGACACGCGTACCGTACAGACACGCACGCTTCCTTGCGTCTCACACACGTACACGCAGTCACTCGGCTCCTGCTGCATCTCTCGCATGCACACAATCTCTCTCTCCACACAAACACCACACACACACACACCCCTCTCTCTCTCCAAACACACACGCATGCTCTCAATCCACACACGCAGAGGGGAAATTAGCACCAGCCAATTTCTGGTAAAATATGAAAATAGATTTCAGGCACAGAATAATGATTTACGATTGAGTGTCCGGTGAATCTGAACAGTCTGCCAGTGGCTGGTAGATGTTCATATTCCTCAGCCTCCACACACAGGCTGTCTCCACACATATGCACACAAACTCTCGTGCAAACAAACTCTCTCTCCATTCACACACACACACAGGCAACCACACGCTGTCTCCACACATATGAATACAAACACTCCTGCACGCAAACTCTCTCTCCCAGTGGCGGGCGGTGGACAGAGAACAAGGAGGGCGATGAACATGTCTTTAAATTGCTTATTAGTCTTGATCTGTTTTCAGTCAATTTCCCTGGTAAAAGACACTTGAACTCTCCCCTCTCAGGTGTAGCTAATTGTCTTCGTTAAGATGAGAAATCAAACGCACCAGTTGAACGCAAAAAAGCGCATTTCAATCTTTTTCAATTAAACAATCATTACGCACAGGTTTGACGACTTGCTTAGGATGTGACAAAAAAATTTAACGTGGAAAATCCACAGTGGTTTTTTTCGTGAAGGGTTGCCTATTAAGGCAGGTGAATTAAACATTTTATAGAATTTATTATTCACTTGCCTAAACATTTCATTATAAGGGAAACTAACATGTTGACCAAGAACAATGATTGAAATGGGGTCACTAATCTCATCCCAAGGGATGTTTTCTGCCCCCCCAGTTTTCCGTCCACCGCCCGCCACTGCTCTCTCCATTCACACACACAGGCAACCACACGCTGTCTTCCACAGATATGCACACAAACGCTCGTGCACACACACATACACCATACACACTCACATCCCTACATGCTCTCTTTCCACACACACACACACACATAGGGAAACACACACATATGCTCTCTCACCACACATGCATACACACACAAACACACACACATGCACACAGGGAAACACACACATATGCCCTCTCAACACACACGTGCACTCACACACACACACACGCACAGTGCAGTTAGCCCTCCTGTATAGCTAGATCACAGACAGACTCTGTCAGCAGCTGAGCTGATGTATTCACTCCTCTAGTCTTCACCTCCTCTGACATCACACCACCCGTGGCCTCCGTCACCGCGAGCTGTCCCAGCTCCGCCCACCACGCCGAAGAGCCTGTGATTGAGCTGAACTCTGCAGAAAAGAGCCCCCATTCACAGCAAACTCCAAACAGAATTATACGCATAGCTTTCTTTCTGTGGCTTGAATCTCGTCCTGATTGCTCTCTTCTGCAGTATTAATCAAGGCCAGACTGCCGAAGAACATCGAGAACAACTGCAATTACAGCTCCACATTTTCATACAAGATGTTCTTCCCCCAAACATCGAGGGTTATATAACCTAAAAAACATTCAGAAATTAATCACCCCCCACCCACCCCTCGAGAGGAAGACACGTGTCTCTGGTCATAATCTCGAGAACCATATATTCCGCCAACCTGAATTACCACCGCAAGATACCGCAAAAACTACTACATTTACATGAGTTCATTATTTAATCAAAGTGAGTTTAAATCAAAAGACATGCTGTCATGGGAGGCAGTGACTTCACCTTTTATCGCTGGATTTTGTCAACCTGTTTCCTCATACTATGCCTGATTAACGATCAATCAATTTTTACTTTTTTCTGAACAATTAAGATCTAGCCTATACTGTCTATAGCCTGCAATGATTAAGAAGTGATAATTACAAAAGGATTCATTTACGTATATGCTTTGATTCGGGACTGTGGCATAAGAAAGGTTTTAATATTTCTTAATGGAATTGCGTTGGCTTCCTGTAAGCGAATATGAGCAAATTTGCTGTCTCGTGAGCATTTCAAGTTCGAAGCACTGAGCAATAATGCCATGGAAACTGAAATTAGCCTGTCATTCTGCCTATTAGTCTTAGAAAATTAGTTAATCAATCCTCTGATTGCTAATCAGGCAAAGTAATAGGGAGTTATTGTTTGTTTAACAGTGAGGATTCTGCCTCACTTATCTCCGATGGCACATCACTGGTTTAAATAAATACATGTACATTGTAATATAAACAAAACATACTGAAGGATTTTAGTTCTGCATATATTCTTTGCAGGGTGATTTCTGACCTAACAGTAGTGCACTTCGGCATTTCGATCATAACGGAATAATTGATCATGTTTAGCTAACACTTGTTATTGAATGTGCAATAAAAACAACTTAAATCAATTAAGTTTGTTTTTAAACTATCAGTGGGTCAGAAATCACACCATAAATAATATATGCAGGACTGAAGTCCTTCAGTGTACACACTGCAAAACTGTGGAACATGTGACATGTTTATATTCTAAACACCAGTGTGTAAAAGCTAAATGCCTGGTGATTATTTTTGTAAACAGGTGTTCTCATTCAAAACACTGATGTTTATTGGATGTTGTGATCGAGGTTTTTCAGATTTGTTGAACACACTTTAAAACTGAATCTAAACAGTGTGACATGTTTAAAAAGTGTTACAAAAAGTGTTTAGCACATGTTCAGAACGTAAACTTTTGTTTTTACAGTGTAGGCACAGACTACAGGAGAATAAAAACGCGCTTTTGCAGGTCTCCGGAGGATAATCGTGGGGAACACTGGGGGCAACAGGGTAACCCGGGGGTTAGTCTGTTTGACAGGTGAACTGTAGAGGCTTGATATTCAGTATCTGGAGAGATGAAGTTCGGAAGTGCTCATCTGTTGGGCCCTTGAGCAAGGACCTTAATCTCAAAACCGCTCCAGGGGCCTGACTCCTGTTTCTCTCGCTCAGTCTTCTGACTAGTAAGTGTGTTCTTCCATTTTTATCTCAGCGTATCCTTGGAAAAGAGAATCGTTCTCAGAGGAACTCCCTCGGTTAAATAAAGGCCAAAAAAAAAAAAAAAAAAAAAAAACATTCAGATTTGGCTGCCAGGAGTTGCAGGGTTAAACGACGGGACACGTAAATCACTGGAGCACCAAATTGTCCTCTCTTTTTCTCTGCGTTCGGGTTAGACGACGTACCTGTACATTAATGCCTTTAAAGCAACTTTGTTGCTTTAAACTCTCATGTGGTCAGAAAACTCATCACTTGTTTAATTAATATTATCTTGCACTGCACCAAAGAGGGGGCCAGCCCCATAAATGCGGAAGTCTCTGACTGAGTGATGAAATTGCGCCATTGGTCATCAGGTACTGGAGTTTGCCCATTAGATGTTGCTCTTTCAAAATGAATAGCTGCAAACCGTCAACAATTACGCTATCAGACAGCTTTTACAGCAAGGTGCAGACAGTCCCGAAAGACGTCCTCTGGGAGCTTTTACAATGGTTTCACTCATAAACTGCCGCACATTCCGCATCTGTCGCACTATAAAAACAGTTACCTCTGACTAAAAGTGCAACAATTCAGCCACAGTTTGGCACACTGACTATACATGGTCAGTCAAATACTAAGCTTCATCCGAGTCCTGCTGTGGTTAACAGTTAGTGAATCATAATTTATACATTCTGGCGAAAACCCCCATAGCCAACAAACTTCTAAATTGACTGTTTTCTAGGTGAATCGGATGTATCCAGGCTGCTTTTGGGCAAATGTGGATTTACGTTTAGCGTGACCTTGTCCGTTTTTGTCATAATGTTTCTCAGTCTGTAGATTTTCACCCGCTTAGGCTATGATTCCAAGGTTTTCTTATTGGAGAACTTAAAAGACAATGAGAGGCTCAGATATACCCCACCTAACACTTTCAGACCTGGAGAGGGCACACACACACACACACACACACACTCTTACACACACTCACCCAAGCACACTGACCGCAAATTGGCTGTGTGGGAGTGGGAGGGATTTATTTAGCTAATGACACAGTAGGATGATTCCTTGGTCGGATTGAAAGCACCAGGTATAAAATTTGCTTCCCACTCACTGAGACTTTGATGACGTTTAATGATCGAGGAGAGCTGGAAACTAAGTTTAGCATTTAGTCTGGGAGACGTACAGAAAACAGAGATGGATAAGGCCAAATACTGGCATAAACATGGTCTGCACAGTTACGCGAACACCCATAACGACATCCGGCCCAGCTGGTTTTCATGTGCATCCCCACCCAGCTAGTGAACATAATGTACGGCCCCATAATGTACGCACTGGCGGATGTAACAAACATCAGACCTGAAGGGGGCGATATAGGGCTGATTTTGATTGTTTCCATGACCACAACAGTGAAAAAAAAAAAAACATGGTGTTTGGGGAGAAATCATTGTCCATGGGAGAAATATGTACTGCTGTACCTGCTGAACTGAAGGAAGAAAAAAATACTATAGCGCCCACTAGCTGTAACAGTCGGACTGTAGCTCATGCTTTCATGTGCTACATTGCGATTATCAGATGACGCAATCCAAAATGCAATGACGAAAAACTGATCACAGCTTGAGGCACCTGGATAATGTACTTGCGTGGAATATGTTTCTGCCCGTACGCTAGCAAGGCCAAACTCCATCAGTTACTTTTAGGGAACATGTGCTCGAGAGTTGAATAGGTTAAAGGCACACTAAAATATCCCAATTAGGAAATAGCCTGCAGTACATTTCTCCCTAAATTTCATTAAAAACTTCTAGTATCAAGTTTTTTATAACACATTAGGCCAGTGTCAGACATTGGGCCCTATTTTAATGATCTAAGCACACAGTCTGAAGCATGTGGCGCAAGTGCATTCAGGGCATGTCCAAATCCATTTTTGCTAGTTTAGTGGCGGGTTATCAAGGTGCAATGGAAGGCTCAAGGTTCAAAGGGGTCGTACTTAATGTCTTAATTAATCATAGGCGTGTTTTGGGTGTAACACGAAATAAGCCAATCAGAGTGTCATCACCCATGTCCTTTTAAAACCAGATGCCATTGCACCTTGGCATACTGCTATTATGAGTGTACTTGTCAAGTAGGAGGGGGGGAAAAAGTGTTCACTGCAGATGAAAGGGTCTGTGAAATGCGTGAGTAAACCATTACTTAAAGAATGGAAACAGGAACACAGTAATCTCCAAAAATGTAATAAAAACATTTTTTAAATATTTTATCCATACCCTGATGTTAAAAATTATCATAGTGAATTTCCAAGGCTGCATTTGAACTTTACATTACAACTTCTGGGTAAAACACGCAAACAAAAAAAAAAAAAAAAAAATTATATTAATTTAGGGTTGCAGGTAAAACAATAATTACGCATTAGTGGGGAACAATTGACAGAAATTAAAAAGAGTGAGAAAAACAGCCAGCGAGAAAAAGACAAAAATAATGTTATTTTGATTACGTCACTGTAACCCCTTGAATAATATCGGAGAGAATGAAATAAAACTTGCTTCCGATTGGCTGATGATTAAAGGTCAAGTCAGATACATGGAAGAAATTCAGATTAATTATAGATGGTGACAATAGCTGCATTTCCATTACAGTTTTGCGTAAAAGAAAATCGATATTTCTCAAGTTTCGATGAAGTACAATTGCGACTTGCTGCTGTTTCCAATGAAAGGTATTTTGTGTAATTTACGGTAATTCTCGTGAAGTCGCGCGTCCCGCGATACTGCACACAGTATGGACGACGAAAAAATTGTGCACGTTGGTACAGTAATGGTTGCTGCTACTGCTGTTGCCGTGGCAATTTTTTAACAGAAGGTGAAGGCAGCGAGTCATTTTTCAGCGGCAGAGTCCTTATGTGTGGCAGCGGCAACGAATTAGGGATTTCTGGGAGGTGATTGTGACGGAGGAGTTCACAGATGATCTCTGGATCCAGAACTTCAGGACGACCCGTGAAATGTTCCATCAGCTCTGCGAGGTCATAGGACCAGATGTGGCACCAGACGTGTCCTGTTCCAGGGAGGCAGTTCCGACTCAGAAGCAATGGCTATTGCCTTTACAAACTCATAACCTGCACCGAGTACAGGGTAATAGGCGAAGCCTTCAGTGTGAGCAAAACCACTGTGCAGAGGTGACATCACGATTATCAAAAAAAGCGTTTCCATTACCCTTTTGCAATAAAGTTCTTTATCGACGCGTCTGAAAAACCACCTTATGAAAGCGTAAAAACTTTTTATCAATATTTGAGAGTTTTTTCAAAAATTGGGTGTTTCCATTACCAGTTTTTTATTGCGATATTTAGGTTTTGCGCATTTCTAGTGGAAATGGAAACGCAGCTAATGTCTCTGTTGCTTTTGCTGCTACTAAAAGGGTGGTTTTTTTGGCCACTTTGTTTTTCAGCTGAACTGTAAATAATAATGAAGACATTTCAGATTTTCAAATGAAATGGGACAGGGTTTCAGGCACTGTTTAATAATAGAAGTGGGACAGATTTTGGGGTTGTCAAAACCACTGTATAAATTTTGCAAACCAATGCCCATAGTGACATATTTAGACCATCATTGCTGCCATCTAATGCATAAAAGTGGAACTGACACTACACTGGCTGCAGCAGCTAACCTTTCCAATATGGCCGCCCCGATGGTGGAATCCACGCGATAGATCAGCACCCATTCATCACTGGATAAAGTAGACAAACAGGTAAGCTAATGAAAAATAAGCTATGGTTAATACTTCAGCTATATGTCAACTGTTTTATCATTCAAGTCATTTTAGCAATAAGGTCCCATTGTGACATATATGCCACAAAACTTAAATGAGGTCAAAGGTCACCAAAAATTAAAAATTGCTATTGGGTTGTTATTAGCCCTTCCCCAGGACATATTAACAGAATACATAGATTTTTCTTTCAACTTTTACTATAGTTGGGCATTTAAGGGTTAATGAATCAGTTCAGATTCAAAATGGATTTTTCAGATAACTGCAGACAATGAGTCGTCCCATGCAGGACTTATCCAGCACATTTTCACCACTCCAAATATTTGTTTTGTCACTGTTTGTGTTTTGTGTGATGACAGGAAAGTCCACGCACTGTTTTAGACGATGTGTCATGTAATGATTGTCCCTGAACAGCCACCCCTCCAGGAGGGATCATCTGGAGAACAGCAGAAATGACGGCGCTCACCAATATCAAGAAGTTGTGGCTTTATCCTGAAGAATTTGCGAACATCTGCATGCATAACCACACATTGAGTCGCATATTACCTGATGCAACAGGTTTACTTACGAATTAAATGGCCTGTGTCACACCATGCCCTGATGTGTGGACGCCAGTCGCACTAACCTTTCTGAAATGCATTTTTTAAAATATCTTGAAAAAATCTTTCACATCGTTTCTCTTTATTTTTAATCAGTTGCATGTCCTGCTGCTCGTCCCTGCATGGGTATTATATAACAAGCAGAGTGTAAGTGCATTGAGCACTAGCCCAGGGTTCCCAGCGACTCCGGAAATCAGGAAAACCTGGAAAATGACTATCACATTTTCCAGACAGGGAAAACTCAGGGAATTTGAGAAAAACAGCAAAAATCAGGGAAAATTCAGGGAATTTGAACACTGACTAAAAATGATCTTCCTGAGATTTTGACCTTACATGTATTAATGCTAGTTATTCTAATCTTGTGTCATTGAGTCCATATGTCCTACATGCATGTATCCTCACTGATTGACTATGGTGGCTTTTTAGCATCTGATGTTATACGGTATATTACGAATGATTGCCGTGCGCATATTTTAGGCTATAGTATGCTGATTAAGTACTGTCATCTCTGCATGTGTTTTCCGGAAACTAAAAAGCCAAGAGGGAGTTAGCGCCCCTTGCCTTCAGAGCTGTCATAAGCAGCATATCACAATATTGTCTAGCATTTAATATCTCGCGACATCCTGCTTAGCTGGGTGATGGGGTTAACATGTACGGGTGGTGGTGGGGATTTCTCTGGTGATCTTCTGGTACTGGTGATATGGTTCACTTTCATGCCCGCCATGCTTTATAGCAGTGTCAGGTCAGACACCCAATTTGTAACCCCATTCAAAACGTTGTTCAAGCGTTCAATCACTCACGGCTACAGTAAATCATGCGCCCGCCACCTAAGTTCTGAACGTTTTGTGTGATTGAAATATCTCCTGGAATTTCAGGATTTACTCAGGGAAAAATTAGGGAAACCCAGGGAATTTTGTTTTCATGAAATGCTGGGAACCCTGTAGTCTGCAAAGGCGCATAATTCTATCTGACTATCCACCCTGAAATGAGCAGTCAAAAACTGACCATTGACTTTGGACCAAGTTTTTGTTGGTCAATAACGTGATCGCTTTTTTCGGTCTCAAGATAGCAAGGTGCCTGACCACACCTCATTTTAAGACCAACACGTCCGTGGGCGCTCAATTTGGCACTAATGAATTGGTTATTTATGCAGTGTGGATGCTGGACGGGAAATTGGCATTTTCCTTAGTCGTTAAGCAGCAAAGACACGTGCGTTACGTTTTGCGCCTCCCCGCGCTGGGTGTAAGATAGAGACCATGGAGTATTTCCACTAAAAACTGAATTTTAATTGACAAAACTTAATCTTTATTGAAGCAAATTTGGCCTATGGAGTTCCAGGACCGAATGCTCCCAAACTGGCAGGAGTCCAAGACTTTGTGTAAATGTGTTACAGTGCAGGATTCTGTGCAGACGTTACAGAGCATAGTTCTAGCTGTATGTTACAGTGCTAGATTAGATCATGCAAGCGCAGGATTCTGTAAGGATGTTATGCAGCAGGTTTCTGTAAGGATGTTACATTACAGAGGTCTGTAAGGATGTTACAATGAATAGTTATATTTGTCTGTTACAGTGCTGGATTCCATATGGATGTTACATTGCAGGGTTCTGTAAGGAGGTCACAGGGTGAAGAAGTGTAATGGTGTTACTAGGCAGGGGTTCACTCGGATGTTACAGTGCAGAGTTCTTTAAGGATGTTACAGGGCTTTGAAAAAGTATTAGTCCCCTTCCCAATTTCTTCTATTTATTTCTTCTGTTTATTTGTCCTATTGAAATGCTTTAGATCATCCACCTAATTTTAATGTAAGACACTATGCAAGACATGTGAGTAAACACAAAATGCAGCCTTTAAATGACCATTTAATTTATTGAAGATAAAGAGTTATTCAAGACCTATGTGGAACAAATAATTGCCCCATTAAGCCTGATAATTGATCGTGCCACCCTTGGAGGCAACGACTGCAATCAAATGTTTGCGATAACTGGCAATGAGTCTATATAGCTATGGAGGAATTTTGGCCCATTCTTTTTTGCAGAATTGTTGTAATTAGAGGGTTTTTGAGCATGAAATGCCTGTTCAAGGTCATGCCACAGTATCTCAATCAGATTCAGGACTTTGACAAGGACACACAAAAACCTTCATTTCATTTCTTTTGAGCTATTCAAAGGTGAACTTGCATGTGTGTTTGGAATCATTGTCCTGCTACATAACAAAACTGCGCTTGGGCTTTAGGTCACAAACTGATGGCCGGACATTCTCGTTCAGGATTTTCTGATATAAAGAGGAATTCATGGTTTCACACTGGCAAGTTGCCCGGGTCCTGAAGTAGCAAATCAGCCTAAGACCATCGTACTACCACCGTTGTGTTTGACTGTTCATAAATGTTCTTACTGTGGTACGTTGTGTTAGCATTAAGCCAGATGTATTGCGACACATAGGTCCAAAAAATAGCAAGTTTGACCCATCAGTCCACAGAACATGAGGTGATCGAGTTGTTTTTTTTTTTTTTTTTGTGGCAAATATGAGGGGAGCCTTTGCGCTCTATCTGGTCAGCAGTGGTTTGGATGCCATTTTTGCCCAGTCTCTTTCTTATTGTGGAATCATGGATACTGACCGTAACTGAGGCAAGTGAGACCTGCAGTTCTTTAGATGTTAGTCAGGGTTTTTTGTGACCTTCTGGATGAGTCCTTGATGTGCTCTTGGATGACTTTTGGTAGGCCAGCCAAATTTAGATTCAACAGGGCTGGCAATAATCATGCCTAACTGTGTCTGGTGAAATTCAACCCAATTATCAATTAAATTTGTTTGATTGCTCAGGGCAATCACTTTTTCACATTGGGTCTTGTACCGTTGGATGGTTTTTTTTTTTTAATAAAAGAAATAATAATTTAAAAACTGTAAATTTGTGTTTACTTGGATTATCTTTCCCTAATATTAAAATTAGTTTGACGGTCTGAAACATATGTGCAACAAATATGCAAAAATAGAATAAATCAGGAAGGGGAAAATACTTGTTTGTATCTGCGTAATTGTACTCAGTTCAGTTAGGATTTGCTATAGTTCAGAATTCTGAATGGATGTTACAGGGTTGAGTTCTGTAATGAAAACTACAAATATTTCAGTAAAATTTAACCAGGCAGAGTTCTGAAAGGATGTTATAGGGAAAAAAAATCAGTATGCATTCTATAGGGCAGAGGAAATGGGATTGTTGCAGGGCAGTGTAATGTTCTTCAAGGATGTTACAGAGTAGAGGTTTCAGAGGTAGAAACACTCAAGTTCACCCTGACTCTCACAGAGTCCTGTTTTCCAGACACAGTGAGCTGCCACCCGGGGTAGACAGAGTGTGTGTGTGTGTGTGTGTGTGTGTGTGTGTGTGTGTGTGTGGAGGGGGTTTCACTCTCGGTCATGGAGATGTGGTTAAATTGATTCCCTTGAGGCACGAGAGATTCAAACTCTAATCTCAGACCCGCTGTGGTGACCTTGAACAAGGTTCTTCACCTGCAGACTCGGCGCAGAGCGTGAAAAAAGCACACGGGCAAATGAATGAGCGAGTGACATCATCACACAGAATCAGCCTGGCCATAAATCATATGAAGTGCTGCAATATATCCAGCTGACAATAGAAAAATAATACTTGGTCTTTCTTGTGTGCACACAAACACACACACAGACAAATATACACATGCACACGTGCCCTCACACACATGCACACACACACACACACATATGTGAACGTGCCCTCGCACACATACACACACACACGCGCGCATGTACCCTCACACACACACAAACACACTCAGACGCATGCACGCATGCACACGCACATTTGTGCACGTGCCCTCACACACATACAAACACATACACACACACACACACACGCGCACGCGCGTGTGCCCTCACACAAATATAAACACAATCACAGTTTTTGCACTTCAATTTACCCTTCTCCGTGAGACCATCTGTCCCTTAATGAGCCCTGCTGCTCTGCCATTGGCTCTCAGAGGTGACATCACCACTGATTACCTCTTTGGGTCCATTTCTCTGGCATCCAGGTATACAGGATAGCACCTCACATTCAATTTGTGGTGTGCGGTGATATTTCGCCTCAGTGGTACACCTATGCCCCCACACTGAAAGCTTTATGTGTGGGTATCTCAAGGGTAATTGGGTTTCTATTACATTTTGGGAAAATTGTGACTATCGCTGATGCATTGAATAGAATAGGGAGCTAAAACACACTTGAACAAGAGAGAACTAATGTATCTTTGTTCTTAACCAAGGCATTTCAGTAATAGCGAAAAAAAAAAAAACTTCTGCCACAACCAGCGTATGTGGGCCCGAGTGGCGTAGCCAGAATTGAAAATTGGGTAGCACAGAACATCCCTTTAAAACAATTATTAGTCCTGAATCGTTCTCAAATCATTTTTCCTCATTATCAATACATTCACTCCAAAACCACACCATGATATCAGTTATTGCTAGTGTTCATCGTTAAGGCAAGATGAGAATCATTCATTTGGACGCACAATTTAGTGCATTTCAATCAGCCTCATTCAAAATTGTGTAAATGTGTTTCAAATCTTTGTCTTAGATTTGAATCAGACAATTAAGACGGTCATAAAGTGCAGGTCAGAACACCTGATGTGCCAAAAATGTAGCGCGGAAGTTCCAGAGCAGTTTATCTTTCATAAAGCACAAAGCATCTGCCATCTTCTGAGTAACTAATTTTTTTTCTGAACTGAATTGAGCCTATTATTTAGTAACTTTAAGATCGCATTAAGAATGAAGACTTGTTTGTAATTGCCATTGAATTATTCTTATAATTGGAAAATGTGTTCATAAAGGAAAATAACCTAGAACAAGTCAGGACTAATAATGTTTTTAAGGGATGTTCGGATACTACGTCACTGGTGGGCCCTTCACTCAGACTATCCTAGGATACTTCTGTGTCATCCCACACCTGCAATTCGGGTCTAGTTTTCAAACAGAAATGCATCCACCTCATCTTCCAAACTCCTGAAGAACTCTTGAAACCCTACACCCAGCAAAAATCCCATGGTGCTCATTGAAAAAATGGGATTCCCTGATGTTCTTGCAAATTCATAATCCATATCTGGATAGGATTTCTCAACCCAATACTACATAAAATAGACATTGTATGAAGGCTCACTAGTATTATTTATTTACTTACTTACTTATTTACTAATTTACTTCCTTATTCATTCATCTATTCTTAGTTCGTCTATTCTTTTAGGGTAATTTTGGGTTAATTATATTTTTATTCCTGTTCATGTATACCATCGTTTTTATTTGGTTTTCACTTTGGTCTTTGT
The DNA here is from genome assembly GCA_029692085.1 of Gymnothorax javanicus. Taxonomy (NCBI): domain Eukaryota; kingdom Metazoa; phylum Chordata; class Actinopteri; order Anguilliformes; family Muraenidae; genus Gymnothorax; species Gymnothorax javanicus. The sequence goes on along the minus strand of CM056199.1, from coordinate 10,523,525 downwards.
CAAAATATTTCACTGTGGGACACATGCGCTTTACTGGTGAGGGATGAAAAATTAAAAAAAAAATCAAACACATTATGCAGCCCGTAATATTTAATAGAAATGTCAAACACAATTCTGGCGCTTCGAACGTCATTACAACAGATTTCCATAACGCAAAAAAGCGCTGAAAGGTTACTCGTTATGATGGAAAAGCGCACTTCGGTCTTCCATGTTTACCGAACTCACCACCTGTTCAAAGGAGCGCAGCGTCAATATTGTGGGAAGTAAATGCGTGACGCATTTTTGTCCTTTTCTTTTCCCCTGCTAATGAACACCTGCGCGCGCATCTGGCATACACGCAAATAGACGCTGATTACAGTGTGGCCTGAAAGGTAGGGTTACAGCGGCAACAATGACATGACAGAACTCCCTCCCGTGGTGAAAAGCTGTAACTACATTCTACCGACAGTGAAGCGAATCAAACGTAGGGAACAACGTAATATGTCCTTGAAGACTTGTTTCCAAGGATGTTCAGTTTTGCACAGAGTCGGGTATAGTATAATTTTGCTCTTATTGGCATCAGTTAATGACGTGTTTTCAGTTGTGCGGCCCAACCAATGCATCAAAAACTGAAAGCGGACACAAACCTTTCAAAAACTTCTAATATTTGTGACATTCAGAAGCATTACATTTTTATCATTGTCTCATATTGCTCTGTCGAGGGTGGCTGCAATTCAATATAGATTTAAAATGATAATAATAAAAATAAAAATAATTGCTGAAATGGCGAAAGGATACTCATACAAATATAAAAACCTGCATGACAACTACATTTGGTTAACAAGGCTCCAGACAACTATTGTGTCAAAAAATGTCCATGCAATTCAAATACTTCTCAGGAAATTAAGCAGCGTTTTCAAACTTGCCACCGGAACAAGCAACCACATTCTCCATCAGCTGAACACAACACTCGTCACAGTGCACACCACAGGATAGATAGCACTGCACACTGCATTAATTTGGGCCTGCATATGATCTAAATTAAATAAATTCCCGCTCGCTTTCCCTCTACCACGTTCGACAGTATCTTTCTGAAGTCCACTCAAATAGGATCAACAGAGAGTCCCACACAAGTCAGAGCGGTAGCATCCTCTTACCAGTGATCACTGGGCTGTGTTCGCTAACCAGGTGCTTTCATTTGGCTGTAGTGTGCTGTTTGTGGCCTCTGTTTTGTGCCCGGTAATACTATACAGCACTACATCAAATAAATAAATAAATAAGATTTACTTCATTAAAAGACATATCATTCCTCATGGTATAATACATGTCTTAGCAGAATCTAAAGGCTACAATACAAGGTGCCTACAAGTTCCTGCTAACGCTCGCCGCTCGTCGCGATTGCCATATTTAAAGCTTAAGAAATGAATTATGCCTTACACAAATATTACCGACAAGCTGTCAGCTCTTGGAATTATGAGCACAGTAGATGCGTAAAGTCATCACTGCACGCATTGATTTCCCGAAGACTTGCTTGCGAGTGGACATATCCTAGATGCAGCTGTAAGGCTATAAATTATACTGTCCAATCGGGTTTGGTCTGAGCATTTTTTACAGTGCCCGCTGGTTGGATAGTGGTAAAACAATGTTTACAACATTAATGTGCCCATAACACAAAAGTTATTTTATGCAATAATGTCATGCAGGCTGGGCTAAACTATGGGGCGAAAATGGGCCCACGTCAAGCAAAAAACAGCTAAATACCATATGAAGCTTTTAATGTCTTCAGAACAAAACAGGAAATTGCAAGAATTCCAGATAAGTAACTTAGTATGGGATAGGTATTCCCTATGATTTTTTTTTTCATGTTTAAGCCTTTGAGGGTAAACTTGCAGACAGCTTTTTACATAAAGAAGAGTTTAACCCTTTATAGGGCACTAAAAAATACCTCAAGAAACGGACTGTAAAAAAGTACTGTGCGTTGGGCGTATGTCCATAAATAGTCTAACCATCACTTGCTCTTGGCTTTGGTGAAAAGGGCGTATGATCAAATATGGCCTCACTACCAAATTTTTTGTTTTTCATGCAAAATCTCACTAATTTCTAGAAATCCTTACACAAACAACACCCATCTCAACTTTTAGCAAACCTTTTCCACTTTTTAATGCGTGTGTTTTCATCATTTTTCTTTCGTGAGTAATGATGTTAGGTCCTTGTGAGTGGGACTGGGTAAGGGCACACAACCGCACTGTGTGAGGTCTGGAGAAGAAAACAAGTTTGAGACACTCTAGGCCACTGCCGATTGGTCGAACACCCTGATGTAACTGCCTGTGATATAGCCTGATTTTCTCTGATTGGCTGGGAGAAATCTCCGCGGGTCTACTGCCTCATGGAGAGGCATGGGGGCACCACTTTGCATGCCGACTGAAGTTATCAAATATGGTTCCTTGCCCGATAAAGGGTTAAGGTTGACATCTGATCGTTCCTCGGTTGACAACAAGTATTCAATTGAGGAAAGCGAGCTTTACTGCCAACTTCTCCTGGACTCAAAAGGATTAAGCATCATGACTTCACACGGTGAAGCAGCTCGGCATCACAGTGAAGCGATTTTTAGCTTTCCACCCAAACATTTCACTGCATCATAAGTTAACAAGCAAATGGTGGCATAGAAGGTCCCAGGAGTCAATTTGTTTAATTTTGCCAATTCCCTGACCTATGATTGTTGTTAAAACCTCTAAAAGTTTCAAGTATTGTCATTTGAGCTCGGCCCCCCTTTCTGCCCAGGAGTGTGGCTGCATTGTATTTTTTGGGTGCCAGGCGGCATGTGTGGAATAAATAAATAAGTAAGTAAGTAAATAAATAAATAAATTTGCCGAAACACTTGAGCTGAATAATTAATCTTGAGCAGGTTAGATAGTTGCTTGCTGTCCGAGCGTGATAGGCAGAGGAAATTCTCATTCGCCAGCGTAAAAGGCTCCAAAGAGCGCGCTTGGACAAAAACACGGCCATAAAATTACGGCGCACACTGCTTGTCCCCCGCCATGCTGGCAAGGATGAAAGCATTTAAGACCTTCAGAAATGATGCGATCTATACCCATGGTCATAACGCCACCAATAACAGTAGATCACTAGTTTTCGCTGACCAACTTTAAAAAAGCTGATATAAGCACTGCAGTTTCAGACATTGCACCTTGGCATAACTGATTACTCTTCACAGGGATAGCGAGAACGCATGCAAGTTTTCGCCTTAAATCGGCAGACAAAATGAATAAGATGGGGTCGGACCGAGGCGGCAGGGAATCAATTTGTCCAAGATTCCCTAATTAGTCATGTAATATTTTTATAACCATTTAGCCCATCGTATGTGCTGAAAAGGATCAGACCCAGAGGTGTTTTGTTTAGGAATCTAATGGTCGCTGTTTCAATGACATTGAAGCAGCGCTCCGCGTTTGCGTTTCTCTCCAAGCGGGAGAGGAGAGGAATTATTACGATTTTCCGCAGCCATTCAACCATTATTTACCCCAATTCACCGTAATGGTTTAATTTCGGGCAGCGTCCAGATATGTTGACATTCGTTGCATTGAGAAATTTTAACAGAAATGTTCTCTTTGAGGAGTTATTTCAGGCTTAATTTCCCACAGATTATTCCGTAGTTTCAGACAAATTTCATGAACAGAGCTAACTGATAAGGCTACTAGACCTAGGCTATTTCAAGCTAGTCTATCTGCGTTATCTAATGTAGTTTTAAAGCTGCAACGCGAAGTTACCTGGTAGCCAACATTGAAAAGCGCCATGTACAGGTGCAGCACTAATTCACGGCATGTTAATTAGTATTACGCTATAATATCCTTACTTGTGGAACAGTTTATAGCGATGTTCAATCCAGTTACCTCAGTGTGCGAATCCTGAACTTATTTCCCTGGCTATCCACAAAGTACGCTATTCTACAGTCTGAGGATGCCGAAACAATATGTAGATCAAGAGGAGGATCTCTAGTTCAGCGAGAAAGAAGCCTCATTTGAACTCGCGCAAAAAAACAGGTTTTGTACGTCTGCATGTGTATCATTTCTGCACGTGTGCAGGCAGCCTGAAGGCGACTTTCAAAGTAATGCACTAGCCGCGAGCCTGCACCTCATTGAGATCCGTCCAACACTCTTATTATGCTCAGAATAATTTGATGGGGAAAAAAATCTATTCAGTAAAAACAAATTAATCGCAATGAATGCCAGAAATATAAAACAGTAAATTCAGCGACCAAATTACAAGAGCTACAATTTCAGGTGGAGGCACAGTCAGGTTACTGCGTGCCAAGGTAATTGCCAGGCGCGCCGCAACAGCAAGCTATTATGAACTCGAATACCTTGAAAGAAAGATAGCTGTACATCGGATTCGTCAAAGCTTAACGCTTACCTCGTATGAAGACATTCAGAAGTATTCCCAGGAAAATCATTTTGTCCGCCGAGGGAAACATTTAGGGAAGCGGGAAGCTTGCGATTCGGAGCGGCGCTGGTGCCCCGCTACACGGTACGGACCCTCACACACCTGTCACCTCGCTGCATCCACTGTACCGCCGCGCTTGTCCCGTACAGCGACTGGGAGTGGCTACGGTAGCCTATTCGCAGGTGAGCAGAACAGCCAAACTGAATCCGAGAACCGAGCTCAGCAAAAGCCAAAACCACTGCAACGACTTGTGACCAAAGTTTTAATTTAACGGTAATGTTAAGTAACTTGGAGTACCGATAATAAAAATAACAAAATAAAGACTTCGGTAACTAAACGCATCACATCTTGACTTTGCAGAAAATAATCGAGTCAAGAAAACCCCAAATTATCCACCCACAATTTCTTCTCCCTCTCTTCCGTCTTTTTTCCCACTTTAGGAAATATGCAGCGGTTTCAGGTACATCACAGAAACTGCTTCATTAATGCTTCTTACATGCGGGGACTGTCAACACTTGCGGTCGTACTCAAGTCGGCGCTGGACTGATACTCAGTCAGTGCACGATGCGTTTCTATAAGAGGCTGCGCCGTGATTGGCCAGAGAAGACGCACATCTGACTAACTCAAAACATCGATCACAGCAGAGTGTTCCCTACCTGAACACTTCAGTCCTTGTGGAAATGTGTGCGCGCACTTGCGACTGCAGAGACAGTGCAGTCTCAGGATCATAGCACTGGTTTAAGTTTATTGTTGGCCGGCGGGAAACGGTCCTGTTTAGATACTTGCTTTCAGTCGAAACGTTTCAAACTCGCTTGCCATTGCACGTGTGCTGAGGAAAAGTTTCATCGTCCTCAAATTTAGGCTGCTAAACCCCACCAGTTTTAAGTCTACAGGCGTCAATAATATACATTCCTGAATTTCTGTGCTCAGGGTCACACCAGCGATTAAAACACCGCCCAATTTTCTGAGATTTTCTGTGCAATCAAGTGACTAAGGATACACAAGATCAACACGCAATAAAGAACTCCGGCGTTTGCATCGTTTCCGTTTTCGGCGCGGTGTGCAGGATAATTCTATTTAAGAAGCTGAAGCAGTTCGCATTCAGAAATAGCTTAGAACTTCATACTCAGCTGTTTTAAGACCAAGTGCTTAATCCTTTCTGCGTCAGACAGTGTAGGCCCTCGGTTCATACATAAAACTCAAAGACATACGTTTGTCCGGAGGTTCATGCAGGAAGTAACAGGGTATCAATAGCTGCAACTGGTCAGGAATTCTTGCATGTTCCTTCAGACCAGGAAATTAGATCTAAAATGTGTTCTTGAGTCTCCCATTAATTCCCGATCCAAGTCCAAGGCCAGGTGGCCCAAGTAGGAAGAGGGCACATCCTATTTGTTTTTCAACACCAGGGTTGTACTCAAAGGGCATCTAAAGTCGATTCTCAGATGGGACGTTGAATGTCCAATGTTTACAAACAAATCACTTGCTTTGACATCTTGCATTGTCACATGACCAATTTCATTCATAAACCAATGTTTTGTGTGCATGCGTAGATAATCCTTCTATTTCGGTTCGTTTGCGCAGGTGCGGCTCGCTGATTGGCCGATAAACAAAAACAATGGGAATCGACTTTAGATGCCCTTTAATATGCGGCAATATCTCACCAATATGAATGAACGAATGAAAAATGAAGAATCATAATAGGAAAAAAATAGACATCCTTATCATGTAGTTGTACTGCGCTAAGGTCTCCGACATTTCATGGTGGTTTAACTTTCTTGTCCTGTTCCTGTCCCTGTGTGCGCTTGAACCCCTGTATGTGCCTGAACTAAGGAAATAATTTCTTTCCAACATCACTGAGCATCATTAGAGGTATAATCTCGTATGCTACAGTACTGTCAACCCTGTTTTTTAAGGCTGTATATTTTAGAAGTCTTGTAAAAATTAATTGGATGAAGCAGGCTGGAGTGGGAAAACCAAACAAAGGTTTTCAAGCTTTTTTTATTACTTTAGTAGCATCTACATTCAGCACTCAGTACGAGCTGCGTCCTCCACGGTTCTTGATAAGCTGTTCCACCCGTTTCGGCATGGAGCTGACCAGGTTTTTGCAGGTTGCCTTGATTTCTTCGTTGTGATGCCACATCTGGACAACTGCATAGATGACTTTGGCTTTTGTGGTGCAGTCCTTTTGCTGCAGCCTTGACTTGGTGATGGACCAGAGATTCACAATGAGATTGAGGTCAGGTGAGTTACCAGGCCAGTCCAACACTGTTAAAGTACGGTGCTGATGATGCAATCACATTATTTGAATCATACAAGTCAAAGAAATTAATGAAACATGGCTAAAAGGTTCTATGCAGTGATCTTTGAGGTGATTAAAACGTCCATAACTTGGCACGGCTATTTGCACTCCATTCAGCTCATTCAACCGACAAGTGCCTTTGTCCAATTAATTTGCACAAGACTGTATGTTTGTCTAGTTCGATTGGTCAGATACCCTGAGTTTCCGCCCCTCTCATGCCAGCTTTTCATTGTTATTCCTTGCTCACTCCTTTCCTCAGGCCCAAAATGGCCTTTATTATTATTATTATTATTATTATTATTACCAAATCACCAATTTAGCAAGGGAACACTGTCCATACTTTTTGTCCGGTCTGACTTGAAGAATCCCTAAAAAGCATATTAGCATTAAAAGTCAGCACACTGTGCTACAGTCAAGGGAAGCCAACAAGCTGAGTGACAATTTCACAACAAAATGGGGCAACTTAGAGGCTATGGTAGTTGGCTGCGATGTGTAAAGTTTGCGGTTCAAAACCTGATGTAAATGCATTAATATCTGTCCAGCTGTTAGGCCCTTGAGAAAGACCTGGACCCCACATTACTCTGGGGGGCCAAGATGGCATGTGTGGGGGGGTCAATACATGTCTTTTATTCCCACACAGAATTCAATGCGCTTTCAACTACACAGGTTTTGGATATGAAAGAGGGATGAAAAAGCAAAGGATTTGACAAGGGAGGAAAAAAGGGAAATAGGAGAGTGCAAGTACAACAAAAATTAATCATACTGTCAAACAAACAATGTGACAAACAAAATGTGCTGCTTTCAGAGTTTGGGGAAACAGTGGGGCTAATGTCCTTTTGTAGGGCCTGAGGGCTTTTGGAGGGAGAAGGAGGTTATTTCCAGTGTGTTTCCGTTATTTCTGCTAGTTCAAATCTCAATGAATTCATACTTCACTTGAGATATGTATATATATATATATATATATATATATATATATATATGTGTGTGTGTGTGTGTGTGTGTGAGATAGAGAGTGAGAGTAAGAGAGATTAGGGGAAAAAATGTAAACGTCTTTTATTTTTAGCTGAACTAGGTGACAGGAATGTATGGGCGATGTATAGGGGTTTGTTCTCATGCTGATATGGACAAAGACCCCCGTCTCCACATGCACACACAGCCACTCTCTCTTTCACACACCCACACACACACACACACACACACACACACAGACTCTCATACATCACACGCCCACAGACACACACTTACATACACACACACACAATCACATACACACTCACACTCTCACACATGCACTCACTCACACACGGACACACACGCACCACATGGAGGCACACACACTTATAAACACGTTCACTCTGCTCTTTGATTCTGAATTAAGATTAGTCTGAATAAGTAGCATTACGCATGAAAACTCAGACAGCACCGGGTCCCCAGCAATGTGGATAACAGCATAGCAATTACCGCGGATCACACCGCCAGGCCACCGGGACTCTACAGACTCCCAGTGCAGCAGAATTCACGCACACACTTAAGCACTACTTAATCAGAATACATCCACCCATTTAGACTTTGCTTACTCCAGGACACCGGGAGAGCCATCTGTTTAACAGGCAGTGGCGCAAGTTCGTCACGACGGGTCCCAGTGCACGTGATTATGATGGGCCCTAATGTGTCCTATGAAGCCCTGCTTTGAATAATTTTTTCAGTAGTTCCAGTAATTTGTTCAAGGTCGCTTTCCTAAACATGCAATAATAGGAGGAGAGAGAGAGTTAGAGAGAGAGGGGAGCTGTCTATTTCACTGTAGTGGTGAAGTGACGATTGACTTTAACAAATGGCATTTTTGTGTAATTACCTCACTAGTGCATTCTTACTCAAAATAAAGGCAGGACATCATGGTAACTTGGAAAAAGCACGAGACGGACGAAAGCAGCGATATTTAACGATATTCAAATATATTTAAAACAATGCCTCCATGTCCCCGAAATTGCCCAGCAAAACACCGTTCGGATTAACCCCATAAAATGATCAATTTAATTCATACAAACAACCTTATTTCTGCTAAAAATCGACTCTGGACTCAAAGGAAATTCACTGGAAAGCCTACTCACCTACTTGAGTGGCATTTGGCGAGCTTTCGTTACACAACATCCATGACAATGTCCTTAAAATTCATCAGCGACCCTAATGAGGGCAAAGCGGTTTAGATAGTAGATGGATGGACTAGCAGGACTACATGCAGGGTCGTCCAGCCCTGTTCCCAGAGATCTTTTGTCCTTGCAGCTGCAGGTATGAATTCCAACCTGAATGAGGCTCATCTTATTCATTATGGAGATCTCATTGAGCACAGAGTTAGGAGAGCCAGGTGTACCCAATAATGTGTGAAATGAAACCCTACAGGTCAATAGCTCAGATCCTCACTAATACAGCCGGGCACCATTTCCATCCTGCATCATGGGGTGGTCACACATACGTTAGCCTTTGTAGCTGTCCATATGGGGGGATTACCATACCCCAGACTATGTAGAAGTACTTTAACTTACTTTACCATACTTTAAAGGTGCACTATGCAAGTTTGTTTCCTTTCTGCACGATTATATTTTTGTCTCAATTCGCCGACATCTCTCCACAATCCGCTAGCTGCCTGCCCCTAAATTCACTGTAAAAAAAAAACCCAGGCTCTGGAGACCGCAAAGGCGTCACAAACTGCAAATAAACACAAGGGGCACAGGCTGTGCCCCATAACATAACAAACCGTCCCGGCCAATCACCGACAAGAGTTCACAGTTATGGAAGCATGGGAAGGAGGGAACTATGGGAGGGAGGGGCGGGCTACCTCTGTTTTGTTTGACTTCCAATGTCAACAGAAGTGAAGGTAAACAAACTTGCATAGTGCACCTGTAATGTACTTCAATGACATACAGGCTAGCCTAGTACACAGTAGTTAGACGTAGTGAGACGTACTGACAGCCATAGTGTAACATAGTAGCCCGTAGTTGCCCGTAGATTCACATTGTTGATTACGAGGTATGCTACATTTGGCTACGGTTGTTACTACGGCAAACTACGTGTAACTACATTAAACTAAGTTCCTGCTACGTTAATAAAAATGCCCGCTACGGTGGCTATCTTTTGAACATGCGCAACAGATAAACCTCCACGCATGGTTTTCTCACGTTAATGGCCAACTTATTTCTAGAGATAGCCACGAATCGCTACGGTGAGCCACATTAGGCTACGTTAAGCTACACAGGCTTCCACTACGCTTAACTACGTTATTTGACGTATGTGTGACCACGCCATAATAGAGCTGGGCAGCATTTCCATCCTGTATCAGAGAATATCCTCATCATTCAGTTGTACTCAGAACCTGAGTGCGAAGACCATGGCAAAATATCTGACATAATACAAAACACACATACTGATCTCTAAGTGGCAGTAAAGCATAAATGTGGACATTTTTGGCCTCACGATCGGAAGGTTTGGAGCCGAAGACTACAACTCCCATCTCCCCCTGCTGCCAGTTTTAACGACAATGTAACAGAACTCTCCCTTCCATAAATCTTGCACATATTTATGCCAGGTGGCATCATGGTAGTTTTCCCAATGCAAGCTAGGACAGTTTCCAACGCTACATGCTGGCCGGCTATTGAAACTTAATACACCACGGGTGTCAAATCTTATCCACACAGGGCCAGTGTGGTTGCTGGTTTTTGTGACGGCTCAACACTAATACACCCGCTTCTAATCATCAAGGTCTCGACTGAACCCCCTGATCACTTAATTAGTTGAATGAAGTGCTGTGGCCATCAGCTGTAACAAAGACCTGCACCACAGAGCTAAAGAAAACACTAGAGTGGATGTCGTCATTGGCTGAACCAACCAGAAAATGTGAGACGCGTCCGCCATCTTGCGTAAGGAATCGGCAGGGGAATTGCGCAATCAAATGCTGTACATGTGCATATGCGACTAGATAAAATGAAATTACAAACACTGAATTTCTTTCTCACTAAAAATACTATGAATGATGAGTGATAAATCTGTTAACTGTGGTATCATCAGCATCAAGTTCACTTTTGGGTCAATTTTTCACATATGCTCATATACAAACTTCACCCAGGGTAATATACCCTTAAAAACTTACTTCATGTAAAAATCATCAACATAATCCCTGTATTCCACCTCTAAACTACCTTGGTCGAAGGTTTCTCACAGTTCCATATGGGACGCTATCCTTCCGTAAGATGGCGGACGCGAATCTTGTCAAAACTGGTCTCATGTCCACTCCAGTGTTTTCTTCAGCTCTGTGACCTGCACCCTCATTGGCCCTTCAGGGATAAGATTGGACACCCCTGTGATACGCCATGTATGTGATGTCAGTGAATTTTCAACAGCTTGGGGTCATAACGTGTTTACTCTCATCAGCACTAGCAGTGGTGTATATTTGTTAAGCTGCTGAGTGTGCATGGCAATCACTGTCCTCCAACAAATCATACATGTCTTCCTCTTTCGACTACATTCAAATGCCCCCCCCAGTGGCGGCTGGTGAACTGGTGACAGGGGAGGCTCAAACCATCCCTTAAAAATAACGATTGGTCATGACCAGTTTTCAATTTTTTTTCATTCATTTAAATTACCATTACAGAAACTCAGAGAACTCCCTACATTATCACATGCGGTCCGTTTTCATAAAGAGTCATTCCACGAGAGATTGACATTTGGTGCGCAGTTGACCCCCCTGGAATTGAATGAAACTTAGTGCAAAGGTAGATATGGGTGTCTCACAGAAAAAGCCAAATTTTTAGGTCCATATCTTACTTTGCCTGCTGGTAGCGCCACCTGGAAGCCATTAAAGTGGCTGAGTTTTGCTGCCAACACCACATTTTACATCAACGATCATGACTTAAGGATGCAGAGTACCAAATATGGTATACTTTTATCATGACCTTATACACTTCAAGCCTGGATAGACATCAGTACCACATTAGCACCAAACTGGGTAACTATGTTATTGAGCCAGAATTATTTGAGAAATAACGGTAAAAATTGAAAATGGGAATAAAATAATATTACAGATATATACCAATCTAGAATGCTTTATTATGTGTTTACTCACAACAAGACTATCATTTTCAGTGAATAGTACCTTGGTATCTTGCTGGGTTAGTGCAGTGGACGGCCGGAAAGATGGTCGAAATTGATTTTGGTGCATGTTTGCAGTATATTTTCTCAGTAACCCAGATATGTACTGAGGTGGTAAATGCCATTTGTTGTGCTTTTGGAACTCTATTTTCAGGAATACCAAGCATTTCTTTGGTAGTATCTACGCTTTCAAGTTAGACAGAGCGAAAGTTGGAGAAAAACTCAGAACAGACCATTTCATAGCAGATTGTGCCTGTGTTTAGGTGGCATTATTTTGTTTACCCAGCAAGATAGAGATCTGAAATTATCTGGATACATAGTCCCTTTGGGGTACATTACAGCACTTGTAAAATCTCAATGGTAGTATTTTCAGTGTAGTTGATATTCAACATCAAAAGTTGGAAACTTTCACCCTTAGGGGGCGCTGTATGCTGGATACAAGTACTGGCTATCCCCAGCAATGTACCAAAGAATTTTTTTTTTTTTTTTTATTGTGATGCACACAGCTAGTTCTCTGAGAAAATGAAGAGTTTGGTTTGGTACTATGCTGGGTACATAGCTTTCTGACTAAAGGTGGCGCTTTAAAGAGCTAATGTTCTACCGACCTAATATTCCGTATTCCCAGACATACACCAAAGTTCTTTAAATAAATATATGAAGTACATGCACAGTTATACATAAAATTTGTAATCCCTTTGGCATAAAACTCTATTGGTTGTAAACTGGTGGTGATTGTGAGCGTTACAAACACACCATACATGTGTTTTAACCAAGTACAGCCCAGTCAGAAATGTACATCAAGTTATAAAACATGACCAGTCCAAAAATAAAAAAATGCCAAAAACAACTAATGTTAAGGGAGTATCACCATAAGTATGTATACAGACATGCATCAACACGTACACTTGTATAAAATAACAGTCCATGATTTGAACTCTGAAAAAGAATCTTAGTCACACAACTGTGTATATGAAGACAAAATGTTTAGTACAAAAGTTAAAACTGTTTTATACTTTTCATGACATCCAAAGTGAAATGATGTCAACACAGCATGTGACTAGCTCTATCTGTCAGTCTGTTTTTGGAATTGGACTGTGGGTGGGCGGCACCTGGTGGTGCGTGCCAGAGGTGTTCCTTGGTCTTGGCCCTGAGCAGCTATCCAAGGCCTTCTTCGTTCGATCTGGGTCGATGTTACCCTTGGAGCCAGTCGAGCCCCAGGCAAGCCCTACTACACTAGATCCTGGGTCTCTACAGGGCGGTTTACGGCCCGCTGATAGTGAGCTTGTCTGTCTCTGAATTAAATAGCTGGCTACACCCTTTATGGCACAATAGTTGCATCAACACCCACAGCTTGGTATGAACCAAAATGGGAAGTCTGAAAAAGAACCCCCCCCCACCCAGCGGCCATCCCGTGGGCAAGACATCATGGGCTGGTGTTAGGAATGAGGGCATGCAAGTTACCACTACAAATGAACTGCCCTTATCTTGGCAGGCTGCTGCTTGCTTACTACTAACTCTGTGGTCTTTTTCAGGACAACCACTCGCTTGACGTGACTGCTGTGGCCTTGGGAAATCCTAGGATTAACACTGAAGCCTGCTCACTAATTCTAATAGCAAAGGAAAAATGCTGAGCATTTGTTATTTTCTGAAAACTCACCAACACTACAAAACTGTACACCGTACTGACTACTTGTAAGATTCTTGCATGTTGACACAATGCTACAATCACCACTGGCATTCTTTTCCAATTTACAACCAACCCAGCTTTATACCAAAGAGATTACAAATTTTATGTATAACTGTGCATGAACTTCATATATGTCAAAAGACAGAATTTGGTTAAATGTCTGGGAATATGGAATATTAGGTAAGTAGAAGTTTAGCTTCTTAGAGCGCCACCTTGGGTCAGATAGCTATCCACCCAGCATAGTGCCAAGCTAAACTCTTCATTTTCAGAGAAAACTAGTTGTGTGTATCGCAATTCAAAAACAATATCGTTGGTACATTGCTGGGAATAGCCAGCACTTGCATCCAACCTACAGCGGCCCCTGGGGGTGAAATTTTCCAACTTTTGATGTTGAATATCATCTACACTGAAAATACTACCATTGAGATTTTACAAATGCTGTAATGTACCCCAAAGGGACTATGTATCCAGAGCACTTTAGATTTGCTGTCTTGCTGGGTAAACAAAATAATGCCACCTAAACATAGGCACAATCTGCTATGAAATGGTCTGTTCTGAGTTTTCCTCCAACTTTCGCTCTGTTTAGCTTGAAATTGTAGATAATACCAAAGAAATGCTTGGTATTCCTGAAAATAGAGTTCCAAAAGCACAACAAATGGCATTTACCACCACAGTACATATCTGGGTTACTGAGAAAATATACTGCAAACATGCACCAAAATTAATTTCGACCATCTTTCCGGCCATCCACTGCACTAACCCAGCAAGATACCAAGGTACTATTAACTGAAAATGATAGTCTTGTTGTGAGTAAACACATAATAAAGCATTCTAGATTGGTAGATGTCTGGGATATTATTTTATTCCCATTTCCATTTTCAATTTTTATTGTTTTTTTTCAAATAATTCTGGCTCAATAACGTAGTTACCCAGCTTGGCGCTGATGTGGTACTGATGTCTAACCGGACTTCAAGTGTCAAAGGTCATGATAAAAGTATAACATATTTGGTACTGTGTATGCTTAAGTCATGATAGTTCATATAAAATGTGGTGTCAACAGCAAAACTCAGCCACTTTAGTGACTTCCAGGTGGCGCTACCGGCAGGCAAAGTGAGATACGGACCTAAAAATTTGGCTTTTTCCGTGAGACACCCGTATCTACCTATGTGCCAAGTTTCATTCAATTCCAGGGGGGGTCAACTCCTCAACTTCTTCAAAAAGTGCCATTTTCTCACGGAATGGCTCTTAATAACTCATACCTGTCAACTCTCACACACTCGGCGTGAGTTTGAGCGACATGTTTACCTTCCCCTGCTGTAGTCAGCAATTATTCAATCAATGCATATGTAAGAGATTAATTTTAACAATTTGAGCTTCTCCAATCGCCAGTTCACCAGCCGCCATTGCCCCCCGCCCCCCCCCTTTCCTTCTCTTCACATGGGTCTCCATTGTTTCAATATCTTCTCTATATCTTTGACTTTCAGCACCTCTACCACCATCACATCCACATAATCTGTCATTCTTGTTATCCCCCACCTTGAAGTGCGACGGGGGATAGTGGATTGGGGACCGTCCATGCGTGCGTCTCTGTGTGTGTCTCTGTGTGCGTCCGTTTGTCTGGGCCATAATGGGGACAATATTTCTCTTAAACTATTATACCTAGATACTTGAAATTTTGTATGCTTGATAAGCTACTCATGATCTATGTTGAGTTCGGAAATTGATGTCGAAGCATATTTTTTTACTGAGTTATGGCCCCTGATCGTGGCGGGGGTTAGTGAAAACACTGTTGTCTTGTTTACTCTGCACTTCGCTCAGTACGAGTGGAAGTACGTTTGGGGGGTCCACCGAAGTGACTTTAAACGAAAAATCCATAAAGACCAAGGGGGCGCGTGATATTTGTGGACGGGAGAATTGCTGGCCTCCCTTGTTTTGGCAATAGAATTTGTGCCATTTCTTTAATTGTCTTTCCTAAAAAAAAATGTGCTCTCAGAAAGCTTTTGGCTGTGGTCTGTTTGGAAACGATGAATCAAACAGCGATGAAACAGCTTCTTTGAAAGACCATCATCAAAACTATTCACTGAAATCAGATGCGTATCTACCAGCTGGGCCCTCATCAGACCAGAGTCACTTTATTTCGGAAGGAAGAGCCATTATTCCTACTCTCACAGCACTTCCTATTTCCTCCTATCATGCAGATATCTGGGAGATAGCCGGGAATGCTGCCCTGGTACTGAGATCATTCCAAACTCCGCCCCCTGCCAATCTATCAGGAAGTAGTTACCCCCTGCAGGACCCGAGATCTGTGGGGACATTTGCTACTCAACTCCAGTCAAATGCGCTCAGATCTTTGGAAAACATCAGAGCCGCGTTTGGCTGACAGGACCTGTTCTCATCATAAATGTTCTTACATACTGTACAGCAATTCTGCCAACTTTGTACAACAGCATTAGATTTTACTTCACGAGTGTTCCAAGCTCCTTTGGTTAACTGCGGCTGGGGAAATCTCCGCTGCTTTTCTCCGTTATTTTCCCACTCCTCTGGCATTTCCCTAAAAACTGGACCAAGGAAATGCCCCAAAATCCCAGCTGAGGAGCCTCAAGCATCCTGGCATAAAAACAATCACTGTGTGGGGCATTAGGGTGGAAATAAACTTACTATTCAACCATGCGTTCCCGTAGTCATCCGACAAACATTGTGAGCGTATTTGTTCACATACTCGCCAGTATACTACGTGTGTTAATGGAGGATTCCTGCAGGGGGCAAACCTGAGAATTCCATCAGACAATTTTGCTTGAAGTAAACAATCATGGCGACATTCAGCGAGTTCAGTTTATGGATAATGCTACTACACTGCCCCTACCGTTTAGATGCATGTTGCACCTTGCGAATGTGTCACGTTAATTTTTGTGGATGTGCAGAAGCTCCGCGCCAAGCGAACGTAGGATATGCATGGCAGCCATCCTGCACATGTGCAGGCGTATTTAAAAGCAAGTACATTTCCACCTTCACTGGCGATTTGATTGGACAGAGAACTTTACCCCATTGTGTATGGTTTTTAAATCTTTTAGATAGAGCCGTCACTGGTATTCGTGGTTCTCAGTATCAGTATCAGTGTTAGTATCAGTGGTTCTCAGCCATGATCCTGGCAGATTGTGGTAGCAGCTGGCTTATTGTTTACATTTTACAATTATAACAATGAACTGAGAAAGTGTAATCTGATGCTTTCTTTGACGAACTGGGAGTTGGAGAGTGACAAGAACAGTCTACCACGTGGGGTAAATAAAGCGATTGATTCTTAAAAATTCAGCCCATTGTTTGCACAATAGTGTAATGAGTGTTCAAAAATGGAAAGGAATCTGGTACAATTATTTCAGAGTTTGTTTGAAGCAAGGAAATTACAGAGTTCATTATTTGGCTGGGCGCTACTCTTGTTACCACAAATGGTTAATAGACCTGAACCTCATTACTGTAAATATTCCACAGTGTATGCATAGCAAATTAAAATGACATATATGCTGTTTTAAAAGGCCACCAAAAGACAGCATCTTCCAGTTAAGTGTATTTATTTTGTCAGTTTATATTTTGGTGCAAATAGGCAATAAACCTGAGCATGAAATAATTAGTGTCAAATTAACTCAGCTGAGTCAAATGAACGGTCCCTGTTGGACTCTAATACACTGTATAGGTTGAATTAACATCTGACATCGACCTCACAAAAAACTCCACAGAGTAAAATGAACACAAGCCCATTATTTAATTTATGTCCTTAAAAGGCAGCTGAAAGACACAGAGTTTCTAATTAAAATGGCTCCCTTTTCACTTCAGTTTGTATTTTGCTACAAGCAGACAGATGGCACCCGAAAAATGAGTATTGGATGGGTAGACATTAAGAAAGAGAGAAGACAATATATGCAATGGAGAGATGGATGGACAGGCAGAAATATAGAGAAAGAAAAAGATGGAGGCAGAGATGCTTGGATGGAGCGAAATGTGTATGTCAGGAGCTGTAATAAAACAGAAAGGAGGGGGTGAGAAGGGGTTCTTGAGCAAACAATCCTTTTTAGAGAAACGCCAGGCTAATATTTACCTGCATGCTCGGCTACACACGGCCGTATAAATTAGTCACTGTATGAGACCGGTACAAAGAGTCAATGAAAGGTTTTATCACCTGTTTGAATTAGTCCTGCCCGCTCGCGGATTACCTGTGTTTACTGTGCAGAGCCACTGCCGTACGCAGACATAGACGCACTTGCGCGCATATGCTCTCCGACATAAACGTGCACATATACAGATGCACAAATACATGGTCATGCGTAAACACAGATACGTACATACGAAGAGACGCGGAGGACTTGTCCATGAACGCATATGCAGTTCTTATGCACGCATCGGCGATCTATAGTCTATATACACACAACACCGTTATCCTTAAACACACAAGAGTCCTGCACCTCACTGCAAGCAACATAATGAACAGTCATAAAAACAAAAAAGGTGATCGGCTTACTCCGTACGTGAACAGAATACACTCTCACGGAAGGTTTTACTTGAGCAAGTTAAATGCTCGATCATACATTTTTGGAAGCATTCCAAACGGCTGGAGTGCATTACAAATAGACGGACAACTTGCTTGGGACAATGTTGAATGGTTATTGAACAGTCCAGTCAAAGGTACAGTCACTAACGTGCATGTTTGTGCGTGTAAGAACATGTACGCACAAGAGCGCATGTCCGTGTGTCTAAGTGCTTATGAGTGCAATCAATTTGTGTGCGTTAATGAGGAATTAATACTTCCTGACAGCAGACAGATTGTGGACCACCCTGGCGGCCCCCGGAGCGAGATGGGAGAGCACAGCTGTGCGTTTACCGCGGGCAGCGCCCGTTCATGGCCCTTCACCTTCGCTACTCCGCTTTTATAAATAGCGCTCAAACCTCATTTCCAAACATCAATAAAACCCATACCTGTGGCTACCGCAGTGAAATGTTTAACGGCGAACGTCACATCGTGAGCTATGTCAGTTTGTCGGCTGGTCCTTCGCGGAGTGCAAGAACAGACAACCATACCTATTGATTCCTGGGGTGTTTTTACGGCGCTGGCTGTGTGATTAAGCCTGCCTCCAACACTTAGTAAAACCAGGAACCTCTTCAAATCTGGAACATGGACTTAAGTAAAAGGAGCTACTCCGGCCTTTACTTAAGCTTAAAGGCTTGGTCACAAAGCCAGCTTTGTCGTACACCCCCCTGGTCAGGAGGGTAGCGAAGGCACTGGAGGCTATCCCAGCATGCATTGGTCCTGAGGTATGAACAGACCTTGGGCAAGTGAACAGCAGCATGCTCACAAGTAAGTAAGGAAATAAGTAAATAAATAAATTGTTGTAGCCTTGTAGCATCCTAATTTTAGAATATTTTGAGTTGATGACTCGTTGACAGCTGTGCATTGTTGCATTTAACTTTCTCAAGGTGAGGATGAGACTATAGGGCTTGTATCTAAAGTCTTGGTGGTTTGTGGAGGCAAAAATCTGTACTGGCAAGATAAAACCAGGAAAATGTGCTGGCTGGCAAACAGCACTCTCTCTCTCTCTCTCTGTGTTTTGCAGCTGTTCTTCAACACTCTTACCAGTAATCTCTTCAGGAAGCACTCTTAATCCTTCCTAAGATAGAAGAGCGAGAGAACGCTCATCACAGTAATACTGACTCCCAGTTATCATTACTCCGTCGCAACTCTCTCTACTTTCCGACACTTTTGTTTTCCGCTGTTTTTTTTTTTTTTCAAGAAGAGGGAGGGACAGCCTTGATTGCCGTTCTTAAAACTTCCACAGCATGCGGGCAGCGCAAGCAGTGGCCTGGTGAATGGGGGTAATATTCTCGATGGGAAGTGGCAAGAAAAATAAATAAGATGTTTGCCTAATTTTGCCTGCTGTTATTTTAGCTTTGTAGCTTTAGAGCAGGCTGCAGTCAATGCTCTCTCTCTCTCTCTCTCTCTCTCTCTCTCTCTCTCCTTCCCTCTCTCGCTCACTAACATCTGTGCTCTGTCTAAAAGCGCATTGACAGACACGCCGGCAAATTCTGCCACTCTGTCACTGCTCTGTCAATGGAGCCACTTTAGGGGAAACAAGGGGGTCATTAATCCCAGCCTGTTTGCCTCTTTTCTCCCTCGCCTGCATTGTTTAGGCTCCGTTAGGAGTCTCTGCTGTCAGAAACGAGTGCCTCTTGTTTACACGACCGAGGCTCGTTCACTGCTCCCATGCCCCGACCACCACTGCTAGTATAACACCGCACTCCAGGCTACCCAACCTTTTGTGTATGAATTATGTGTATGAATTCCAGAATTAATCCATCGCCTGCGAATTTTACATGACTTATGTTCATGAATTCTACCATTTGTCCGGTTGGCAGTCAGGACAGGTGACAGGATAAAGCGCATTATTAGCCACTACTTACGCCTTTGGTGGTGCGGATGGCCTTGTGAGATTTGGGACTGCTTCTGGGTGACGAAGAGATTTTGGACACCTCCCCTCGTCTGCCAATTTCAGTACTGATAGGAGTGGGCATACCTCAAGCCCGAAGATGTCTTTGGAAAGACTATTTAGGTGGATTTGGGGAAAGAGTCGCTGTAGCCGAGGCTCAGAATACAGCTTGATTAAAACCTTATTAAACTAGAATGTGTTTTTACTGGTAAAAATGGATGTCTCCCCCCACCTCCCCTTCCCTGCCTAACCCACTGGATGGACGGACAGACGGAAAGACAGACAGGCACATACCAAAAGGCTCCACTTCAGGACCTGAGTGGTAAGTATGCAAGGTTTTCGTTAAGATCATGAAAACGGTGTTGGAGTTACGCTCCCGAAACGAAGTGGGAACACCGACGCCGATGCGAACACGAATGGGAACCGAGCCTAAAACAATAAGTCTCCCCTCTCCCTCCGGGGAGAAGACATTATTATGGACCCCCCTATCCATCCACTACAAGGCAACAGGTCTTATATGCACTAGGCTAACACTATGATGTGCCATTTCCAGAATTACCTCAGGTTTGAGCCGTCCTCGAAACACTGACAGGATTGCTGTGCAAACATACTTGATTATGTCTCCTTAATAACTACTGTGATAGTTCTTCACCTCGCATGGTTTATCATTTGCTGAATTTAATAGTCCAGCCTCCTCCAGGGTTAAGGGTGGTCTATTTTGGTTTTGAAAATAGAAATATGGATATCAAAATTTAAGATTACATTTTTTGGGAGATATGAGCAATTTATGAAGCAAAATTTGTGTTTTTTTTAACTCGAAAATTTCACTTTTCCATATTTTTCTTCTCACTGCCCGAGACTGGCCTGTCAGCTTGAGCCAGTAAGAAGCTGTGTAACCAACAGAAGTTGTAGCCAATCAGAGAGAACTACACATAATGGTTGATAATGTTGAGTATGCAAGAACAGATATTCTGTAGTTATTTCAAAGACAGTCCTAAAGGAGACCAATTAGCTTGTTTTTATTACAAGTTATAATACTCTTGGATGTCCAAAAGGGAACTTTGAAAACCTTTAAAAAACATAAGAAATCTATGATTTATTGGCAATTTGGTTCCTGCCATTCCTAATCCTCTGAAAACCAGACTGCTATGTATGGCATCCTCTTTATGAAATAAGCTCTGTTATAATTGGCCAGGGAACAGAGCCACCATGTCAGCGGAGAGCAACAATGTTATAATCCCAAAAAGTCTCAAAATATAGATGACTGAATGAGTAGCCAGCTAGCAAGATAGCCATTAAACTACACAAAGAGTATGGAATTGGCATGTCTATAGGCTAAGCAAGCACAGACTTCATATTCACAAAGAATTGTGAAATGCACTCTCCATGAAAGTATAACCACACTTGTATTTCAGTCTCTAAGGTTAAATATCCATAGCTACCATCTGTATAGTGGCAATTGCTAGCTAACATTCCATTTTATGCGCTACTTCATTAAATAAAGACTGAATTCCATCGAAAACCAGCCACCCCTTTTATCTGTTCTGATTAAAGTGCCTCCCTCATAGCCTCTGTCTGTACTCATAACGGTTTCTAAATTCACAGTCTATTAGCTAGCTCGCTAGGTACTAAATTAACTACACAATAATTACTGAAAGGTAATTCTTGCATGCTAGCTAGCTAAGTAACTTTGAGATTGGCACTTACTGCTACATCAACAACCAAGCCATACACAATTAACTGAGGTACACTTGGAATCCAGTTCAAGTATTAACAAGAATTGGAAACACCAAGCAGATTTTTACAGAATTTCCCTTAAAATCAATCAAAGCCACTTCTTCTTGATAGCTTTCGATAAGCATAATAGGTCCCCTTTAGTATCAATTTTTTTTGCCAGTCCTGCATTTTACTGATCCAGGTTCGGGGTATAAAGCTGTCAGACAAAAAGTGGATAGCACACATATGTAGGCTTTTGCTGTTTGAAGCTGGGATACTCCCATAAAAATTAAGCCGTGGGCGGAGATATTCAGATAAGGGGCGGAATAATTATCATGAGCCAAATCTAGATGACATGCCGGATTCCGTGTTATTAGGAAAAGGCAGCCCACAAAAAAAATGTCTGGGTTGTCTAATTTTACTGTTTGTGCGTTGGCAAGCACTCCAGATATCGCAGTGTATGTGCACAAGTACTGAAAAAGTGAGTTTCTCATAATATGGCCCCTTAAAGTTAATTTCGGCTGCTTCACCGCTGGCTATATCCTCACAGGACTCTACTCGTGCATCCAAATCTCATTTCACCGCGTGAAATTATTCCTTAGCCGCATTCAGAATGTTGATGATGCCGATGTATTTTAGAAAAAAAAGATGTTTGATCCCCAGATGATTAAATTCAGGCCGCCATAATCTACGGTTCCCATCAGCGTCTAGGCCAAAGCCACGTCTCCAGGTCTGAGCATTTCGTCTGGATTACGGCTGGCTGTGATCACGGCTGTGAGCTCTAGCTGCAGTGGCTGAATTGAGGGTGTGGCGCGGGGCAGCTCAGATACACTCCACAGGCGATGCTGAAGATGCTAATGCTAAGGCTAGTGAAAGGGAAGGGAAGGGAGTCTTTCTCCTCATTCCCACTTGGTTTCTCCACTGGGGAGGGAGGGGGAGGCGCGGAGGGGTGGGTGTCCTGTCGCTCTCCTGCCACTCATCTGTCAGCACTCACAAATACCCCCCCCTTAACAAATGCACATACAATGCACACACAGTCCACTGCACTATAATCTCTTCTCTGAGACAAAGGAGAATAAAAAGAGATGAGGGATCAAAGAAACCGTCGGGATATTTATTTGATGTGACTTTATTACAGGCACCAGAAAGTTACAACCAATACCATCTATTGTGTGTCTGGGTTCTGTGTCTGTATACCTGTGTGTCTGCATGTGTGTGTGCGTGTGTTCGTGTGTCTGGGTGCATATGAGTCTGCATGTATGTCTATGATTGTGATTGAGTGTATTAGTGTATGTGTATGTGTGCGCGTATGTGCGTGTGCATGCTTGTCAGGGTGCATGTCAGTCTGTGCGCAAGTGTAAGTCTGTGATCGACTGCATGACTGCATGAGTGTGTGAGCAAGTGTGTGTGCGTGTGTTTGCATGCGCATATGTGTTTGAGTGAATGTGTGTGTTTGTGCGTGCATATGTGAGTGTTTCAGTGAGTGAGTGAGTGTATGTGTGCGTGTGTGTGCGCGTGCCTGTGCAGATGTGAGTGTGTGACCGAGTATGTGTGTGTGTGTGTGTGTGTGTACTTACATGTGCATATGTGTTTGAGTATGTGTGTGTGTTTACATGTGCATACGAAAGTGTGTGAGCAAGTATGTGTGTGTATGTGTTTGCATGTGCATATGTGAGTGTTTGAGTGAGTGTGTGTGTGTGTGTGTGTGCGCATGTGCGAGTGTGTGAGAGATTGTATGTTGGTGTGTCTCATTCAGAAGGTTGTATTAACTGTAGGGTTTGGGGTCACAGTTTGACTGGCCGACACGTTGCTGTGGTCAGTGGTTCAGTGATTAAATGTCCATTATGGGAAGCCGTTTAGGAAATAATTCATACAACTGTGTGAACATGCATTGCTTCATTGACAATGTATTGGTTTCCAGGTAAATACATTGGTTTCTCAGCATATGTATTGGTTTAATATATTGGTTTCAGTACATATGCATTGGTTTGAGCACATACATACCGGTTTAATACATTGGTTTGTTGGCAAGCACACTGGTTTATGTACATATTGATTTGCTTGTATATGCATTGGTTTGAGTCCATGCGTATTGGTTTGTCAATAAATATATTGGTTTGAGTTGAAATGTTGATATGTAGTGGTTTGATGGTAAATACATTGGTTTGAGTTCATGTATACTGATTTCATACATTGGTTTGAGTTTGTATGTATTGGTTTGGTGGTAAATACATTGGTTTGAGTTTATGCATATTGGTTTGCTGGTAAAAAAATTGGTTTGCCTCCATATACATTGGTTTGCCAGTAAACACAATGGTTTGAGTTCATATCTATGAGGTTGATGATAAATATTTTGGTTTTAGTTTATATGTATTGGTTTACCACTACATATTGTGGGTTAAGTACACATACATTGGTATTCCTACATATATACTGCTTAAATACATTAGTTTGCTGGTGAAAACATTGGTTTGAGCGCATATGCACTGGTTTGCTAGCAAACGCATTGGTTTTGTTTAATATGTATTGGTTTTCATGCGTATATAACGGTTATTTTAAAAATATTTGGGTTTTATGGGTCCTATATTGATTTGCTGATGAATAAATTGTTTTTGCTGTACGTATAGTGGTTTATATACATGGATCTTCCCATTAGTATACAGGTTTTAATGAATACTGGTTTGAATACATATTGGTTTGCTGGCGCGTTTGGCTCGGTGGAAGCTATATTGGTTGTCGTCGTGCAATTCCGAATTTGTCCTCTAGATGTCCTCGTTCTTATCATCTCTCACGCCACGTTAAGAAAGCTTCACAAATGAGTTTAAGGGTGCTGTATTTCCACCATGACAGTACGACGGAGTATTAGGGCCAGGGAGAGGAAAGATTATTATTATAATTTTTTTTTTTTTTTTTTTTTTTTTTACATTAAAATAAAGTCGAAATGTCCAGAATAAAGTGGAAATGCAGAGAATAATTTGTAAATGTCGAGATTAAAGTCGAAGTGTCAAGAATAACGCTTATATTTCAACATTTAAGTCAAACATCAAACTACAATATGCCAAAATGCAGATGAATAAGTTAAATTTTACTTCAGAATTGGTTTTTGTGACACGGAAATTCTCTCTATTAGCGCATAAACATGGCATGGTAATAAGCACACAAACTTAGACGCGGTGGCCGCATTCGTGCAGAATGAAATAGCTAGTAATTGACAGATTAAACAAAACCAATGCATTTGCTAGCAAACCAGAGCATATGGATGCCAACCAATTTATTTACCAGCAAACCAGTACGCATAAACTCAAACCAATGCATTTACCATTAAACCAATTTATACAAACTCAAACCAATGTATTAAAGGAGCAATATGTAAGTTTGTGGCCAAAACTAGTAGTGCAATCACATTCAAAATAGTGCAGAGCGCAGTATCCCCTCCTCCTCTCCCCCAGACGAGAGGTTGCCAGCTAGGTTGCTGGATCCAGCAAGAACGTCTACTACACGGGGCTACCATGCTTATGTTTCAATAACACCAATGATTTGCTCTTACAGGGTTGTGTTCAGTTCAGTTCAGTTCAGAAAAGATCGAGACTAATGACTAACTAACTTTAGCAATGGTCATATTGGTCAACTTACTCGTCACTCTCCTGTGTGGATAGCCCACAAAAGTCCATACTGTAATATGCGTAAAGAATGAAGGAGGACTCATTTGACCGATGTACTGTCTCAATTACATTTCATATTGCCATAATAGCTATGCTAATGTTGGAACGGTTTCCACAGCGTCTCAGCACAAAGCCAGAGAAACGGACTAATAATGCATTGCTAATGTTAGCAATGGAGAGCCACGGTTACCTTTATTTCTCAAGCAATTTGTTACCGAGTCAATTCGATGACCCACCTGCTTATGCACTCATGTACCATGAACGAACATACATAACGTTATTCAACTGTAGAGAATATTTGAAATGTCCGTGCCCACATTAAATAGAATTAAGTTAGCCAAACTTAGCTCAATCTTACCTGCCCAGGAGAAAATTAGCAACTTCGGCGTCGGTCTTCAAATTCTTCTCCGCTTTCAGCCGTCTCCATCTTTCAAAGGCATGTCCTATACAGATCTTTGTTTTGTTTCTGACTTTGTCACGACGTATTTCGGAATCATAACGAGGCCTTTTAGGTTTGGTAACGTCAGACATTTGTGCTCCGAGACGCTGGTGGCTGCAGCTCAGTGGCAACTGGCAACCTGGATGCCGAAATGCTACTGACTTCGTGATTGGGAGATAGGTGGAGGGCGCCGCAACAGGCCAAAACACAAAATGAAAACATAAACATTAGTTGTGGGCTGCAACTTCGCTTTTGTAATGAGAATATTCTGGCTGGACTGCTGTTGTCAGTGATATAAGTATTTGAAATTAACATCATTCCTTAATGTCTGGTGATATATCAGGGCCATTTCATGATTAATCAACATACATTTCTTACATATTGCTCCTTTAAATGAATATACATGAACTCAAAACAATGTATTTTTCAGCAAACCAATACATACAGACTAAAACAAATGAATTTACCAGCAAACCAATACAAATGAACTTACAACCCCAATTCCAAAATAGTTGAGACAAAGTGTAAATTGTGAATAAATTCAAAACGCAATGACTTTCAGATCACACCAGCCAGTATTTTATTCACAATAGAACAGAGATAAATTAGCAAATGTTGAAATTGAGAAATTTTACAATTTTTTCCACAAAAAAATGAGCTCATTTCAAATTTGTTGGCTGCTACAGGTCTCATAAAAGTTTGGACAGGGGCCTGTTTACCATGGTGTAGCATCCCCTCCTCTTTTAAACACAGAGTGGAGGCGACTGGGCATTGGAGAGACAAGTTTCTTGAGTTTCACCATTGGAATTTGATCCCACTCTTGTTTAATACAGGCTTCCAGCTGCTGGAGAGTTTTGGGTCTCCTTTGACGGACTTTTCGTTTAATTATGTGCCAAATGTTCTCAATCGGTGAAAGATCAGGACTGCAGGCAGGCCAATTCAGCACACCGACCCTTCTACTACGAAGCCATGCTGTTGTAATTGCTGCAGTATGTGGTTTTGTATTGTCCTGCTGAAATACACAAGGCCTTCCCTGGAATAGATGTCATCTGGAGTGGAGCATATGTTGCTCTAAAAACTTTATCTACTTTTCAGCATTCATGGTGCTTTTTAAAACATGCAAGTGTCCCACACCATATGCACTAATGCATCCCCATACCATCAGAGATGCTGGCTTTTGAACTGAATGCTGATAACAGGAGGGGTGGTCTTTCTCCTCTTTAGCCCGGAGGACACGACGCCCATGATTTCCAACAAGAATGTCAAATTTGGACTCGTCTGACCACAGGACACTTTGCCACTTTGCTACAGTCCATTTTTAATGAGCCTTGGCCCACAGAACACGGCAGCGCTTCTGGATCATGCTCAACAATGGCTTCCTTTTTGCATGATAGAGTTTTAGGTGGCATCTGTGGATGGCATGGCGGACTGTGTTTACAGACAGTGGTTTCTTGAAGTATTCCTGGGCCCATTTAGTAATGTCAATGACAGAATCATGCCGGTGAGTGATGCAGTGGCATCTGAGGGCCCGAAGATCACAGGGATCCAGTAAAGGTCTTTGGCCTTGTCCCTTACGCACAGAGATTTTTCCAGTTTCTCTGAATCTTTTGATGATGTTATGCACTGTCGATGATGAGACCTTCAAAGCCTTTGCAATTTGACGTTGAGGAGGAACATTGTTTTTAAAGTATTCCACAATTTTTTTTACGCAAGCCTTCACAGGTTGGAGAGCCTCTGGCCATCTTTACTTCTGAGAGACTCAGCCTCTCTAAGACATCCCTTTTATAGCCAATCATGTTACACACCTGATGCCAGTTAACTTAATTCCTTGCTAAATGTTCTTTCAGCTGATTTTCTTATATATTAATTGCTTTTTCAGCCCTTTTTTTCCTGTGTCCCAACCTTTTTGAGACATGTTGCAGCCAGAAAATTTGAAATGAGCTCATTTTGTGGATAAAAATGTAAAATGTCTCAGTTTCAACATTTGAAATGTTATCTATGTTCTGTTGTAAATAACATATTGGCTCATGTAATCTGAAAGTCATTGCATTTTGATTTTATTCACAATTTACACTTTGTCCCAACTATTTCGGAATTGGGGTTGTAAACCAATCTATTAAACCAATTTATATAAATTCAAACCAATATATTTACCAGCAAACCAATACAAATTAACTTTAACCAGTGTATTTACCAGCCAGTGACGAGCGGTCGGAGGTTAGTTTGGTGAGGCAGAATCCTCCCCTTTGCTTGATTAGCAATCAAACGATTAACTCGTTTAGTAAGACTATTCGGCAGAATGACGGGCCAGTTTAAGTTTCCGCGGCGTTATTACTCAGTATATCGAACCTGAAATGCTCACTCGACAGCAGATTTGCACGTACTTGCTTCCAGGAAGCCGAAGCAATGTCATCAACAAATATTAAAACAGTTCGACTTATGCAGAGTTCAATGCTTGATCAATATACAATTTATTCTCCTTTAAATACGCGCTTTTACACCCCCCAAAAAAAAAAAAAAAAGCGGGCGTTTATTTTCAGTGTTCTTTCATAATCCGATTAACAAAATGTTTGAACGATATACAGAATTATCGAGAGCCGAGAATTTTTCCTAATTGATCATTCAGATTTCTATCCTTGCAGTCTCGAATTAAAGCGTATTCGTGAATGAATCTTTCTGTCATTATCTCCTCTATCAGTATCCGGGCTTCCTATGGGCTTGGTCTTAATTGTTTTGATTGTCAATCAGGAATAGTACGTGGGAACAGGTTCACAAAATCCTGTGATAAAAGTTTGGGTCACTGCCTCACCTCACCGCACGTCTCTGTTACCAGCAAAGCGATACATATCAACTCAAACCACTAAATTTATGAACAAACCAATATATATGAACTCAAACCAATGCATATATCAGTAAATCAATGTGTATGTACTTAAACCAATGCGCTTGCCAGCAAACCAACCAGTATATATGTGCTCAAACCAATGCATATGTACTGAAACCAATATATTAAACCAATATATATGTAGGGAAACCAATGAATTCACCCAGAAACCAATACATTGTCAATGAACCAATACACATTCACACAGTTGGAAAGAATTATTTCCTACACGGCTTCCCATAGTCCTTCGACACCACCTGTGAAATGTCCTGCTCTTTCACCTCAGTCAGTGGTTTTAACATGACCGACCTCTGACCTCTTACCAACCTCTTACCTCTTACTAACCTCTCTCCTGTCTTCACGTTGAGCCAATCTATCCCTGTGGGACTTATCACAAGATGAACATTCCTGTGTATGTGTGTGTCTGTGTGTATGCATTAAGTAAGTGTGTGTGTGTGTGTGTGTGTGTGTGAGAAGAGTGACTGTGCAGGCGATTGCGTGTGCGTGTGTGTGTGTATGTGTGCATGCAGTAAGTGAGAGTGTGTGTGAATGTGTGTGTGGGTGTGAGAGCGACTGTATGGGCACTTGTGTGTGTGTGTGTGTGTGTTCTTGTATGAGTGCATCTCTACGTGTTTGTGTTTGAGTGTATGTGTGTGTGAGCGTGTGTGTGGGCGCATGCGTGTACATGTGTTCTAGTAAGAGTGCAGCTCTATGCATGTGCGCGTGTGAATGTGTGTATGTTTGTTTTAGTCATACATAATTGAAATTACAGCACTCATTTACATGTGTCAGAACAGAAGTGTGAGTGAGTGACAAGTTGTCATGGGAACAATGGGACAGGTAAGCTGACAACGTCACAGCGAGGTGCGTCATCCGCTATGCACTCGTTTGACGTGCTGGTGCCCAAATCCCCCAAAGAGGATTTCCTGATGTTTGCCTCCTCCGCCAT
The DNA here is from genome assembly GCA_029692085.1 of Gymnothorax javanicus. Lineage (NCBI taxonomy): Eukaryota > Metazoa > Chordata > Actinopteri > Anguilliformes > Muraenidae > Gymnothorax > Gymnothorax javanicus. Next base: position 10,493,864 of record CM056199.1, on the reverse strand, counting down.
CGTGTGGGCCTGTCGCGCACACCCCCCACACTGTAAACGCAGCGAAGCTCGCAGTCCCCGTTTCTCCAATCCTCACCCACCGAGTGCGTATCTCACTCTGCCTTCTCGATTCCCTGCAATATGTTCCCTCACGGACCTGATAATGTTACACACTGCTTTATGATACTCCTGTTTGTGTACGTCCTTCGTCTTTGATTGAGTGTGTGTGCGTGTTTGTGTTTGTGTGCGTGTGCGAGACATAGAGTGTCTCCGGCGTGCGTGTGTGTGTGTGTGTGTGTGTGTGAGACAGAGAGTATGTCCAACATGTTTGTGCATGTGCGTGTGTGTGTGTGTGTGTGTGTGTGTGCGTGTGTGACAGAGAGTATGTCCGGCATGTCTGTGCATGTGT